>JNVV01000026.1:254215-350120 GCA_000733355.1 Falciphora oryzae
GCGCGCGGTGGGAAAGAACCGGCACACAGGGTCGACCTGAGGGGCCCGACGGGACGTTCCAGAAGGCGAGTCAGCTTTTAACCGTGAGGACGAGGGCAACCACGCAGTTCGCCGCCGCCGTCGGCTACTACGAGGCCACCGACGCTAGCGGGCCTAGATGGGGCGACTCCTCGACCCGAGAAGGGGCATGGCGCGATGCCCACCGGAAACATGACGCAGACTGGTGATGGAAAGAAACTTCTTGTTCAGATATAGGGGAGATATGTAACCGGCTGCAAGGAATCCCTCTCTATCTGCCGCGTGCAGTATTGGCGAAGCGAGCTGTTCACGCGACTGGCAAGTCCCTACCTATGCTGTGTGCATCCAAGATGAGTGAGACAAGGAAAGCAAGATAGCTCGGAGCCGGATGGCTCCTTGAGGCGACAGCCACTTTTTTGCATAAATCCCGCGGGATCTACTAGAACTTATGAGAAGCGTGGTAGTTCGTGGAACAGCGATCTCCACAGGGTTCTAAACAACTCTTTGGTGGTATAGTCCGATACGAGTGATCCCAGACTCTAAACGAAGAAAGGAACAAAGCGAAGGAAACACCAAGAACGCCATATCCTCCTATTGCACAGCCTCTTATGGCTTTCTTCTCGCCACGCACAGGCGTTCATCAACTCCTAGGATCCACATGGTTCACCACCACTTTTGCGTGACTAAACCAGCGAGTCTCCATAGAGAAATGCTGCCGAGCTAGCCTAATTCAACCTTCTTTACCCTCTTCTGAGTGTATGACCATCCCTGGTACCTGATATCTTCTTGGTGCCAGGCCTTCCCTGCCTGGCCTCGTTCAGTAGTCTCAGCATCCGCGTCTTTACTCTCTCATCCTCATCTGAGTCTACCAAATCCGAGTCTACCTCATCCGAGTCAATCGACCAGCTAGTCTCCGGATCCTGACAGTCCTCTACACCGGGATCAGCCCCAGCATTGAGGAGCTGCTCGAAGATGTCTTCCCGAAGACCAGCGGCTGCATACGACAACGGTGTGCGACCCTCATAGTCTTTGGAATTGACGTTAACTTATCCAGAATTAAGGAAAACCCGAACGAGCGATTTAGATCCTCTTTCTTCTGCGTGGAATAATGGTGTACGGCGGGATTTGTCCACGATATCAACGTTCGCTCTGTGCTCAAGGAGGGCCCGAACGACCGGTTCAAAGCCCCCCCGTATTGCGTGGAATAATGGTGTACGGCGGGATTTGTCCACGGTATCAACGCTCGCTCCGTGCTCAAGGAGGGCCCGAACGACCAGCTCAAACCCTCTCTGTGCAGCGAAGGACACCGGGGTCTGCCCTTGATCGGTTTGGGCATTCGGGTCAGCCTTCCCGGTGGCCAAGAGGATACGAACGACCTGGTCGTGTCCGTTCTGTGCGGCAAAGAACAACGCACTCAATCCTGTCCCGCCTTTTGCATCGACATCGATTCCCTCCACAGAAAGCAGACGTTGGACCGTGCCCACATGGCCGCCCCAAGCCGCCGCCGCGATCGCCGGTAGCCCCAGGCCGTAGTTTATTGAGTTGACATCGAAACCATCGTCGAGGAGTCTCGATACGGTACCCACGTCCCCTCGCTTACATGCGTCAATGAAAGAGCCAGGCTCGATTAACGTAGTTTGCCAAAAGTCGGTGTCTTCCATGTAGCGACGTCGAAAGTCGGTGATGAAGAGACGACAGTCATCGGATATGTTGAACCGTTCTGCGTGATCAAAGCCATATTGCATGGAATATTTGAATAATGGGTACCTGGCTTGGAGTCGGGTAAAGCCCTCACTTCCTTTGTAGGACTTCAAGTCGATGCTTCCAAGGTATTTGAGGCAGATCCTGCCAAGCCTTTTGTGTGATTTGACTGGGTTGATGGATGCCTTCCATGTTCGCCGTGTGCTTTTCTCGTCGAAGGGCGACGCACTCATACGAGACCGTGTGTCATGTCGAGAAGTCAGAGGGCCATCGTCTCCGGACTCGTCGCTGCTCATATCCCAACCGTTGACTCGCTCGATAGGAAGGCGCCTAGCCTCCGAGTCTCTCAAGAATTCCCTCACCGTCTGGTGGAGAAAATAGACCCTCTGGTCCACGATGGTGATCAAGGAGCCACAAAGCTGTCCAAGCTTGGACCGAACTTGACCTTCAGACACTGGCTTGAGGTCCCTGATGGGTAGCAGTGGCCATGGGCCATACCAGGCCTTAGTCTGTGGCAAATAGCCCGCAGTCCAAGCAACAGCGAGCTCTTCGATTGTAAGCGGCCTGAATGCCGCAAACACAATCTGAAGTATTCTCATGGTCTGGCTGGCGGTGTGGCCGTGGTTCAAGTTATTTAGAATCTTGTCGTAAACCTCTTCGACTGTCTCAGGTATCATGTCCAGCTCCGTCTTGAGAGCCCCCGGGATCATGACATCGCCCCATTTACTCAGGTGACCGTGCATAAGATGAATCCAGAGGTATGTCCGGTTCGGGACGCGCGTAAAGGCTTCCCAGACCATTTTTTCTTGGGCTGGGAGGAGATGCAGTACCTTGCCCAAATCTTCGACCTTCTTCCGCACCACTAGTTTGATTTCCTCCTCAATCAGGCGGCTCTCAGTTGTGTTATCACCCTGGAGGTGAATGGAAAGATGGCGATTCCCCTCGGTGTTAACCGGGCTGGAGGCGGCAAGAAAGTGCAAATCTCTTTGAAGATCAACCTCGGGACGGCTGGTCAAGAGAAACTTCAGCCTGCAGCTGGAAGCAGGACATTGTTGCTTGGGGTCGTCGGCGTGTGCCGGGCCGTAGAACTTGCGCAGCGACTCGGCGATCAGGGCACGCCCTTTGCCCAGGCATTCGTCCAAGCCGTCCAGGACGCACACTATTTCGGGCGCCCCCTTCTGGGCTGCAACTTCCATCAGCCTATCCCAGAGATCTCGGTAAGATGCAAGAAGGCTATCACCGATACTCTCGAACCTTTGGAGAATCCCCTCTGTGAGAAGGGCGAGGTCTTGATCGAAGATCTGGTGTAGGATGCTGCAGAAGGCGAAATGCGCGTCCTTTTGGTCCTCAAAATCGTCTTTGAAGAAGAAGTAGCAGACGATACCGGAGCCAGTCCGTGGCAGCACGGTGTCGACGAGGTACTTGGCCAGAACCGACTTCCCGCGACCGGCGCCGGCCGAAACCCAGAGTAGGCTGGACGTGCTGCACTCGAGCCACGCCTTGAAGCATTCATGATTTGTGAACCACTCGCATGTCCCAAGTATCCGAGGCGGGTTCCTTTCTTTCCCGTCTCTGTAGCTTGATGCGCTCCGCAGCCTTTGGAGAATATCCATACGGCGTTCGTAAACCCGTTCCTGCCGCTGGTTCAAGCCACCCGGTGGGAGCCGTTGCCGGATCTCTTGCAGAAGTTCCCTATACCGAAAGTGTTAGAAACGCCCAAAACATTTCCATTTCCGGGCGGGGAGCAGGGAGACCTACTGGATCTCGCCTATTTGCTTCCCACTCTCATCCCTCCAGAACCTTGACTCGGGCAATGCATCCATGGGAGGCATGGCGCGCTCCAAGTCTTGTATGCGATCCTCGATGTGGTCCTGGACGCTATTGCAGAAATCCACCCCGATCTTTTCCACCTCATCGTGGGCAGCACGTTTTGCTGCCCTGGCCTTATGTCTATCGTCAGCAGCGCCTGGCGCCGCCTTCACTGCTCTCTCCTCCATTGAGGTTCTCAGTGCCTCCGAAAAGAGCTGGAGGTTCACGTCAAGGGACGTGATCGATCCACCCAGGGCGTCCAATAGCCCCTCGATCTGTCTCGAAAGCTCCCCGAATTTCCCCTTGTAGAGCGCTGGATGCGCGATGATGTTGTATGCCACTTTGGACCAGTAAGTAACCTGGACCTCAAACGTGACCCCTTGGAATTGTGAAAGGGCGTCAAGAGACTCGCCGCCCGACGATTCGATGCCAACCCTGTGATTTCTCGACTCGAAGGATCCGAATCGCACCTCCCAAAACTTGCCAACATCGCGATGGGGTGAGATATGTGCTGGGTCTTTGTGGCGGCCGAACTCGGTCTCGACAAACTCGACGCCTTGTGGCTGCTGGTCTCGGGACCGCAGCACGATGCGGAACCCGACGAGGTCGTGCATCTCTCTGAAGACGTCGCGGAAGCTCCCATACAGCATGTTTGAATCGATGCCCTGCTCGCGGCGCTCGAGCGTCTTCGCGATCGATCCGGCCTCCTTGACCCTCCCAGTGACGTCGGCTTGAAGCATCTTCTCCTCGAGACGGCCTCGGATGTGCGGTAGCAGAGTGTTGAGCATTTCCTTGTAGTCACTCTCCACTTGACTCCAAAGACTCGTCAAAAAGACTTCGCGGATCCTGGCGCTTCGCCTGGGAGGGTCGTTCCAGTCCGCCTCTTTGGAGAGCCGATCGTCCCATTTTGCGACTAACCTATCGATTTTCGTCTTGAGTTTGTCCCTTGTATCTTGTTCGACTTGCGTCTGATCCGCAGGCCGAGACCGCGAGGGTCCGCTCATGTTGACGTCCGAAGTGTGCCGGTGCGGTGCGGGCGGGAGAACGGGTGTGCGGCCCTGGGTCGAGAGGGAAAGAAAATCGGGGGTAAGTCGGGCTGGCAGTGAACCGGTGCAAGCCTTTTGCTATACTTGAGCCGCCCGACTTGCAAGACTTGTAGGAGCCTGAGCCACCCACGCATTGCTGCGTGTTGCTGCCTGCCCGATTCTGCACTTCCCCATGTAAGTGGCTGTGATTTCGCGGGGAGGATTGGCTACAAATTGTCATCGTGCCGCTCAGCTGGTGCGCCACGAGCATACGGAATTGCCTTGGCGGCCCAGTATCAGACCGTCGCGGCCCGGCCGCCGGCCCAGGATGTGGGATGGAAATAGAAAAACCAGGGGCAAAAGAGGCGGCCAGCGTGAACCGGGAAAAAAAACGTTCCTCTCCATTACCCAAAGGGCGGGACTGGTTGACAACATCTACCCCCGTTCAGACTACCGCTGAGAAAGCTACCGCGTCAAAGTCTTCAGGAATTCAGAATCAGCCCCTCCTTTATTTCAAGTTGCTTAGGGTGATCTAAGAATAGGTACAGGAAATTCAATAAGAAAGGAGACAGAAAAACTTCAAATACAAAACAATTGACGCAATGAGGGTGTGATCTTTTCGGTCACGAGCGAGCCCCCGAGCCCAGTTGGAGTGGAGGTAGGCAAATCCTTCCCGCGACTGTATCTTGGCATGACACGATACCTTATTTGGAGCGTGAAGAACTGACAACCCGCTAGGAACATGCCGCAAACTGATAGTAACAGAAAGCCTCCCGACGCGAGAAACTAGCGTGAAGCGACGCCTTGAGCAAACTAATATTTTAGAGCAAGAGCCAAGGGACCTATAAATCCCCTAGCCCTGATATCCATATTTCTGCCCTATCGACAACACTAATAGATGTCAGGGCCAGTCTTTCCTCCTAGCTGAGTCAAAAATCTAGGGGTAGCCAACCAAAATCACAAAGGGATCTATTATCCAAACCCCCATTAACCAGTTCTATGAGCAGGGAGACCATCTCCCATGTAAACGCCGATGTCGTGTGCTTCGTATGCTCGAAGGGCGACTTCTCTAGGGTGAAGCCGCAACCAATTCGAGTCTTGGGTAACCCGGATACGCCATCGGGTAGTAAAAACAGAGGGCTTTGCGCCAACAATGCAAGGAATGTGAGGGCCGTCGAAAACAAAACCCGCTGTGCTTCTTAAACCAAAAAAAATGGCAGGAAATCAAAAATAAAAGGTCAAAGTCTGAGGTCATACACGCTCAAACCAGGAACAGGCCTCCAATGACCACGCCTGCAAGGGCCTCGATGCCCACGCCGCGGGGCCTGGGGACGGCGGCGTTGGTCTGGAGGCTGCCACCGGCCTGGGTGCCGTCTGCGGTCTCGGCAGGCTCTGCGGGGACAAAGGTGGTGGCTGTGACGACGGTGACGGCGCCGTTGGAGGCAGTCGACGTGTAGGTCGTGGTCTGCGGCTTCTGCGAGCGCGGGGCCGACGACGTTGTCCTGGTGTGAGGAGGCGTAGTCTCGGTGTCTGTAAGCGACGGCCGTGTTAGTCGGGGATCACAAAGACGATTCTTGAGCACAGATCACGAAGGTGGTGGCGCAAAAAAAAAAGCATGCTGGAAATCATGAACCACTGGGATGGCTTAAGATACCAACATACCGGCGCCGGATGATGTCCTAGCCGCGACGGACGTGGTCGTGGACAGAACAGAACCAGAGGGAATTGACAGTGAAGAAGAGGCAGGACGCAAAGACGTCGAGCTTGTTAACGTACCAGGGTTCGAAGATGGTGACCGGGTGGTAGTAGAAGTCGATAGAGAGGGGGTAGTGTCAGGGTTTGGGGTAGTGCGAGGCAACGGCGTGGTCGGGGTGTTAGTGGTGGTGGGCGGAGGCGGCGGCGGGGTCGTGGTGCTCGTCGTCGGGCCTGGAGTGGTGCCGTTTCCGCCGGCCTGCCTCCTGGCGATGCGGATCAGGGACGTGGCCAGCGGCGGGTCGGCGCGGTGGACAGCCTCCATGGCGGAGTGGTCCGACTCGTAGACGCCGTCCTTGAAGCGGTTGGGGAAGTAGCGGTGCAGGACCTCGTGCAGCGCCTCGGCCGAGACGGCGTCCATCAGGCATGCGAAGGGCGACTCGATCTGCTTCGACGACATGTCCTTGGTGGAACCGGACAGGCGGGCCTGCGCGCTGCCACCATTGGCCTCCTGGACATCATGTGGCGGCAGGCATGAGTTCTGGCGGGCGGGCGCCGCTGTCGTCAGGCCCAGCCAGAGGACGAGGCAGACGGCAAGCCCGAGAAAGAGGCGCCGTGGCGCCGACATGTTTTGTCGTGGTTTCTCTCTGGGTTCGGGATGTGTGCTCGAGGTCGACGTCAAGCCTGCCTTCTCCGAGTGCGCAATAGGAAGACCAGCCTCGAGCTCTCGCGCATCCCTGGCCGGGTGGTGGTACTGGGAACCCATGATGAGATATAGAAAACAGACGGGCCAGGGTGTAGGGTTGGCCGCTGTTGTGACAAGGGCAAGGGGAGGGGGTGAAAAAGGCTTATTCTAAACAGGAGGCAGGGAGAGCCGCGACTCGCTGGGGTGTCCACCGCAAGCCCAACCAAGGGATCCAAAACAGCAGAAAACGGTCCGAGGCCCAATCAGTGAGTGCTCACTCCGGTCCCGCCTGTGCTAGCGTTGCCAGATGGCGATGATCCTTCCTGCAGGTTCCGGCCGGCGCTAAGGTTTTGGTGGCTCGGCGTCGACGGATAAGAGAGGCCGCGTGGGAGCAAACGCCACCGCCGAGTGGATGAGGGCGAGTTCTTAGGCGCAGGGAATTCCCTCGGAGCCGGTTCCACAGGGGCGAGTGTCCGGTCCGATGCAGAGCAAACGATGACGACGGGATTGACAGCAGGTGGTGGAGCTGCTCTGCTGGTGAGGAGTCCAGGAGCGGGGGCGAGCCGGATTCTTGGAAGGGGGCGGCGATGAGGGAATAAGGTCTGGTAGTTGGGAGGAAAATGCAGCTGCCACGGATTGGCAGAGTCGGGGGCTTTTGACTGGCGGTCAGCGTTTGAGGCTCTCGGAAATCGGGCGCCAACGTTTCGTGCCGTAGTCTCGTCGGTTGGAGACTGGGGCGGAGCAGTCAGCCAGCAGCTCGTTTTGCTGCAGCTAATGCACGTTTCTGGAGAGCTGAGCTGACGATTGACGCAGCCTGTGTGGGAGGTGAGGGATGCAACAGAATATTGATTGAATTGCTCTCCAACAACCTGCGTGGTCCCAGGCAAATATATGGATGCGAACTGAAGGATTTTTCTTCCATTCCCAGCCCAACCACCTTCCAATTCCACCACATCTCCGTCCCTGGAGCCTGGGAGCTCGTAACCTCAATTCTCCCAGGATCAGCTTCCAGGGGAGCGATCAAGGCTCGCGGGTGCAGTTTGCCGCCGGCTGCTGCTGGCCGGTGGTCATGACGCGGGACCGACAGGGGTTGTGGCTGGGCCTCCACTCGCAGCCCTCTGCGCTTCCCCCATCCTTTTTTTAGACGGAGGCTGGCACGGCTGGCCGAGCGCACTGGTGGCTGTTTCTTGAGCGCCAGAAGCTGCACGACTGCACGATACGGGCGAAGCCCCACCAGTTTTGTCGCCGGCGGCCAGTCACCACCAGCCGGGTCCCGGCTAGCGTGCACGCCAGGCTTGGCTAGCGCGTCTGTCTTGTCGCTTGAGGGCCCACGGCAGAGCGCTGCCTTGACTGCCGTGAACCTTTTGTTCTCTGGTGGGTCACGATCACGGCCAGCACAGCGGTCCAGAAAAGAGCCGGGTCTGGTTCGTGTTTTGAGATCGGCAGAACCCGCTATCGAACAATCCATCGTGTTCGTGTCATAACCACGGGAGCACCGAGCCTGGCTACGTAATCAACGATGCCGGAGATCCGTGCTGGCCCTTTGTTTCTCTCCTGCTTTTTTTGCCCCTTTGTGCCGTGGCCGGAAGTCCAAGCCGGACGGCGACGTCAACTTTGATGATGGGTTTTGCGAGCTGCGGGGCGCGCGTGGGCCCAGTCCCGCTTACACGGGGCTCCAAATCAAGGCTGTGCTGCCTTCGGCGCTCCAAAGGCGGCTGACCTGATACGCGGTGCACAACGAAAGGTTGCCCAAAGACCAAGACAGGAGACGAGATAAGTCTCTCCCATCTGATCTTTGCCCGGGTTTCATGTGGCTCGTATCTGGCTGCAACGGCCTTTTGTGCAACTCTGGGCCAATGGCGGCGGGCGAGCGTTTGTATCTTGCATCGCCAGCTGTGCTCTTCTGTCAGCTCCGCAGCTGCGTCTGCAAGGTGCTTTTCTCTCCCGCAGCTGCAGCGACACTATCTATCGGATCATATCCAAGCTCCGCCCCTCGGCCGGCGCTTTGGCCGACTCTCGCTTTGTTGTCGACAGTCGAGCTCCTCTCGGTGTGCTACGTCGATGCATCATAGAACGGGTGCTTTACCATGATGTCTCTCCTCTTAACGCCGCGGTATCACCGTGATGTCACACATTCTCGACGGGTTTCTTGGTCAAATTTGACAGCCATTGATGTAATCCCGGATTGCCAAATCGAGTCAGATATATGCACATTTATTGTCTGATTGATTGAGAACGGCGATGGAGATTGCCATCGTGAACACCGTGCACGTTCTTATGTCTCTCGGACACACCGGGAATGCCAGCATTGGACCCCGGCCCGGCCGCAGGGATCCGGACGGAGAAGAGAAGTCAAACACGAGATGGTCTTTGCCATACGGCGGCCCCAACCCTTGACATGACCTCGCATGGGCCGATCAGGCATCCAGAGTGCTGCAATGGTTCTTCCCGCCTTTTCCTGGCTGGCCAGTGCTTCCTCGAAAGGGGTGAGCCAATCTCTCACGGAACAAAGCCAAAGAACATCAAACATCACCAGCTGTTCAAAATCTCCTCATGCCTTGTATTCCGCTTGCTGTAGCTCCTTGGGAAGAATCAAGCAAGTTGCAGTGCACACTACACCATCCACAATCAATGTTCAAAGTATGCAGACGACCAAGTTGCAGGGCCGATCCCCCGCGACCTGCACTTGAACCGTTTTATTGCCCGGCATTTGTTCGTTTTCGCATCCAATAAGGGTTCTTCGAAGCCCATGTTTGACATCCATTGATGGAAGCCACCGAGCCGCAGCCGTCCGTTGGAGGCAGCCCTATCCAAGCCAAGCGAGCGACCGGTTGCGGCTGTTGTTCGGATGAGACGGCCTTTGGAGCCTTGCGCTTCTTGGTCAACCCCAGGATCCCCTATTCTGACCAGCTGCGAGAATGAATGGCTTTGTCGGCCGGCAGACACGGCGACGGCTAACGGCAGACTGGACTGGACCCTAATTTTTCAGCCCCTGAATCACCAACCAACCAACCAACCAACCAACCAACCAACCAGCCGTTCAAATCGGCAATTACGCGTCGGCTCTGAATGAAGCCACAGTGGTCCCACTGTGATGACGCCGTGTCCCTGTCTGGTTAGGCGCCCTGGTGGGGCTGGTGGTCTGCCGGTGCTTTTGCGGCTGGGTTGCGCTTGCTTCACGTATGCTGGAGCTTGAGCTTTCATGTGACGACGGACGACGAGCCATTGGACTACGACATGCAAACATTTTGAGTCCGCTCAGACAGCAATTTCCCGAGCACACCGCAAAGCTAGTCCGAGCGACCATCGTCTCGAAACAAACCCGATAAACCTGACGAGGGACGGAGCAGTCTTGTCGCGCAGCCCATTAAATGCTCCCCTCAGAGAGCCCGGTCGATGCCACCTTGCCCGCGATCGATCTGCACCCGGAGAGAGGCCTAGAGGCAGCCACATAACAGCACCCGCCAGGCCGCGACATGTCAGATCCCGGCGACCAGCCGCCCCTCCTATCCGCTGCGAATGCCGCGCCCCCCTCCATTGGCATCGTCGACGGCGACGGCGACGACGGCGGCGAGCTGAGGCTGCTGTCCCGCTCACCGCACCCCTACCATCGCCAGCGCTTCGAGCTCCTGCACCCTTCCGACAGGCTGTCCGCCCGCACCTCCGGCGCCTGCAGTCCGAACCGCCGCTCCGACGACCGCGACGCATTGCACCCGTCTACCGCTGCGCGACCTGCCGCTACTGCCAGCGGCAGCAACAACAAAGACTCGACGACCACAAGCGATAGTGGCACCGATGCGGACGACGAGCACTTTCTCAAGGGCCTGCCAGCCCCCCGCACCAGGTGGCACAAAGGCCTGCGCGGGGGGAACGAGCCCGTGTCCGGAACCTCTACCCCGCTGCTGTCCCCGGCCCTGCTGGAGGAGGAGGGCCGAAGGAGTTCTCAAAACCCCAAGCAGGACCCCTCTCTCCGCGAGCGCCGCGCCAACGCCGAGAGGACGCGCCGCAAGAGGGAGATCTTCCGCCGCGTCACCGAGTTCCTCGTGCTCTTCTCCCTCGGCGCCATACTGTACTCAAACCGTGACGTCAAGCCATTTGTGCACGCATGGAACAGAGGTCGGTTCTGTTGGTTCAATATTGCTATATCTGGTTGTGGCTGACGCCTGTGTCGCATAGAATTCATAACGCAGTCTGTTCTTGCTGCCATTCTGGTCGCCATATACCCATTAAGAGTTGTCATCTGGGCCTACATCCGAGGAAGCCCCTCAAAACGGCTGCCCTTGACCATCCCGGCCTCGTTCGACCCGGCGCCGCTGTTCTACCCGACGACGATCCCGCTCTACGTCTCGCTCCTCCTCGCGCCCATGAACAAGTTCGTCATCTTGCCGAACCTGGTCTTGAGCATATCCGCGATGCCCAAGCCGCTGATACCCTTTGCCGAGTCAAGCGAGCTCTGCGCCCCGGTGCACTGGTTGATATCTACGGTGCCCCTGATAGTCAGCGGGCTCAAGGCGCACGAATGGGGGATGGGCCGACTCGAAGCCGCCACCATCAGGGAGACGGCGGTGCTGCTCTACCCGCTCCATCAGAACATGTGCATGCTGCTGCATCAGCTGACGACTACGAGTCTTCTTCCGGCTGAGCTGCAGATGCTCTCCATCGCTCTTATCAACATTTTGCTGCTCTCCACCTCCCCTCAGATGGTCATCCTCAAGGCCCTGCTCTGGGGTGGCGGTCTCGCGCTTCTGACCCTGTGCGGGCATGTGGTCCGCTGGGGCATCACCCTGGCCCGCGTGCCCAAGTGGCGCTTCAGGCGTGTGCCTCCCGGATCAAGGCGGCCGACCTTCTTCCGGTGGCTTTCAAGTCTGCTGCCTGCCCGCCGCATCCGTTACCGTAGCGCTGCCGCAGAGCAGAGCGACAGTGAGTCGTGCGCCCTTAGCGATATTGACGACCACCTCCACCCCCACCATGAGCGATCCTCTTTGGACGCACTCCGAGACGGGCTTTGGATCGACGGCGCACCCGTTAGTCCAGCCGAGATTCTTTCGGTTCCTTCAGAAGAGGACGCCAAAGAGCTGCGTTTCGCGACCAACCCCACGGAGCCCCAAGGCAGCACCGACTTCGCTCCAGTCCGAAGACACACGTTACCAAGTCTGTCGACCGTCAGCTCCCGCTCGAAGACGCACACGCCATCCGGGCGGCGAAAACGATCGGCATCATCGAGCATTCGAGCCTTCTTCTCACTCACCCAGGCGCAGGCCACTGCCAGGAAATGGGTTTATGCTATCTGGGTTTACGTCTGCATTCTGGGCATAATCTTTGCCGGCATCCGCCCCTACGTCGAACGCTCGGCCTTGAACGGAGAGGAGCCTATCGGCTGGGCCCTCGGGTACCTATTCGGAGGTCTCAACTGGGTTAGGCTCCAGGTGGAAATAGCCAACCTGGAGCGCTGGATCTGCCTCCCGCCGCATCTTGACCCAGAAGATCAGGACCACCACTACGGCGGCTGGGTGGAGCACATCCGACACGCGATCCTCGGCGAGGCCAACACGCGGCTGGCGCTTAGCGCGTACTGGATCTGCATCATCGTGGTGGGCTTGGCCGTGGTGTTCAAGCTGACGCCCATCTACGAGGTGGACACGCGACGCAAGGTATTTCACTTCATGATGGTAGGCATGCTGCTCCCAGCCACATACGTGGACCCGACCTACGTGGCTCTGGCCCTGGTCCTGGTGCTCGCCATCTTTCTGCTGCTGGACCTGATCCGGGCCAGCCAGCTGCCGCCGCTCTCCAAGCCGATCGCGTCCTTCCTGACCCCCTACGTAGACGGGCGCGACCTCCGCGGCCCCGTCGTCATCTCGCACATCTTCCTGCTCATCGGCTGCTCCATCCCACTGTGGCTGTCGCTCGCGGCCATCGGTCGGGCTGGGAAAGGGGCGCTTCAAGGTTGGGAGGTGTCGACGCGCGACGTGAGCATGGTCTCGGGCGTCGTCTGCGTCGGCCTCGGCGACGCGGCCGCCTCCCTCATCGGCCGCCGCTGGGGCCACCGCAAATGGGTCTGGGGCGGCGGCAAGTCGCTCGAGGGCAGCGTCGCCTTTGCCGCCGCCGTCTTCGTCGGCCTGGTCTCGGCCAGTGCCTGGCTGCACGTTGGCGGCTGGCTCATCTCGGGCGAGCTGCCGGGGGAAGCATCAGCGGCGGCGGCCGGCTACGCGGGCACCTGCGGGCTCGACGGCGCCGGTGCCGCCGGGACCGTGTGGGAGTGCGCATCGGCCTGGTGGCGCTGGCACGTATCGTCAACTCCGTCGTCCTCGGGCGCCACTGCTGCGGCGCAGCACATGCTCTCCGGGTGGACGCGGTCGGTGCGTGGGGCGGCTGTGTGCGGCGCCATGGCAAGCCTGACGGAAGCGGTCCTAACGGGCGGCAACGACAACGTAGTCGTGCCCGTCGTCCTGTGGACCTGCGTCAAGAGCCTCGGGGTTTGATTCGTCCCATAAGAGTGATGAGGTGCATCCTATACTGGCTATCAGATGATGGACCTACCCGAGACGGACTTCTCTTGGCCCTGGTAAGCCTTTGCCTACCTAAAATAGGTATTCCTATTTCTTGTAAATAGCATTTGATCATGACGATATATTTGGGGAGGTGGGACTCGGCGGTTGGCTCGGTCGACGAGGGGAGAAAAAAAAAAAACTACAGTTGCGTCAGCGCAGAGATCTTTTCGGTGGGTGTTAATGACGGGAAGGCGACCACGATCTGTTCGCATTTCATCTCTCATGTCGATAACTTTTGGGGGGCTGGCGCTCTTGGGGTCGTGGTGTTCGCATCCAGTTTCTTGTTGTCTCGCATCCGGCTGGTCCCCCCTTTTCCTTGTTATTTTGGCTGCCAAAAACTCGAGTGTTTTTGTGACAGGCGTAATGAAGTAGACCAAAAGCAAAAGCAGCATTGTACGTTTGGCAACATTCTACCAGTGTTATGCATCCGATTGAGTAGGACATGTGCTGGCACGGGACAGTCGGCGGCGGCAATGAGCAGCCCGTAAGATGCGGCGATGAGCGGTCCGCAGATGACCGGGGCGATGCGTGAGGCTTGTCGGTTGTGGTGACATACCGCCGCACTCGCGAAATGCTATAAACATATCAGAGTCAGCGACACCAAGAGATACACAGCGGCGTTTGATTCCACCACAGCAATGGACTTTGTTCAAGAGATCACAAAAGCTATAATGGAATAAATCATATAAAACATGGCCGGTTACAACACAGACGCCAGGGGTATCATTCCGTCCCTCCAAATACACGACGCTGCTGCCCGGTCACAGCTCGTCGTCCTCCGAATCGTCCATTATGAAAATGGACGACGTCCTCTTGATCCCGCCTCCGGATCGGGGACCTGCCGGGAGCACCCCCTCGTCCTTAGCCGAGTGGTGGCCCGACTCCTCCCCTTCCGTCTCCCCGTCCAGCATGTCGTCGTCGCCGCCCTCCGTCTCGTCGTCGACCTCCAGTATCCCTCTCTGATCGACGGTGGGTGTAGGCCCATCTAGCGGCTCATCCTTAATCTCCGTTTTGATGTCCGCATTGCCGCTGGTGTCATTAGGCAGACCCGCTCCAACACCACTAGGCAGCTCGTCGTCAGGCTCGGGCTTGATATACACGACCGGCGGCGGGTCCGCACCGCCGGCGCCAGGCTCGTCCTTGACCTCGGCCTTGACCTCGCCGCCGACGCCGCCCTCCTCCTTCTTCGGCGTCTTCTTTGCGGCGTCGTCCTGGCTCAGCAGCTTGGCCTCCCTCTGCTTGTAGAAGGTGTCCAGGCAGTTCCGCCGCTGCTCCTGCGTCCAGCCCTCGACGACGAGCGCGAACTCGGTCGCGCTCGCGAAGCCAAACTCGCGCGCCATGGTGCAGAACTGCCGCGCCATGACGTCCTGCGGCGGGTTGTAGCGGAGCTGGAGCCTCGAGCGGCGGCGGTGCGGCGTCGCCGCCTTCCCCTTGCCCTTGACGTCCACGTTGCTGTTGCCGTCCTCGTGCTTTATTATTATCCCCTCGTCTTCCGAGTAGACCTCCACCAGGGCTTCTTCGGCCTCGTTGTCCTGGCTGTCGGCAAACAGCGCCCGCTGGCCCTCCGGGTCGTCGTCGGCCAGCTCGGCCCGCCGCGACAGCTGCGCCTCGACCTTGCTAGACCCGATGACCTCGGAGTTCTCGTGTGTGTACTGCACCCCTGCCGACGCCAGGATGGCCTGGACCGCGTCACTCTTGCCCTTCCTGGCCGCTTCACTCTGGGCGAGAGCCGCATCTTCCTTCTTCCCCTTGTTCTCTGCTGTGAGAAACTTGGCCAGCTGGCTGATGCCGCCCTCATCGGCATCAGCAGCTCCTGTGCCGGGCTCCTTCTTGACCACGATCCCGCTCTCCTCCTGGTCCTTGATCGCCTCCTCGACGTCGATGTCCTGGAGGAAGACGCCGACCTTGGCCTCGGCGATGTTGGTCTTGTTCACAATCTCGCGCAGCACGACCTCGTCAGCGCGGAACGAGAAGATGTTCTGGAGACCGAACAGCTCGCCCTTGCGCTCCTTATCCTGCTGCACTCCCTTGAAGTAGCGGCGCTCCGTCGAGGCGTTGTAGCCGATGTTGGCCTGCTGCTGCTTGTAGATCTGACGCGCGTACACGATCTCCTCGATGGTGCCCGCCGATATCAGCCGGAACACGTCCACGTCGCGGACCTGGCCGATGCGGTAGGCCCGGTCCTGCGCCTGCAGGTCGTACGCCGGGTTCCAGTGCGGGTCGAAGATGACGACCTTGTTAGCCGACGTGATGTTGAGGCCCACGCCTCCGGCCTTGGTCGAGATGAGGAAGACGAACGCGTTGGGGTCCGAGTTGAAGTCGTCCACGGCCTGCTGCCGCTCCTCGTACGTGAGCGAGCCGTCGAGGTACGAGACGCTGTAGCTGGTGCTGTTGAAGAGGTTGCGCAGGACCTTCAGGAGGCGGACGCTGTGGGAGAATACCAACACCTTGTCTCCGTTGTCGTTCCAGAACCGCAACAGCTTCCTGAGAACCTTCCACTTGCCGCAGTACTCTGGATTCGATAGGGTCATGGGCGAGTCGCGCGTCCTGTAGAGCTCATCGCAGCGGTCGGGCAGACATGTCCGGAGCGTGTCCATGGCGTTTTCCAGCTTGGTCCCCTGCTCGCCCGACGGCGGGATCAGCAGCGTGAGGTGGCTGGCCAGCTTCTGAAGCGTGATGATAGAGGGGAAGACGAGCGAGTACCAGGTCCTGCCGTCCTCGAGGCTGACGTTGTGACAGCGGCCACTCGTGTTCCCGGAGCCGCACGAACACGGATCGTTGGCCCCCTGGATGAGGGCGACCTGCTCACTCTTGACAAAGTTCTGGTATGCCTGCTTCTGGAGGCCCGTCATGGGACAGAAGACAACCTTGTCGGTCTTCTTGGGCAGCTGGTCGGCAATCAACGATTTCATGCGCCGGAGGAAGTAGTCGGGGAGCAGGTTGTGCACGAGCCTCTTTGCTGTCTTCCTGGCCACGCTCAGCTCGTGCATGGTCGCGTTGTGCGACTGGCCCAGGGCCAGGGGCTTGCTGATGGTTGTCCTCCATTCTGAAAAGGTGCCGAACCGGCCAGGGTTGGTCCAGTTTAGCAGCGTCCAGAGCTCCTCGTACCTGTTCTGGATTGCGGTGCCCGTCAGGCCGATGCGGCACAAGGCGTTGACGGCGTTCATGGCCTTGGTCACCTCAGATCTCCGATCTTTAAGGTAATGGCACTCATCAGCCACCACTGCATCCCACTCGACCGTGTTGACATATTCCTGATGTCTCGTGTAGGTCTGGTACGTGGTCAACATGATCTCCAGGAAGCCAGACTTGGCCGTCTGGAGGATGTCATCCTTGGCGGCGCCGTGATAGACCTCAATGTTCCACCAGCCCCAGCGGATCAGCTCCTGCTTCCAATTCTCGAGCAGCGATCCTGGGCACACGATCAGCACCTTTGGGTACCAGCGCCCGGCCGCCCGCATCTTGCGGAGGCGTCTCTTGTCGCGGACGTCGCCCGTCTTGCCAAACGCGGCGGCGAGGAAGGCCACGACCTGCACCGTTTTCCCCAGGCCCATGTCGTCACCTAGCATGCCGCCCATCTGGTACACAAACATCTGGTGTAGGTACTTGGCTCCCGTGACCTGGTAGTCACGTAGGTAGCGCGCGATGGGAGCGGGGATGATGCCCGCCGAGTACTCCATCTCCACATCCTCATTCACTCTGGACGGCTTGACGCTATTGCCGAACCATGGCCGCTTCTCCGTGGTCAGAGCGTCAAGGTCGTCATCGCCAAACGTGATGTCGGTGTAGTCTGGCGGGAGACGGAGGCCCGCCTCGCGCAGCCTCAACCGGCCCTTGTCGAACTCCCTTTTCCGCTCACGGAGATACTCTGGCACGTCGGCATGTTGATCGTCGTCCAACTCACTGGCCTCTCCGACCTCCTTAATGCCGCGGTCCAGTGAGTCGGGGTTGCACCGTTTCCTGCCCCTTTTGCTGCTGCCTTCACCATTATCGTCCTTTCCGGTGGCTTTTTGCTTCCCCTTCCGGCGCTTTTTCCCAAGCGCCTTTAGTCGCTCTTTCTCCTTCTCCCTCTCTTCGTCCGAGTCAGTCGGCCAGACTATTTCCTCAGTGACGGGCGGCGCATCGTTATGCTTCCGCTTCCCGAGCGACGTGGTCGGAGCGGCGGGCGGGCCGCGGGCGTGTTCGAGCGGGTCACCCCTCCCGGGTCGGCTTCTTCCTCCGATGCAGAATCGTCGCTGATCAGGTTGACTGTTGGAGGCATACTGGCGCGGCACTTGGAAGACCATCCTCAAAAGCGAAAAGCAAAGCCGGCGCAAACGGTGACGTATGAGCAACGCGCCTGAGTCGGGATAGGTTGGGGGCGAATTGACGCAGGCTGGAACGAAAGCACGTGACCACGCGGCAACCCGGTTTGCTGCCTGTTGTCGGAGCTTCCTTTTGCGCTGTTTGCGCCCCCAATCATTAGTGAGCATTTCGCCACCCCACATCCACATCCTCCGCCACTCCAGAGGACAACCATCTTCGCTTCTCCAGAAAACATTCAGCTCGGCCTCAACACGTCTCAACCACTAAAAGACACCTACATCGCTCATCTGCGCGCCGCGCACACTCGCCCAACATGGGGAAAGCCGAAGTCGGGTCGACAAAGCACCTCAGCAACCAGATGAAGGCCAAAGGCCTTCAGAGGTTGCGATGGTACTGCCAGCCCTGCGAGCGCCAAATGCGAGACGACAACGCCTTCAAGCAGCACTGCATGAGCGAGTCGCACGTGCGGCAGATGCTCATCGTGGGCGAGGACCCCAAGAAGTTCCTGCGCGAGTACAGCGACCAGTTCCTGCGCGACTTCGTCAACCTGCTCAAGACGGGCCACCGCGACAAGCAGGTCCAGATCAACCACTTCTACCAGGAGTACATCGCCAACAAGTCCCACGTCCACATGAACAGCACCCAGTGGAGCTCCCTGACCGAGTTCGCCAAGCACCTGGGCCGCGAGGGCATCTGCCGCGTCGAGGAGAACGAGAAGGGGATCCACATCGCCTGGATCGACGACTCGCCTGAGGCGCTCAAGCGCCAGGAGGCCCTGCGCCGGAAGGAGGCGCAGGACAAGGGCGACGAGGAGTGGGAGCAGCGCATGCTCAAGGCGCAGATCAAGCGCGCGCAAAAGGACGCTGCGACTCGCGCCGGGGCTAAGGAGGGGGACGAGGAGGACAGGGAGGATAGCGGGCTGCTGAGGAGGGAGGATGTGAAGAAGATCAAGGTGTCAATTGGCACCTTGAAGCCCACGGCGGCGGCATCCTCCAAGGACAAGTCAGCAGCAGCAGATCAACCGACCGCCGGCACGAGCGCCGGGGAGGCGAACACAGAGACCAGCGAGCCAGGCGCTGCGGCCGCTCCCACCGACGAGACCGCCGCCGCCGCGTCGGCACCCGATCAGAATGGCGGTGCTGCCAACGCCAGGCCGGTGATGAAGCTCAAGATCGGACTACAGCCACAGAAAAAGAACGTCTTTGCCGCGGCCAAGAAGAACACGCTGGGTGGGGGCACTGTGAAACTCAAGATCGCGCAGCCCAAGAAAATGAGCGAGGCCGAGAGGATTATGCGGGAGGAGATGGAGCGCAAGCGGTCCATGGACTCCTCGAATTCGGGGCCTTCTAACAAGCGGCAACGGTTTTAGAGTGATGGGTCGTGCACGAGGAGATGAGCGGCGGCGTTCGGCGTCATTCATGTCAAATACCATTTTGCTGTCTACGGGGTCTTTTTTTTTTTTTCTCGTTTTTCTGCTCTTCGCATCCAGGGTAGCTTAGCAACATCTGGGTCGTCCTCATCATGACCAAAATAATGATAGATGATAGATTCGCTAAGATTTATCAAAAAACATGCGCCGTGTAGAACCTGTGACGCCCTTGCAGTTGCCCAAACAATCAAACGCCTTTTGGTAACACCCTGATATCGATGTGCCTCCCTCGTCCGCCAGCTCAAACGTCCGCCTCTGTAGCACTGCCATCTCGTCTGTGAAGTGTGCAACAGCACGTGTCAGCAAATTACATCCCAAACACCAGCACCCCACTGGGTAACGGTAAGGCAGGGAGAAAAGAAGAGAAAAACGTACGGGATGTACTGCATGCCGGTCTCGTCCTCGATGGAGGTGCGGATATCATCAGGCAGCTGGCCCGAGACCTTGATGGCGTAGACGCCCTTGACGTAGCCGTCGAGGCGCTGCCACTTTGCGACCCACGACTTGGACGGGTCCGCGAGCGTGATGAGGCCCTCGAACACCTGCGACGTGCAGCTCTCGATCTGGTCGGGCGAGTTCTGGAGCCGCAGGAAGTCCTCGCAGTTGGGGCAGCCCTCGTCGCGGAAGCGCTGTTGCGCACGGTGGCCTCACCGTCAGCAGCTGCGTGATTCGAGGCGACTCCGGAGAAAGGAAAGGGGACGCACCGTCAGGGTCATGACGATGGAGCAGACCATGCATGCGCGCAGGTAGCGCTGCTGGCCGGGGGTGACGAAGCTCTCGGACATTGTGATAGGCTGGGGCCGCGATTCGCTGTTGTTGCTACCGTCGCCGGTTTTGCTGTCGGTTGCGGAAACGCGCAACGGCCGTGAAGCCTTATGAGGATGGGACCAGTGCTGGCGGCTTCGGAGATGCTGTCGGGCTTGCGGACGTCCCTGGGCTCAGGTGGCGAGTGTGCTGCAAAGACGGGCCGTAACTCGCGGTCGATTCGATGGTTGACTTTCGCTAATGAGGCTGATGGCTGCATGCGGCGGCGGCGGCAGCAGCCGCGTCGCGCAGGCGAACCGAGGCGGTCTTTCAGGCCCGGCGATCTTATCGATAACCCCGACCCACCCAAAAACCCACCCCGTTCCACCCGCCGGCGGCTCGCTGGACGGGACCGCCATTGATTGACGGAACCTAAAAACGGACATTTTTGGTGCTGTGCTTGATGCGCCGGCCGTCAGGAGAACGCTTCATCGCCTTACGGAGACTTTGAGCAAGCGAGTCTAAGCCCCTTGCTACCTAGTTCTCCTCTGGATGAGCAACTTGGACGGTTCAATCCACCAAAAAAAAAATACAAAGGACAAAAGGGAACAAAAATGGCACCAACCCAAACCCCAGCGGCAGCCGACACATCCATGTGCTCGGTAGCAAGCGCCAAGAAGGCCCCCCAAAAATCCCAAGAAGTCTTCTCCTGCACCGTCCGGCGCCCGCCGTACGCCTACGCCCAGCTGCGGCTCGACAACCCCTCTTCCTCCACCGGCGCCGCCAGTATCCCGCTGGACCTCGTGTTGGCGCGCTCCTACTGCGCCTCGGCCCTGCAGCAGTTCCTGGGCGTCACGGGCGCCGCCGTCTCAGTCGACGTGCTCAAGGTCGACGAGCGCGCCGGCGAGTTCTGGGTCCGCGTGCCGCAGCCCGACCTCGGCCGCTTCTCCGCCGCCGTCACGGCCTGGCCCGGAGCCTCGCATTTCGGCTCCACTACCGTCCTAAGGATCCTGGCGTGCGGCGACTGGCTAGGCAGTTTACTGGGCAGATCAGAGCAGCAGTCACTCTGGACCTCCTGAGGCGTACCATCATCGCGGTATCACGTCATATCAACTGGACGTCGGAAAGAAGCTAGTTCAGCTGGCTCCTACATCAACCAGGGTATGCTACACTACAAACGCTTCCCAACTCCGGTTCCCGAGCCTCCGACCAGCCAATTACCCTCGAGCGCCACCAACAGCTGGGTTAATCTACTCAACATGAAGCTGGCTGCCAGATCGGTCTGTATGCAAGTGACATATCCATCCACCCAATCAACTGCGACATCCCCATCACGCCACTTCTCTTCTCACATTAACGAGGACATGAGCGAGTTCTGAGCATAAGCCTGGAAAGGGAGACGTCATGTCAGCTCAGGCCGTGTGAACTCCAGGCGGGAGAGTATGCCAAACGCGACTTACCATGGGCCTGATGTTCGGATGCGGGACGGCGTCGAACTTGTGGAATTTGAGCTTGTAGTCCGAGCCAATGTTGATGTACGCCCCCCTGTTCTCCGTCATGTCGCAATACTTGGGTGCCGAGAATACTAATGATGGTGGCCATGTCAGAAAATTCGAACCCGTCTGGCGCCCTGCCCGTCTTGTGTCTGCCGGCTCTTGGAGTCGGGGAGCGCAAAGCGGAGTTGAGCACTTACCAGTGATGCACTTTCCGTTGTGCTCCTCCTCGTAGCCCTCCATGCGGACCTCGTGGCTTCGGATGATAGCCTCCAGGCCGTTCTTCTCGCAGAACCTCGCTGTCACGTCCGGCCCGAACTGCATTCCGACACCGCGCTTGCTCGGGCCCCTGCCAGGCTCCGTTTGCGGGTCGGTCCACAGCATCTCCATCATCAGGCCAGCCTGGCCCGGCTGCCGCTGCTTGTGCCGGTCGAGCTTGCGGATGTCTTCCAGTGTGATGTTGTCGTCCGAGAAGAGACCCCCGTGGAGCACGAAGAACTTCTTTCCAATCAAGGTGGCCAGTGGCAGAGCCGAGAAGCTTTCAGAGAAAAGCTTAAACGTCCTGTGATCCTCCACGAGTTAGTGCTCGGTCATGCACGCCTCACGAGAGTATGCGATTCGCCGAGGGGACTAACCTCTCGTTGTACTTGGCCTTGCACTCTCCCTCGAAGCCATAGGCGCGGTTCATATCGTCCGTCTCGTGATTGCCCCTGTTTAGGAAGAATGCATTCGGGCGCAGCCACTTGTTTGCGTACAGCAAAAGCGCGATCTCAGTCGACCACGAGCCCCTGTCGACAAAGTCACCGTTGAACAGGTACCAATGCTTATCCGAAGGCACGCCGTTGAGACGGAAAAGCTCCATGAGATCAAAGTATTGGCCTGTGGGAGAGGGAAATTAGCTTGCGCGCATGCTCACATCTTTCGCCGAGGGTATCCCAGATACACAGGCCTAAAGGCTTTTTGGACTCACCGTGGGTATCACCGCAGACTGTAAGCGTAACGTCATCGGGAACCTCGACCTCGACCATGGTTGGCTCGTCGTAGACGAGCCTGCGGACTGCTATGACGATCTGGTAGACGTATTTCTTGTGGATCTTCTTGCCGTTCTTGAAGCGCTCCATCATGTCGTCGATAAACTCCTGGGTCATGGCGTCGCCGAGCTTGACGCCGTCGTAGTCGGGCTCGACCGCTATTGAGTCGACGTCCAGACCCTCTGCGGCGGACGGCTCATCGCCGACCTCGATGGCGGCATAAAAGTCGAGCTGGCGCACGACCCTTTGGCACTCGACCAGCTTGAGCTTGGCATCCTTGTTACCCGGCTCGATCTTGACGCATGTCTTGAAGTCCTTGACAGCGTCCCGAGGGCGTAGTATAGCCGTGTATGCAACGGCACGGCGGTAGTAGGCCTGCGGCAGAACCAGTCCCAGTCAGCTCTAGCTCCAGGCAGCGCATCTCATAATGACTTCATCCGGCCGACCCGGGTCGCATCGGATGGCTGGCGCACCTTGACGAAGGCCGGATTCAGCTCGATAGCCTTGGTCGCGTCGGCAATGGCGTAACCGTATGCTTCTGACTTGAGATATGCCTGGATTCAACCAAAGGGAGTCAGTCACGCGGGCACAGACGCGCGAGGCTCGCCCGATTGTTGCGCGCCAAAGCCGATGCGCACCTGGGCTCTGTTGGAATAATATGTTGGCTCGTCGGGGTTGATCTCGATAGCCTTGGTGTAAAGCTCAGCAGCCTTGGGCCAGTCGTGGGCGGCAAAGGCCTTGTTGCCCTCGTTCTTGAGGGCCGTCGCCTTCTCCTTCTCCTCCGGCGTTGTCATTTTCAGCGCGATAGCCAATCTCGTTGCTAGCGGGGCTTCGCTGTCTGGTAAAGCTAAGAGGGGCGGCGTTGGAAGTGCCAAGCAAGCGCTGGGTCTTCAGCTGAGCGAGGTGGGAGAAGAGACAAGATAGGGCAGCAAATGGGTTATTGGGTTGCAAACCGGAACAGGTTGCCCTGACGAAGCGGGTTTTTCTGGATTTTCTATTTCATTTTCTTGCCCGGGCTGCCTTTCCAAAGCCCGTTTTGCGCTTTTTGCGGGGGTGTTCATGTTAGCTATCAACGACGATGACGGCCGTCGGGACCCACAAAGGGTTTAGCTTAAACGGTGAGGTGGGCCAGCATCTTTCTCCATTGGTGCAGTTTGATATAGAATCGCGGAGAACTTTTGCAAGTGACACGACCACTCACCAGGAACAAAATAGGGAGGGGTCCGACTAACAATTGTCTGGAGGCTACTAGGGAGGGAGCAAAGATGCAGCATGCAGCGGAGAACTTTTAAGAAAGGAATAAACAGCTACAGCCGGTTCATCATCTTATCTCTTGCAGCATGTGAATATTGGCAATCTAGATTTGTTCCGTCCTCGGCGACCTCTACTTGGTGGCAGCAACCCTGGAGCCTCCCAGGTCGCCCGCTGGTTGACCCATGCTGTGGCGCTTGAAGTGGGGCGCTCCTCCATCATCTTTCAGTCGCGCGCAAAGCGACTGACTCTGCATGCAAGCAATCGTAGCCGCCGCTTGAGGAGCGCGAATCACCCTCATTCATCCGCGTTCTTACCCTGGCCGCCTCGACCTTACGCTCTTTTCTCACGATCGTCTAGCTGCGGAGGATTTACGACTCCGCGGAACGAACCTACGTGCGATTCACGATGGAGTCGCAGCCATCATCGATGGCCGTCACCCGCAAGAGGGCTGGCGACACGGCGCTCATGCCACCGCCACCTCCCACCAAGCGCATCAAGCGACCCAAGAATGTGCTCGACGAAGACACGTACACCGAGGCGCTTTCCAAGATCATCGCGCGCGACTTCTTCCCCGGTCTCCTCGAAAGCGAAACCCAGCAAGAGTATCTCGATGCGCTCGCGTCCAAGGACGAGGAGTGGATATCCATTGCCACCCGGCGCCTCAAACACATCATGACCCCCGGCCGAAGGACCCTGCCGCCTAGCATGCCGCAGACCCCGAAAGGTTACAGGGGCGAAACACCAGCTTCAACGGTGCCGCCGACACCGTCCACGGCGGTAACGCAGGACAAGCCGGCGGTCGACACGAGCCTCAGCCTCGCCGCTTTCCAGGCAAGATACACGAGCGAGGACAACGAGAGTTTCTACAAGCTTCTCGACAGGCAGAACCAGACAAAGGCGGAAAAGTACGCATGGCTCTGGACCGGCAACAAGCTCCCGTCCAAGATGCAGCTCAAGCAGCGAGAGATTGAGACGCGCATCAGCCAGACGAGGAGCCTGGTGGATGACGGTTACAAAAAGACGCAGCTCGCCATCAAGGATAAGGACGACCGGCCAGCAGCCCCGGACTCATGGAAGTGGAAGCCGAGGAACGATCTAATGTTCAAACCGGAGGGCTTGGCAGACGGCGTCGAGACAATAGCTGAGAGGGCCGAGGCCGCGTCGCGCGCACCCCCGAGAGCCATTGTTTATGTCAACACCAAAGCGCCGAATCCCGACATTGTCATATCCCAGGATCCTTCGCGCCCGCCATCGCCAACCCTGTCTGCCGTCAGAGACGCTATCGCGGGACGGCCAAGACCCGCGGACCAGGACTCGGCCGTCGGGTCCGGCGGCGAGACTCCACGGGTCAACGGCTACGCTTTCGTAGACGACGAGGACGACGAGCCGGAAAAGGCGTCCACGGACTCGATCCTCAGCCTTGGGTCTGAGGACAAGGGCCCAAACCCCTTCCGGCTCCAGGAACGGAGGAAGCGCGAGGATCTGCACCATCGCATGGTTGATCGCATTTCCGAGTCTCGGCGCACGGCGTCTCGGATAGGAATGGTGGGCAAGGAGGTGAAAATGCCGGCGCCCAAGTTCCCCAACAGCCCGAGAACGCCGTCGCTCACGCCTGCGGCGCAGAGGCTATGGAGCAATCTGGGCGGCTCCAGGAGTCGATCAGCGACGCCATTCGATGGGAAAGCTACGCCGAGAACGAAGGCGGCGCTCCTGAAGAGATCAGCGCGCTAAAGAGGTGCCATGGATGTGCACTGAAGGAGGGATGGAGGCCATTGGCAACATGATGGTAGGCTGGGAATGATAAGCCCATGAAACAAAGTATGATACCCATTTAGCGAAAATCTGAATTATAGCATGGAGATAAATAGAGGCAGTGGAGCAGTCATCAAGAGCTCTAGACTGTGTCCAGGATACTACCACCAAAGTCGCGCACTGAAAGTACCTTGGCCCGCTTGGTTACCCAGAGTACGTACCCTCCATGATGGCGGATCGGGAGATGGTCTGTCTGGTGGGGTTGGATCCCGGGAATCCGGGTAGAACGGCGGGAACCGAAGAAAGCTTGGCGCTGCCAGCATCCCTGCACCATGACACCATGAAAATTCCATGTGTGCAATGGACAACCCACCTGGACAGCTTCCGCCCGCAGCTTCCGGTGCCAGCTCAAGCTTTTGTACAGCCCACCCGGCGATATCAGTCCAGTAAAATGAGCCCGACGCACCGCCGGCAGACCACACCGCCCCGATGAGGTTCGCCGACATCGTCATCGACCTGGCCTCGGTGCTGAGCGCCTCTCGGTCGGTGGCGTCCAAGCACGTTGCGCTGCGGAGTCGCCAGCTCGACCGCTACAGCAAGACGTCGAGCATCCTCAAGGGAGGTCTGCAGCCGCGGCAGCAGCAGCAGCAGCAGCAGCAGCGCCAGGATGGTGGTTCTTCCCCTGGCACCCGCAGACACGATGCCGACACAGCGACGGAAGCAGAGCCGGCTCCCGGACGAAGCGACGAACCCCTCGATGCGACGATGGCGACGTCTAGCCCCAGACGGCCAGATGTAGCAAGGCCAATTGGCGACGAGGCGATGTCCAAAGTGACTGAAGCGCTGGAAACGCCACGAGAAAGGACTCCCCGGATCACCGTCCCAAACGACGAACCGGGCTCGGCGCTCCACGAGCTGCGGGGCAGGTTACGGGGGCTCGGGGGCGACGCCAAGGCCGCCGAAAAGGTGCAGAGCCCAGTGTTGAGGGACATTCTACGCGACACGCCCACGTCACAGCATGGAGGCCCTGCAAGGGTAGCCGCTCAAGAGGAGGCAGATGAGGTTATGGGAGAAAAGGTCCCTGAGGGTGTGGACATCAACGTGTTTAGGACTCGCCGAGGGTCAAGGATATTGCAGTCTCTAAAATCTGGAACTGAGAAACAAGTCGAGAATAGCGTCGCCAACCAAGACACCACTCCGGAAATACCAGAGCTCGAGTCGAAGCCGTTTAGGAGCCAAGAAGACGCGCCGACGCGTGTCAAAAAGACCGCCGTCGATTCTGTAGGTAATGCTGCGTCGACCGAGACCACGAGGGTAGTTAGCCAGGGCGACTCGGTTGGTGCCGCCGAAGCCGTTACGGCTGAACCGGTGGAAATCCCCCAGACCCCGCTACCAGCCCCTGAAGTCGCCTCGCCAGCGGCTGCAGAGGCCCCGGCTCCTGAAGCCGCAGTGGCAGCAACAACTCCCGCAGCTCCCGCAGCCCTCACATACCAGCTTAGAGAGTCCAAGGTCCCCGCCACCCGGCTCAGCCGGCTGTGGAACTACGGCGGCCTCGCGGCGGGCATGCTCGGCGGGGCGCTGACCGAGAGCATCAGCCGCGGCTTCGGCGGCGGCAGCGGCGAGGGCTCTGCCATGCTCAGCCCGGCCAACATGGAGCGGCTCGTGGCCAAGCTGTCGCGCATGCGCGGCGCCGCCCTCAAGATGGGCCAGGTCATGAGCTTCCAGGACGCAAAGGTGCTGCCCGGCCCCATCCGCGAGGTCCTGCAGCGCGTCCAGGACCGCGCCGACTACATGCCCGCCTGGCAGCGCGACCGCGTCCTCGCCGCGAACCTGGGCCCCGAGTGGAGAGACCTGTTTGACGAGTTCGAGGAGACGCCCATCGCGGCCGCGTCCATCGGCCAGGTCCACCGGGCGACGCTAAAGTCGTCGGGCAGGCGCGTCGCCGTCAAGATCCAGTTCCCGGGCGTGGCCGACTCGATCAACTCGGACCTCGACAACCTCGCCATGCTGCTCAACGCGGCCAGCCTGCTGCCCAAGGGCCTCTACCTGGAGAAGACCATCGCCAACGCCCGCACCGAGCTCGCGTGGGAGTGCGACTACGAGCGCGAGGCCGGGTGTGCGCGCCGGTACCGCGACATGCTGGCCGGTGCCGACGGCCAGGACGCCCGCATCTTCGCCGTGCCCGAGGTCTTCCCCGAGGCCTCGGGAAGGCACGTGCTGACCATGGAGTTCATGGGCGGCGTCGGCGTCACCCGCGCCGTCTCCTCGCTGAGCCGGGAGCAGCGCGACTGGATCGGCACGCAGATCCTGCGCCTGTGCCTGCGCGAGATCACCGAGTTCCGCTTCATGCAGACGGACCCCAACTGGACAAACTTCCTGTACAACGCGGGCACCAACCGCCTCGAGCTGCTCGACTTTGGCGCCTCGCGCGAGTACCCGGCCCGCTTCGTCTCGCTCTACGTCCGGCTCCTGCTGGCCGCGTCGCGCGCCGACGGGCAGGACGTCAAGGAGCTGTCGGAGCAGCTCGGCTACCTGACGGGCCACGAGAGCAAAGTGATGCTCGAGGCGCACACGCAGTCGGTCCTGACGCTGGCCGAGCCGTTCCTCGGTTCGGCGCCCGAGGTTTATGATTTTAGCGACCAGACCATCACGGAGCGCGTCAAGGGGTTCATCCCCGTCATGATCCGCGAGCGCCTCGCCCCGCCGCCCGAGGAGACGTACAGCCTGCACCGCAAGCTGAGCGGGGCCTTCTTGCTGTGCGCCCGTCTCGGCAGCCGCGTGAGGTGCCGCGAGATGTTTGAGCAGAGCGTGGAGAAGTCGGGCGTCTTGAAGGATCTGGAGGAGCAGACTGGTGCTGACGGGGCAACAAGCTCTAGCTAGTGACGGACGTGAAGGTGGTAATCACTGTACAACACCGGCCTGTTTGTACGGGTATGTAAATGTAAACAGCTCCAACATACCGCTAGACATGAATACATCTCTTAGATCATCGGTAGATATTTATTTTCCATATTGCGCCAGACCATCCGCGCAATCATTTGTTGGTAACACGCTATGTCAGGAACAAAAAAATACGGTAGTTGTCCTCACCACGGTGGAATCGTTTCCGTCTTCCAGTCTCGTCTTCACCGCCATCATCCTCAGCTCTCCCCGACCCCCCTCCTAGCAAAAGGGAGCATCTTCTTCTCCTTGCCCGCCACCTTCTTCCGCTTGCGCTCGATGGCCTTGTCGACCTGGCCCTTTGTCATGCCGGCGTACTGGTCCATGAGCAGCATCTTCTTCTGCTCGGACCGCTTGAGGTAGAAGGGCTTCTTGCCCTGCTTGACGAGGTCCTTCTCCTTGCGCCTGTGCTCGGCCAGCAGCTCCTCTTCTTTGTCTTTCCGCTCGCGCGCCCGCTTCTGGTTCTCCATGGCCATGATGCTGCGCTTGAGCTCCTCGCGCTCCTCGGGCGACAGCTGCGGCGTCTTGTCGCCCCTCTTCCTTTTCTTGCCGCCGGCGGCCGCCTTGTTGCTGGCCGCGAGCGTCTCGCGCATCTGCCGCAGCTCGGCGTCGCGGTACTCGTCCAGGAAGGCGTAGTTGCGCCGCGTCCGCGCCGCGTCGACGGCGTCGACCTCGCCGGGGACGCTGGCGTGGTCGAAGCGCGGGTCGCGGGCCTTGGGCCGCGCGTTGGGCAGGCGCGTCACTACCTCGCGGTAGCGCGACACGCGCCGCTTGGAGGAGACCTCCTCGGGCGCGTGCTTGCTCTTCTTCTTTTTGGGCGCCGCGGCTTTGTCGGGCTTTGAGGCTGCTGCTGCGCCGCGGCCGCCGCTTTCCCGGCCCGTCCTGGCCAGCTCGTCGCCGGAGCCGCCGGAGCCGTCAGAGTCGTCATCACCAGTTTGGCGGCGATGACGAGAGGATGCCCCCGGCCCGCGTTTTGCTGGCCTGGGGACGGACTCCTGGGCTTTTGCTAGGGCGCCAAAGGATATACTGGAGGCGTCCACCTCGGGCTCCTCTGAGCCCTCATCATCGTCTGATTGGTCCTCAGACTGTTGAGATGAATGCTTAACTATCATGTCTCTGCAGTGCTGGCTCAATTATGAGGGTTTCTTACCTGGCCTTCTTCATAATCCTCCTCATCTCCGCTTCTATCTCGCTCATCAACCTCACTTCCGTCTGCCGGATTTGAGACGCCGTCCCATCCATCGTCGTCAGACTCCGCCACGTCCTTCCGTACCTTGACACGGCGATAAATATCGATGGGGGCTTTCCTTTTACGGGAATCCATGGTAGACTTGTGCAGATTATTTCGTGCACACGACAAAAGAGAAAACAATTGTGTAATTGATAAGGTGTTGATCCGCAGCCGTGATGAAACTTGTGAGCGGTGCAGTGAGACGCAGTCTGATTTTTTTTCGTCAGGAGCGGTGGGGCAAATTCGTTTACCCGCGCAAGCTTCCAACGCCAGCAACGCCCAGAATTTCGCACTGACACCGAGCAAACTGGAACGCCTCATGAGCATCAAGACGATAATCCAGCCCAATCTCAGCTGCAAAAGACCTCCTTGTCTTCCGGCTAATGGCATAGCTTCGAACACAAGGATAGAACCTACTTTCATTCTTTTATCTAGCGTCTTCGGCAACCTTCTGGCGCATCGACAGTCAAGGTTTCCTCTCTGGAAGATTTCAAGCCTGAGGATTGGGCTCGCCCAACCGAGTTCGCTTGGTCATTCAGCCTCAGATTTCTTACACCCGCCCAATCAATCACAACGACGCTCATCAAACACCTTGCTCGATATTTCATTTAGGCCAACCGCAAGCAGGGCTGCTTCTTCCCTTTTTCTTCTTCTTCCACCTGCGGTCTCGCCCTCAGTCACTGGTGACTGCCGAGCGGGCTTTATGAGATCCCAACGCGCTACCACCACCAAACTCCCCGTGCTTTTCAGACGGTTGGCCCAGACCGGCAGCCGGCCCGGTAGTTTTCATCCAGGCTACCCAGTCGCACGGCGCGTTGGAGTGGCTCAGCATCCTGTCTCAGCCCAGCAGCAACAACGCTGCCCGGCCTCTTCAGTCGCATCGTCGGCTGCTAGCAGAGACGCGGAGGCCTGTGAGATCAAGCTAGGCTCGGCCTCAACCTGGGACCCGACCGAGGACACGCCCTCCAAGGAAGACGACATGTCAGACACCAGGCCGAGGCGTCGAAGCCGGAAGAAGGCCGGGCGTCACGCACGTGACGACAGCAGCGCAATCGAGACTCATGATGCGCCGCCATCTTCTCAGACTGCTCTTCCTCACGATGCGCCTCAACCGGCTGCCGTGTCTGGCCATCCGGGAGGCGCAAACCATCTCCCGGCATCATCCGACCTCCTCAGCCGGCTGGTCCAGATGATTCACGCAAATAGCGCGGGCAACGGCGGTGCGCCGGCGGCCACATGGGTGGCTCCAGGCCAGCCGCCCCAGATGTCACAGCAGGCCCTGCCAGCCTATCATGGAGCAACAGGCTGGGCTTCGATAAATCATCCAGCGCCGTATTGGACCCCCATGAACCAACAAGCACCATCCTGGACGCCCATAAACCAGCCGTCTCCGTTTGCGACGCCGACTCGACCGCCGCCTGTCGGACTCCCGCTGGAGGACTACATCCGCCAGAGCCTCCGCGCCAACCCAACCAATCCCCTCAACCAGCAGCCGGCGCAGCACTACTCCACACAGGCGCCCGCTGGCGCCCCTCGGTCTCCCCGCCTCGACGAGCCGGCGCAGCCCGACGACCCAGCCCTCGACGTCCCCGCTGAGAAGAGCAAGAAGGCCAAGTCCCTCCGCAAGGCCGCCTCCAAGGCCGCCCTGAAGGAGGCCAGGCGGCTCAGGGAGGCCGGCCACAGCGACCCCATCATCCCGCCCTCGCCGGCGTCGGGCGGGATCCCCGAGCCCTCGCCGGCCTACCTGCTGCGCGCGTCCTTCACGACTAACCGTCTGAGCTCGCCGCGGCCGGTCCTGGTGGTGCTCGACCTCAACGGCACCCTGCTCTTCCGCCCCGTGCGCAGCCAGCCGAGGCACTTCGTCGCCCGCCCGCACGCCCGCACCTTTCTCGACTACATCACCACCCGCTTCTGGGTCGTCGTCTGGTCCTCGGCCCGGCCCCAGAACGTCGGCTCCATGATCGACAGCCTCCTGCCCCGCGACGGGCCCGCCCGCGACCGCCTTGTCGCCGTCTGGTCGCGCGACGACCTGGGCCTGTCCAGGGACGACTACAACCGCCGCGTCCAGGTCTACAAGCGCCTGTCGCGCCTGTGGAGGGACGAGCGCATCGCGCGGTCGCACCCGGACTTTGCGGCAAAGGGCACCCGCTGGGGCCAGGGCGACACGGTGCTGGTGGACGACTCGGTCGAGAAGGCCCGCAGCGAGCCGCACAACCTCATCTGCGTCCCCGAGTGGGTCGGCGACATGAAGGAGGAGCCCGAGGTCCTGCCAAAGGTCCACGACTACATCAACGAGCTGTGCTACCAGAGCGACGTCAGCACCTACATCCGCGCGAACCCCTTCCGCGTTGAGTGATGGATTGGTATTAGAGGGCGAGTTTTGGGTTAGGCCGCATGTTTCTTTTCTTTTATCTCTGTTCTTCGTTGCGACTTTTCAGCCTCACAATTGACCATTCTTCTTTCCGGCCCGAACGCGATTCTCTATGGCCCACCTCTCTTTTCTTCTTCTATACTCCGTCGTAGAATTTCAACGAACATACCCCTCCATAAAGTTCCGATGAGAAGGAAAAAGCTCTATCTCATTGGGGATCAGAAACGCCGCGCTGGATAAAGGTGCATGGTACAAGGAAGGCATATTAACTTTGTGCCCTTTCCTTCTTGTGTATCGTAGAGTGGACTGGAGGGCACGCGCCGGTTCTGATGCGGGAGTGGCAGCGTCGTCTGCTGGCAAGATCACAGAAAACAGCCTAGTTGATGGGCTCAACCGTGACTCGAGGCAACACCAAGGACATCATGCAGCATCGAACTAACTGGGCGGAACATTATTCTGAGTCCTCATGCAGACGATCTCGCAGTGCTTGATCGCCGAATGGTATTCATCTAAACGGAGAAAGCTACGCTAGCTAATACGCTCCATCACGATGGCCAATGATGCGTGCTGTGTGCCATACATGAAGTGACCACAGGGTCGTGTCTCATCTCCCATTGCTCCTACCCATCCGTCCAGTCGTAACATCATTTACTCCCACCCTTGCCTTGCCATCCATCCATCCCTACCACGGAACCCAACCATGCCTCCATCCCTGCCATTATTCCCAGCCAAACAAAATGAAGATCGCCTCCCATACCCTTTTTTCCCATGCGTTTTGATTTTTTTCTTTTTGTGTTGAGTTGACGAGCGTGGTCTTTATTTGAAGACCTTGCCGTCGTAGTGGGGGTACTCCTTGCCGTCACGGACGACAGTGCGCTCCCACTCCCACTCGTCACGGACGTACTGCTTGTCCTCCTCCTTGGTGGGGTCAAGCTTGGTGAACGAGTACGACTCCCAGTCGGGAGCGACGTCGAAGACCTGGACGTGGTCCTGGCCACGGATGACAAAGGCACCCTGGATGAAGGAGCCCTGGGCATCGCCGTAAACCGAGGCGCTGCCCATAAGGAACTTGCGCGAGGCCTCGAGACGCTGCTCGAAACCACCAATCAGGTTGCACGACATGAAGGGGATGCCGAGCTCCTCGTTGTACTTGTACTCAACCTTCCACAGCGAGTACTCCTCAAAGTTGATGTTCTTCCAGAACCACTCCATGGCGGCCGGGACGGGGTTGTTGGAGTACTGGCGCTTCCACTCGTCGATGGGGACCGAGGGCTTGGGCAGAAGGTCGCAGGGGTGCTTGGGCTTGGGCTTGGGCTTCTCCTCCTCCTCCTCCTCGTCATTGCCCTCGGCCGGGGCAGCCTTGGGCTTGGGGGCCTCCTTCTTGGGCTGCTCAGCCTTCTTGGGGGCGGTGTTGGTCAGCTTGGGTGTCTCGAGGAGCTCCAGCGGGGGAGCAACGGCCGAGTAGATTGGCTGCTGGTAGACGGTGGTGTACCACCGGGTAGTGTTGGGGTATTCCTGGCGCCACTTCTTGTCGAAGAAGAACTCGAAACCACGAGCGATGATGCCAACGGAGAACAGGTCGGCCAGGGTGATGCGCTCGCCAACCAGGAAGGTGTTGTCCCTCAGGTGCTCCTCGACAACCGAGATGGCCTTGAGGGCCTTCTTGGAGGTCTCCTCAACAGCCTTCTTGTTGTAAGCGTCCTTGCCCAGGAGAGGCCTGTACCAGGCACCCATCGGGGGGAGGACCTCGGAGTTGAAGAAAGACATCCACTTGAGGATCGAGGCATAGCTACGGTGACCTGTTAGCTGCCGTGGTCATGGCGCTCAGCCCAGGCAGGGGTAGGGCTCAAGGGATAGCGGCAGCAACTTACTCCTGCTTGGTCTTGCCGAGGAGGGTGGTCTTCTCGTTCTGGGAGGTCACTTCAATGCCGGTCAGTACAATGTCGCCAAGGAGGTGATTGTGAGGGCATGAGTAGAAAATGAGGAAAGGAGAGCAACAGTCAGATGTTAGAGTAAATCAACACGCATAGTTATTCAGCCAGGGATAACTGTTAAATGATTGTCTAGATCATCACACTGAGGAGGGGAACGACACGCCAAGTGAGTCACCACAGATGGGGGGTCGGCCGGTCAGGCAGCGAGAAAAAAAAAAAAAAAAGCCGAACACAACATACCGTAGATGGCGATGGCGATGCACTCGGACAGAACGTAGCCATCGCTGCCGACAAAGGTAGGGACCTTGGACAGCTTGTTGAAACTGAGGTAGTCCGCCGGCGGGTTGGCCGTGTCGGTCCCAACAACCTCAAGCTCCTTGTCGTTGGCCTTCGCAACCGCGAGGATGGCCGTCGAGCGGGGGTTGTTCTAGGGGCGCAGGTCAGCATTTTTGTCGCGGCCATTGCAGCGCCGGCGCGAATGCGCGCCAGGCGAAAAAGGTAGCGCGCGATCGCAGGAAGCTTACCTCGTAGGTGTAGAGCTTTCCGAACGCCATGGCTGCGGTGTTTGCGACCTGACTCTGCTGGGAGAAGAAAAAGCCCGGGGATGGTTGAGGTGTGTTTTCTGTGGAAGCAGCCGGAGGAAAAGCTCGAGGGAAAAAAAAATATACTCTCGGCTCACGTCCGTGCATCAATGGAGGGATTATTAGGTGGGGCTAGGAAATGACGAGATTACGCACCGTGTGGCTGCAGCCACAAGGCAGACGGTTAGCTGTGGCTCGCAGCAACCAGCGTCCCGCTGAGGGCCATCACGTGGGGCGTGTCCGGTTCAGCCGTGCAGGCGGGCCGCAAAAATCTCCAGCCTCGAAGCCGAGCCGGAGGACGGACCGCACCAACGACAACAATTGCACCCCGACGGCGATGTCTTGGTAGGGGCTCACCCCGCGAAACACGGACATGAAGACCCTCAGGCCAGCCCTGGGCCTTGCCCGCGGCGCCGGCACACAATGCGCACCATTGCGGTCATTACAGCACCGCCTGCAGGCGCTCAGCATCGCGCCGAGCCCCGTCGCCGGCAGGGCTCAGTCGACCCTCTCCAGCACGCACACACCGGACAGCGCCCGGCTGGCAGCTGCGATGCAGGCCGCCACGACAGTGGCCCACGCGCGCCCGGTGCCCGTCTCGCCCTCGTACTTCTCCCGATCGAGCCAGTTCAACGACGACTACATCCGGATCAGTGACTACTTCAGGAGGCTGCAACATCTCCCCCTCGACATGGTCCGTGTTGAGCCCGTGACGTGGAAGAAGCTGGCCGACTACAAGGCCGCCTGCGGAGAGAACGTGCGGGCGTCCGACTACGCCAACTGCATCAAGATGGTGAGGCACCTGCACAAGATCGACCGCAGGCTCAAGTCGGACGGGCTCAAGGCCGCCCTGGTCCCGTTCATGCGGGACATCACGCCGCACCGCAACGAGCCCAAGCCGGCACACATCGACAAGTTCGGCAGGTCGCTGGGCGTCGGCCGGAGGAAGACGGCCTCGGCACGCGTCTACCTCGTCGAGGGCACCGGCGAGGTCCTGATCAACGGCAAGCCCATGTCCGAGGTCTTTGGCCGCGTCCACGACCGCGAGAGCGTCATCTGGCCCCTCAAGGCCACCGAGCGCATGGACAAGTACAGCGTCTGGGCCCGCGTCTCCGGCGGCGGCACCACCGGCCAGGCCGAGGCTCTCACCCTTGGGGTCTCCAAGGCCCTCATGGCCCACGAGCCCGCACTCAAGCCTGTGCTTAGGCGAGGTAAGCCGAGATGCGGCATGCTTGTGGCTCCTATTGCGATTGAATCCCTCGACCGTGGTGTTCTGCCCATACTAACCCATCTCCTTTCTTCCCGTAGCCGGCTGCGTCACCCGCGATCCCAGGATGGTGGAGAGGAAGAAGCCTGGCCACGTCAAGGCCCGGAAGATGCCTGCATGGGTCAAGCGTTAAAACGTATACCATCACATTTACTGCTCGCGGCCATGCCGCATGCTGCTCTCATGCAGCTGGTGTGACGTATATTCATAGTAGACCGTTCGATCGGTGGGCTCGGCGTCTGGCTCCAACACTCTCGAGGCGTATGGATGTCGTCAGACAGGGGCCAACAACTCTCAATGTCCTCCGCCGCGGCAGCAGGGAGTCCATTCGCATGTGCGAGATCGGCGTGACTCGGCTGTAAGACGCCAGTGACGCTTCTCCTAGTCGACTCATCCCCCCCAACGCCGTGACGGAACCGAGGGAGAATGCCTGCATCAATCATGTACCATTCTCATGTACGACAAGGTAGCATTTCTGCGGGAGTGATATCCCACTCACACAAGCAGATTACATAAATCTAAGGGCCAATGTTAAGGAACATGTATATAAAAGCACAAGTCGCGGAACGGCTCTCCAGCCCCCGTTTTCGGAAAGCCAGGCATAGGCAAAAGTGTTGCTCGTAATGTTTCCAGCAACTCTAGCTCTGGTACAACATTTAGGGTACTGGTATATATTCCTGTTTTAAAGCACTTGACATTCCTCGCACATGGTCACTCAACGGCGGGCAGCGCAACGCCAAATATCGACGGCCGCTGCATGGTCCTCCCCACCACGCCGAGTCGCCCGGGGGTTTGCTGTACCTTGTTTCCGGCTCGATACAGGGGTGAGGTGAGGGGAAGACGACCGGCCGGCTGGCGGCTGCGCCATGGGACAAGCACTTCGGCACCTTGCAATGTGGACTGTCGACAACGTGCTTGGGTCGTACCGACATCCTCTGTCAAGACAAGGGATCCTCACCAGCTCGGGGGGCTTCGGTAAGGTGTTCCCGCATGTCTCCCTATCCTTGCGGAGAGGCTGGCATGTGGGCGCAGGGAGGGGACACCAGATATTGGATATCGGACGCCGTTGTTCGATTTACTCTTGTCTTCACCTTCCTGAATATCAGAGCTAGGGTTTGCCGTTCTACAATCCCGCTGACAATATAGAATGGGATGCCCCTCGAGAACATACATCATCCGAGTCGTGCACTGCTCGGAACCACACAGGCTGTCTCCTCACGGCGCCCAAATAAAAATCTGCAGTTCCGAACACGCTAATTGGAACGCCCATTACCCGAACTTATCCTGCAGTCTCCTTTGCTGTTTCCTGTTTCCTGTGTGCTATCCTATTTCCTATATCCTTTTCTGTTTCCTGTATGTTTTCCTATCTCCCGTACGCTTTCCCATTTCCGATAAGCCTTTCCTGTTTCCTGTACCCAGAAGAAAGATAACTTACGGGGTATCAATTCTAAGTTTATCGGTGTTCTAAATAACCCGGTTGCGCAGTTTATACGAACTGCAGGCTTTTATTTAGGAAGCGTAACAGGCCATCTCCTCCATGTCCCCGACGTCGCCTCTCGCTACGCGTAGCTCCCGGAGATTCAAGAGCTTGACATTCTCTAGACGCCCCTAGCGTCCCCTTTTTCTCCGCCGGACAGCTATGGTCCGGACGTCCAAGCTCATCAAATTTCGGAGGCGCCGGGTACGCGTGCTGTCAGTGTCCGGCGTGGACGCGCTCGGGGCTACCGGCCAGCCTGTCATTTCCAGCCCCTTAACGTTTCTCGAGACAAAGAGAGGCTGGACTCTTGTCCGGACTTGTTTTCCTTCTTTTCCCTTGCCTTCCGCGTCGCCTTGCCACGGTGAAGGGGGAGATGACGAGATTACTCAAAACGGCGTCATGGTTTTAGGATCACGAAGCATGTTGAGTGGCTTTTACCGGACCCATGCCCGAATAACGGCGACTAGCACCCTGTTGGGCAATGCTGAGGCGGGCAGGGCGGGCACGCTCTCCATATTCAAACGATTAGTTTGCCACTTTTGGCATGGGGGCGGTTCGCGCCTCGCGAAACTTGGAATCCTTCGGGGCAAGCCTTACAACCGGCGCCGCCGACTAGTCTAGCCCTGATGGAGACTGGTCAGAGACGTCAAGAAAAAAAAAAAAAAAAAAAGCGGCTTGAAGCCTCATCTTGCGACAAAAAAAAAGAAAGCGGCGGCGGCTTCCAGCCCCAACCCTTGCGGACACAAGATGAAGGGGGATCCCTCCATGGCCACGAGGGCTTTCGCACTTGGCTAAAAAGAAGGTCTAAACGGCCCGAGGTGCATCCTTGGCTCGCGCAAGCCGGTTGCTTCCAGAAACTTGGGTGTTTAGGTTAGCCCGGCCAGTTTCGGGCAGAGGGGTTGCGTGGCATCATGCCGTTTCAGGTTCAAGTGGCTGACTCTTGGAGCTGCCATCCCGGGCTGGAACTTGGGAGCGAGGCGAAAAGGAAGCAAGCGGCGACAACCAAGAAAATTTTTTTTTTTGATAGGAGATTGCCGAGATGGCCTTGGCCGCCCCAAATACCGATACCAGACCCCGGGACTGATCGGCGGAACGCAGGACGGGAATCTGGCCCATTCAATGCTGGGACCGAAAATGATCACCTGACGATTGCCGGGGCTGTCGTCGAGCTTCCTCCAGCACTGCCCTCCTCGGCCTAGTTTCCGAGCCAGAGCGGCAATATTTTCTTGTGTTATAACGTAGCCCGGGCGCTCTTTTTCATGCGCCCGCGACGACGACATGGCGCCTCATTCACCTCAGACGGCATGCCCCGAAAAGCGCCCTGAGCCAAACCAGACGAGAAAACAGAGAGGACAAGGTGCGCCGGCGGCCGGCAGCAATGTAGTCATGAAACTGGTCCTCGTCTTGGCTGAGGGGGGTATATATGAACGGTTAAGGAAGCGAGCATGAGGGCAGGCGCGCGCGCCCGGGGGCGCCCGGGGATGGGGGTTCTGCGGCAAACGCCCCCGGGCTATCTAGACGCGAGCGCATACTTGGTGTTTGGCCACGCTGGGGCGCGCGGCTGGGTGGTGCGCCAAGAGCAGCCGAATAACTAAAAAGTCGACCCAAAATGCATCATGCCCTGGGCGAAGCGAGGCGATGGAGCGTACGTGAACATCAAGCGATGCCACAGCGGCAGTAGCGAAGATGGAGGCACAGCACATTCCTTCGTCATAGCGATTGCGCCGGGCTCGGGCCGGACCAGCCTCGGTGACCAGGCGGTTCGCATTGAAGCCCGGGAGGCCTACCGATCTTGGATACGCAGCCCCGCGTGACCTATTGGATCTCGTGGTTTCGGGAGGGTCAAAAGTGATAAGTGATTTCGGAAGTGATTTGTGATTTCGTACCTGGTACGCAGCGCCCGACGCTGTGGGTCGCGGTCGCGCCACGTCTCCAAAAAAAAAAAAAAAAAAAAAAAAAAAAAAAGAGACCAAAAAACATGATGGGTCGGCATGGAATGGGCGATCAAGCGAAGGCTGGGGGATGCAAGAAGCGAAGAGTTAAAAAAAAAAAAAATAAAAAAAAAATTGGCCACTGATCCGTCAGCCTCATATGAAGAAAAAAGAAACCAATCCCAGGGCGTGGGCGGAGTGACGCCGCCGAACAGAGGTCTCAGCTCGCCAGCTCGAGGGTGGGGTTTGGTCGCCTCGTCGGCGGTGATCGACGCATGCAAAATGATGTCGTCTTGGCCGGGACGAGGCTGATGGGCGAGATCGCAGATCGCCGAGGTGCAGGAGTCGTGATAGATTTCCCTAGACGACACGACATGCCTGCCCGCCTAGGAAAGGTGCCCGATGGAAGCAGGGCAAAAACAATAGGTACCTGTGCCACAAGCGTGCTGGTTGGCTCGGACATGGGAGCGCATGCCGGCATTCAAGTTAGGCGCGCGTCCGCACGAAGGGACCCTGCAGGGCAGCCTTAGCTGATTGACTCTGGTCTTTGGCTGAGCGTGTGCAGCTCAGTGCAGCTCAGTGCACGCTGCCGTGCCACACGTGCGTGGCGGTTCGTGCAGTGCGCTACGACGGGCGCCCGCATCAGCGCATCAGCGCACCTGCAGGCTCTCATAGAACGAACACAAAGCAAAATAAAAACGTGGGGTGAGTGGCTGATTTTGCCCCCCATGCGTCTGACTCCGCGCGTCATCCTAAGCTTACTTTGTCCATCGTCGGTGCGGCCTCCTCCACCGAGGTCGCATTTCGTCGCGACCGGCTTTGGGGTGGTAGCACATGGAGTCGAAATGCCGAAAAGGGTGTTTCCACCAGGTTGCTTGCCAATGAAATACTGGCCAGTGGCTCGTCACAGCGGGCCAGCCAGGCACTCGCCGACCGGGGAAGCGAGAGACCGATTCAAAGCCATTGGAGCCATGGTGCTCTGCTAGCTTGCCTCGCTTCCCTAGGCGGCGGTTAGTGTGGTCAGCCAGCAGGTTAGTAAACATGATATGAATGTTCATTTGTCGCGTGCATGGAAAGGGTGAAGCGGAACGGGTCAGTGAAATGCAAAACCTTTTCCCGGGGTTGCAGTTTTATTTTTGTTGCCCCTTGCCTCTTTTAGCTCCTCGCGCCTCCCAGCCTCGTTCTGGGAAAAAACGTCTTTGCGGATGGCGCCGCAGGAATAAAGAACCAAGTCCCAATTCGGCCAAGAATGCACAGCCTAGAAACTTCCATCCTGAGATTGGAAGCCGCTCCCACTCGCACCAGGCTGCACAAGCAAGGGCCGTGATACCCTAGACGGACAAGATATACGAGCTACCAGCTAGAGGTTGGGCTCTTGGGCTCAGGTCGATCAGCTTGGGCTGGGCTCGCACTCCCAGACAGCCGTCCGAACACAGAGCCTGATGCATCGGTCCTGCCCAAGCCCAGCTACAGCTTGTTCGCCAAGGCTGGTACCGTGCCTCCCATCCGTGGGCCTAAACGTTTTGGGAAACAGGCATAACCTCGGCAGCAAAGGTTGAAAATCCCGTACTCCCACAAACCGATCTACGTGCGCAGACGGTACGGATATCTGACTGCCAAATCCCTCGATGCGGCTCGCCCGTTTCCGACTCTGGGGAAATCGAGCAAGATTCTGTTGTGCGTAGGTAGCGGGCAGGATGGATCGGAGCTGGTTGTGTTTCTGGTTTTTCCGTGCGGCAAAGAAGAAATAAATAAATAAAGGTAAATTTCGATACCGAGATAGGGATTGCCAGGATCCTGAGAAAGGAGAAAAAAAAAAAAAAAAAACCCCGCGGTTCATCGTCGGAGACCAGCGAATGCTACCTTCCGCTCCGCCGCCGCGGACCCTGGGCTCAAACTCGTTGAGCACGCGTGGCCAAGGGGCCATGTACCGAGAGAGGTCGAAAGAGTGCCCACCCATGCAAGGTACCGGTACCTCGCGAACGCATCTGCACGACTCCACCCCAGAGCCCCTGTCATTTGGCCAACATCCCGGTTGGTGCTGGAGCATGGGCCCCATGCAGCCTTTCAAGAACGACATCGCACTCCAAACACATTCATTCTTGTAGGGATCAGGGTTCGAACTCGCACGCCACCAGCGCAAAAGGGAACGCGATCCTCTCTCTGCCACGTACCGGTACCTTGCCTGCTCGACTGGCTGCGTGTGCTCGGTCTCAAACAAGGTGAAAAAGAGTTGAGAGAAAAAGAAAAAAAAAACCCTCGCCCCAGTAGATTACCCACGACCGCCAGTCGGCTTGTCCTGATGGAATCCAATGGGAGTTCCCACTTTCGCATCAGTTGCCGGCGGCATCAGCTCGCTGCTCCACTGACAGACAACCACCTGTTGGTTGGGTAGGGTCATCCGACACGCCGTCAAGGACAGAAAGAGAGAGAGAGAGCGAAGTCGTGACGATTTGTCGGTGTGGCCGCGCAGAAGCCCTCGTCCATGGAGTGGAGAACAGCTCGGTCCAACGTATAATTCATCCCTCTCCTTTCATTTTGGGTTTTTTTTTCTGCTCAGCTTCCTTCAAACATCAGCAGCTGATTCGTGCAGGCCAGATCTCACATTTACGGTCAATGGAACTGACGCAGCAGCCGACGCAGCAGGATCTGTCTTGATTATGGAACTCCGTCATGCCCGTCCCCCAGCGAGAGGGAGGAAAAAAAGGGTTCGTCCGCCAATGCCCTCCAATAGATTGGGCTCCCACGCGGCTGTTACCCCCTTGCGCGGATGCCCAGCGATGCGCCTCGCTATTTTTTTTTTTTTGTCATTTCTTTTCTTGTTTTCCTTCTTTTTTTTTTTTTTTTTTTTGATGACCCCTGGCCATTTCCCAGATCGGAAGTTTAAGGCACCGGATGGACATTGAAACAGTCACCCTGTCCTTTTCCCTTGTCTCTCGATCGATCGTTCTTGAGGGCCCCGATTGAAATGCAGGCAATAAATGGCACACACACATAAACAACACACCCACACACACAGACACAGAGATGCTGGCAGGATATAACCCACCAAAAGAGGGTAACTTCCGGTTCTGTTTGCTGCTGCTCATGCAACCCCGGACGAAAGACGGAGCAGACAGGAGAGAAAGGACAGGATGCATGGAACGGGAAGCTCGACGCAAAACATGACATGCATTCTCGATGCGGGCAGGACATGAGCAGCCGTTTGCAAACGTGTCCAACCTACAGGTGCCGTCCAACGGCTCCAAGACGACGGCCGACGGGCGAGGCACGACATTTTCGGGTATGCACCGAGAACAAACGGCCTGCCCGCCCCGGATGGCCCGCCACACCCGCATTTGACCTAGGCTAGCTAGTGCCCTTGCTACCTCAGTCGCCTCCGCCAACGCCCAAGACGTGGATCGGCGCAGAGGACGGCCTTGCCGGGTATAAAAAGGAGTGGGTGGGTAAGGTTCATGTTAGGTTTGGTCGTAATGGCGGAGATTTTTCCTCTGCTAGCCGTCTCTGGGAACATGCGGTCTTGACTCTTGACTCGGAGCTGCGCAATTTGCTTGCAGAGGCCTTCGCTGATTTAAGGTTCATGACCTCCTTCGTTCATATCACGCGCGGACAGCCCCAATCCCTCCATTCCCACCCCCGAGCTAAGCCAAGGCACCACCACCAGACCCGACGGCCAAAAGGCCCCAAAATTTTAGGTACGTGCCGGGTTGCGGGGAGTGCGCTCCCAGCCCAGCCCTTGGGCCGTTTTTCTCGCGAGCACCCAGCAAGCGTCCAAGTCCCTGTCGTTCAATCCATCAACCCGAGGTGCCTGTCTTGCTCGATCTGTTGGGTCAGTCCTGGCCCACTCAGACAGACAGGGAAGGAGGCACCTAAGCAGGCGCCCATAAACTGGACACCATGTGGGAAGGAACAACCGCGTGCGTGGGCCATTCCGCAGAAGAAAGCAAAAGCTGCTGCCGCCTCGTACCAGCAAGACCCCAGCAACCTGAAGGCATTGGATCCCAGCCGCAACCTATGAACGACTTTGGCTGGATTTTTTTCTTTGATTTTTTTTTCTTCTTTCTTTCTCCTCTCCCTTTTCGTTTCTGGCATGTCCCAAAGTACCGCCTGCCCAGCCACACACAGGCCCTGTCTGATACTCTGCTCGCCGCGAGGCACAGTCCTGTGAAGTGTGAAAGACGGCGAGTAGCCGTGGACACTACCCGCACACCACCTCCTCGGCTTCTGTTCCTCCAACAACAATTGGCCCGGGCTTTCATCCCGTCTTGTCAGCTGTCGCAAGTGCAACCCCATTTGCCCTGCGCATAGGGGCCTATCGACCTCGCCTGAAAGCGGCTCCAGGAAAGGAAGAAAAAAAAAGTAACACCTTGCTCGTTTCCTTCATCGACACTCACTACTGGAAGAGTCACCCACACGACGCACCCTCGTCACCTCACCCCTGTGTTGTCTCTTAACTCACCTTTCTCACGCCCTTTCTTGCCCCTGCCTCTTTGCTCCTTTCTGCCCCTTTTAGCATCTTCGTATTATTGGGAAAATAATACCTGTCAACGCCCGCTGTCGGCATAAAGGAACGGCCTCACTAACCAACAGAGGCAATCACCAGCTCTTCCAAGTCAAGCCATCCTGGCACAGTTGAGATCTGGCGTTGGTCCCTGGTAGCGGCTTGGTATGTATTGGTACTCTCCCTACACATGCGCCAATTGTCCTCTCAGTCATGCACCTATAATGGCGGTGCTACACATTTCTACATCCAGCTTGGCATCTCTTTGCAACCACAGCTTACCTCTCTGCCTCATCCACTCTTCCTCGATTGCCCGCACCGCACTCCGTGGCCTTGCGCTCGGCTGCACGAGGCCCAACTTACTAATAATACCTGGTAGCTTGTCTAGTCGCCTCTATCAAAAGATTGTATTCCACCCTCAGGCCTCGGTCGCGGGCGAGGAGCCTCTTTGGGCGTTTTGCTAAAAAGTCCAGTCGGTCGTTCTTGGCCCTGAGCACCGCCCAAAGCCGTCGACCTGCCTCGTGCTGGTGCCGACCCTGGCCGATCCCTCGCAAATCTCAAGCCTCATATAACCGCACGGTCGTACAAGCTAGCGGACGCAATCCAGAAAAGGTACGTGACATCAACAGCCCTGGGTTGAGAGCTAGCGCGCAAAATTGCCTCAACCCCGGCCAGCACTTTCCCCCCATGTCCATGAGCTGCCCGAGCTAGCACCACGCATCGAGGAACAAAATGACGAAACGTTTATTTTTCCTCGGTGGAGCTATTCCACCCACCCACCCCTAAATCTTCGCTTCTGCCCATGCCTGCCCACACGCACTCGTACCCATTCCACCCTCAATGGAGACGGTAGTTGGCGGGACTGGGGGCATCCTACCCCCGATAATAAATCCTCAGCCTCTCCTTGAGTCTGGATCTTCACTCCCCGTGCTACCCAACGGCACCGCACAGCACCCTCCTCGTCGTCTTGGGCGTCTCTGTGCGACACCCTGCGCTAGACCTCCTTTTCCTCATCTGGATCTCTAGGCTAGGTCCTCGCTAGCTTTGTGTACCCTACCCCTTATCATATACCCCCCCTCCATTGCCTAGTGCCCCTTGCCCCAACCTGACCAGGTTGTGATTTTTTGTCCTTTCCGTCTGACCCCCATCAGACAGCCTAGCAGAAGTCGAGATCAGCGGGAACTTTTTAGGTTACATGCCGCCTTCCGCTCGCTGTCAAAACCCCCAAGGCTCTATTGGTCTTTGGCCAGGCTATCCACGGCTCTGCCTGCACTCGTGTCGTCCCCAACCGCTTATCAAACTTGCCGCCAGGCTGTAGTGCTGGCGCAACGACCGCCGGGCGACCTCCTGGCCCGCCTTGTCTAGCAGCCCAACTATCAACGCCCAGAGTGCACGCCCCGTTTGCGACCTCGGGCTCCATCTCTGGCTCCCACCTGCTGCGAGATCGACTCGAGACGGGGACGCTGCTAGCACCAAAGGCAGGCTAAAGGGAGAAGGTGGCGGCAGCGAGAGACGAATCGGATGCCGCAGCATCCGTTTCGAGGCTCACCGATCCAACCCTACCCTAACGTCTTTCTTCCCCGGTCACGCTTGTCATGCGCAGAGATCGTTGCTCGCATCCAGCCAGGATAGTCCCAGTTCAGTAGCGCAACTGTTCTCTGGACGCCGCTACATTACCCACTAATTTCGTTGTCACTACGTTTACTATTATTGCGCGACTCGACTGCAGCTCGGGCTAAAAAGTCTGCCACGGTACCGCCCCCGAGTCACTTGCCCACGGCATAGGAGCTCCCAGCTCAAAGGGCCCTTCCAGCCCGCAACACCTGCCTGCCTGGGAGGGGGTAAAGCTACCTTGAAGGCATTCAGTTTTCGCCTTTCATAGTATCCAGCACCGGCTTCGACTACACATATCGACGCTTGCCCCAAATACTTTTTTCTTTCCTTTTCCCCGTCGGCATCTTCAAGGAAACCCCAGGTTCCCTTGAGCAAGCAACCACGCACAAAGGGACCACGGCCAACAGGGAAAACCGACACACGAGCTCGCAGACCGACACGGCCCGAGTCAAACCGTCAACCTTACCGTTCCCACCAGTCCGCCTGGCCTGGTCTACCGGTCTGATCCTCCACCTTCTTCTCCAGTCTTCCTCGTTCCATTCCACTTCTTTACCGTCATCGAGCCTCCACGGAAAGGGACATTTCGCGCTCATCGCAACGCCGCCCGAGCTACCACTACCCTGCCCTTTACACCACTTCCAGCTCTGACCATCGAGGGCAACTGACCGCAGTCGTCTTCTGGAGCCTAACCTGACCCACTCTCTTCAGCACCTTATCTCAGAGACAGCTTTGCGCCACCGTCTCTCGAAGCTAAGGCAGATCGGATAGGCGGAGAAAGGAGAGGCTCTCGCGACCTGCGCCTCCTCACACGCTTGCGCCGGAGCAGCCACACGAACGGCAGCACTCGGCGACCCTGACGCGGCCACCCCCACACGAAGATCCACACGAAGGCGGTCCCTAGACCGAACTGCGGACTCAAGCTGGCAGTAATCGCTCCCACGAAGGCGTCGTTGCCGCCGGCGCACGGGGTGGAATCACCGCATCAAACGGTTGCGAGCTCGCTGCATCAGCGGGGCATGGATGACGCCAGTCTTCGACGGAGGCAGAATGAACCGCCTGTCCATCCTGCTGCATCCAACCAGAGATACACGCAACAGCCGATACAAGACGCCGCGCAGCAGCGCAGGTACGCAGCATCAACATCGACCGACAGGTATCGGCCCACACCGCTCAACTCTTCGACCACGGGCACGGCTCGGGGCATCGGCGGCTCGGCTGGCTACAGCGGATACTACCAGGATTCCACAGCCGGTGCATTTCAAACGGCCACAGCCATGCCGCAATCGTCCATCTCCTCGTACCACCAGTCCACCACGGACTACAGCCAGGATGGACGACAAACACAGAGCTTCACGGGCTACAACCCGGCCAGCATGATGTATAACGTCCAATCAGGGGCCCAGAACTCGGCCGTCTACGACACGAGCCAGCAGTCCTTCCAGCGCCAGCCCGCAGCGGCCTTGCAAATGATGGCGGCCGATGTAACCACGGCGAACCCCTACTTCTCTGGCGAAACCGGGAGCTCGACCGCTACTTCGCTCCAAACCCAAGCGGCGCCCTCCAACACTTCCTCGTCGGTTTATCAGAACGCGACGGACAGGTCGGCGCTTCTCGGGTACTCGAACAACATGGCAGGAATGGGGGGACTTGCCTCCCAAACGGCTGCTGCACCTGCGACAGCATCGGCGACCACGGGAGATGTTGGGATTGAAGAGCAGGAGTACCCGGCGACTAGCGGACTGGACGAAGCGTATGCGAGCTATCAGAGTGCGCTCAAAGAAATCTTCCAGAACGTCAAGAGTGGAATCCTGCAAGCCGCCAGCGAATCCCTTCTAAACGTCTCTGACTGGCTTCTCTCACACGTAACAGAGCTCGGTAAGTGCCTCCGCGGATGTGCTTTTGCATGCTGAAACATGCCAAGGAATCGCCACTAATACAAATGCTTTGCGATTGCGCGCGCAGGCCTGACCTCGGACGACCAGAACCTCTATAACGACCGGATAAAGCTCTGGAACGACTTCAACCACGCGTGGCTATCTCTCCTACAGATGCAGAAGGAGCTGATGGAGTCAGGCCAGCAGCTCCAAAGGTCCCAGACGCTCATCAGCCGAGAAGGTCTCGAGAAGATGGCTAAGGAACTCCTCAGGCTATGCGATCAGATCGAGCGCCATGGCCTCGTCGACTACCAATACGGGGTCTGGGAGGAGCAGATCATAGCAGGTGCGCTCTACATCTTGCAACTATTCTCTCTCTTGACAAATGCTAACTCGATGCTTCATTCCTAGTTCTCGAGGAGTGTTCTGATCTCTATGGCTCCGCAGACGAGTCCAGCGGAGCCGCCGCAGCGTCCAGCTCACGCAGACAATAGAAAACATTGTCCAGTCGGACTCCCTCGTCTAGCCTTGAAAATGCACTGTCATTACCCATGGATTTTGGACTTGGTCCTTCCCCTGCTCGTTTTCACTGGCATCCTCGGCGTTTCGGCTGACTGGGGCTCAAGGATTCCTTGACAATGGTGTCGTCGCTCCGCGCTGACCCCCACGCTGCTACTTGTCTGATTTTCCTCCTCTATCTTTCTTGTGTCTGATTTCTTTTTTATTCCTTTTTTCTTTTTTCGTTTTTCATGCCCAGGCGTTGGATGGGTTATTATCCGTATCCAGTTCATACCCCTGTCTGCTTTGGTGTGGATGGGCCGGGATGATGCACGCGCTGTTAATGGGCCGACTTTTTTTTTTGCTTTCCCTTTTCTGTTGACTGGTGTTGTGCCTGCTCACTGCGGGATCAAATCTGTTTACTATTGGTTTCATGTTGTTTGTACATCGAGTGGCACAAATGGGAGGGGTCGGACAGACAAGTCTGGAAGGGCATTTTTTGCCGGCCATTCGAATGTGAAATGGGAGGCGTCGGGGGATATCTGGTACAAAAAAAAGGGGTCGGACAATTGGAATTCCCAAGGCGCGTTAGACTCGGGGAAAAGCGAAGTCCTTCATTCTGTCTCTTTCATTCTTTCTTTTTCTCTCCTTTTCTTTTGTCCTCGTTTCTTTTTACGCTGTCTCTATTCATCTTTGTACGATTTTATGTCTTTTATTCTTCGCCCGTTACTTCGATGCTACACTGGGCTATTTTCTGCGCGCGTATAGACAGAGCTGGGAACCATGCCCCTCACGGGGATTCGGACTACCTCCTTTTCTCTCATTGTATCATTTTTTTTTCTTCCTTTTCTTTCTTATCGAAAGATACCTGTTCATCTTGATTTTGACCCTGGTTGACGAGTCTATTTTGAGCTAGGCAAGCAGGATATTGCTTTGGGCTGGGAGTGTTTGCGGTGCCCGGCTTGGCTGGCGGCAAACGAGGCTGTCTTCCAGTTGTAACTGGTGCGGGGATGTTTGTGGGTGGGCAGCTGCATGCAGATCCCGGGCAGGGTTGGGTCGATCCCGGGACATTATCACGGATCCGGAAGTCTGGGAAGGTTTCTGATAGGCGGGGAGAGAGGGCGGGCGCATGCCTGGTCGCCGGACACCAGACCTCGCCCGGGGGCTGAGAAAGCGAGCGTGGGATGTGGCTTTGTGTTTTCGCCACTGCTTCTTTTGATCTGTGTGCGATGCCCTCCCAGCCTTTCCAGCCCTGCTTTATAGGAAGGCCGTGATTACTATTCCATTCTCTAGCCCCTGATACTGCCTCATATGCCGGCGAGAGTGACGGATGCTACGTCAGTTGGCGACGGGGTCTCGGGCAAATACAAAGCTGCATGTGCATGTGCCAAGACTTTGATGACCCAACACCCCAAATAACAAATGAATAAAAATAATAATAATAATAAAAAAAGCAAGATCTCTCTTCTTTCCGGTCCTTTCAATGGAGATTCACTTCCCCTCTTCAGCCTTTCAGCTCGACGAGGATCGGAAACCAGCTGGTTCGCGGCAGAGACGGCACACCGGTTCCTCTAATTCTTTTCCTGTATCTTTTCCTGCTGCTATCTTCTTATTTGTATCCTTTTTTTTTTGTCGTAGACAGAGCCAAGAACGAGATCACGGGTGAAAGAGGGGCACATTTTGGGGATCCTCCATCGCCGACCGACGGGTCCAACCAGGGCAGGGTAAAATACGATAAAAAAGAAAATATCAAATGAGAGCCCAATGCGCAAGCAAGACAGACGAATCACTTTTTGAACAAGGTGCTGCTGGGTGTCGGCGACTGGAGGGAGGATCAATACTCGAAAGATACAGGGAACACGTGTACCTCTAAACGTGGGAATCTCACCACACAAAACGAATGCACGCGCTCCCCAAAAGGGAAAGAAGCTCGCCAAACGTGGCACACTGCTGCCGTCCTCCGGCTTTTTTTTTTTTCTCCCTTCCCCGGTGTCGTTCCTTGCAGCCAGCCAGCCGGCTTGTGCTTTGTTTGTTGACTGGCCTGTTTTTGCCGTGCGCCCATTGCATGCGCGTTCCCGACGGCTAAAAAAAATCACGCGCTCGCTGCTCGCTCCCGCGCAAGCTTTCCCATTCTTGGCTTGCCGGTGTCTATTTCTCTCAGCCATTCTTTCTTCGCTTTTCCTTTTCTTCTTCCTTTTCTCTCTTGGTCCCAACCAGCCGGGTGCCTGGCTGAGGCTGGGGCTGGGCTGATGTGACTTGTCAGATTTGCGGCGTTCCCGGGGGCTGTGACGTCCCTCTCACATTCAATATCCAAGCACCTAGCAAGAAGAAGAGGAAGAAAAAGAATCGAAGCCAAGGACATATCAAGGAAAGCAAATAGAACAGAAAAAAAAAGTCCCACCCTTGTCACCGGGCGCCGAATCGATAGCCTTTGGGTTCCCATCTCGCTACGACTTTCTTGGGCTGTCGGGCAGACATTCTTGATTGATAGATTGATAGATAAGAAACAAGGAAGGGGAAGAAGAGGAAAAAAAAAAGCTAAACCATGGAGCCCTCGCCATCCTTGCCGCGCCTCCCGCGACGCCATGGTGGTCCGGAATTAGGATGCCAAGAATACGAGATGTGTTCGGGCCTCTTGACAGAATGTGATTCGACTTGACGACATTTGCACAGGAATTTATGGTACGTGAACGTACAAACACGTACCTGGAAACGGACGTTTGAATGATTAGCTTAGCCCTACCACGGGATAACAGACCAAGAATATCACGGTAATCTCAATTTCCCTCACCTGGCTACGTGGACATGCAGGCCGTAGGGATTCTCAGCCGTTCTCGGTGGTGGTGGGTGTGTGCGAGAGGCAGGGCGGCGAGATCGGGATGAATGCCCATGCAAGGCCTAACCGAGCCGTGTGCCAGATCCCGATTCGTTGTAAGCCGAGAGTGTAGCAAAACGAGCAAAGCCTCACTCCTCCTCACTTGTTTCCAGGCTCTGGGCCCGGCCGGCTCTGGAAGCTTTTACGCCGCCATGCTCTTGACCGGGTTCGTTGTTTGCATGGGGAGGGGGAGGGCTGGCTGCATGTCGGTATGTTTGTGTTGATCACCGCAGCCCGTGCCCCGCCCCTTCTGCCTGCTCCGTCCCCTTCTCGTTTGTCCCGTCCTCCTCCCCCCCTCCCTTCATGTCGGCTTGCTGCGCTCGTCCTTCCAGGATCCGGAACTTCACGCCCGTGGCCCGGCCGGCCTCTTCCTAGTACACAAGGGATCGCTCAGCGCGCACACAGTGTGGCTGGGCGGAGCCGGATCCCTCCCCCGTCTAGGTGCTCGGGAGGTTCCGCCGTCTGGTGCGGCAAGATCCCGCCCCGGTAGAAATCAACGATAGCACCTGAGCACCCCTGCGGAGCTGAATAGGCAGGGTAGTTGACTTTTTTTTTTTTTTCTTTCTCTACCAGCCCGTAGGCTAGAAATCCGCACGATGAATGTGGTGGCTGGCTGCCAAGCGACATGCGCGGTATTCGTGTCTGACCCCGGCCGCTGCTGTACCTAGACCGTCGAACCGGCGAGCTGCTTTCCGAGTTGGAGCTGATTAGAAATCCCCGATTTCAAACAGGATATAATTAAAAGAACAGCCGGAGACGTGCTGCCTGACAACACTCTTCACGGTTGCCACACGGCGTGTGTCAGTCTCGGAGGGGCTTTCAGCGACAGTTGAGCCGGAGCAAGCATCAAGACAAATTTAGAAAGACAGGGTGGACTATCATCAAACATCATCAGATTCATGATGGTTTGGGTATCTCATAACGAATAGTCGGTCAGTCATAAACGCGTTTATGCCTCGCGTTTCTAAAACCTTTCTTTCTTTTGGATTTCCTGTTGACTCTTTGGTCGCTCTTCTGGATGGGGTCTTATCCAGGACCATGAAAGCAACACGATTGAACAAAAAAAATTGACATTTTAGAATTGGTCTAGAGCAAAGTAGTGGCTTGTCAGTGAGCGTCTTGCGTGTGAGATGAGACCAAAGCTGTCGTTGGAGCAATCCTCCAAGCAGGGGATCGCGGGTGGAGAAGGAGGCGAACGGACCTAGCGTCATGCTTATGCTCACGTCCGTGTTCTCGACCATCTTGGTGAACTCCTCGAAGCTGATCTTGCCGTCCTTGTCCAGGTCGGCCTCCATGATGGTCTTGTCGACAATCTGCTGCAGCTGCTGGTCCTTGAGGTTGGACCCGACCATCATCTTGAGCACGATGAAGAGCTCGCCGTTGCTGATGTAGCCGTCGCGGTCAATGTCGTAGACCTTGAAGGCGAACCGGAGCTTCTGCTCCTTGTTGCCCTTGCTCGAGAAGGCCGAGAGCCCCGAGACGAACTCCTGGAAGTCGACGTCGCCGCCGCCGTCCTCGTCAAAGATGGCAATCATCCTGTCGTGGTGGCGATGGTCAGTGTCTGGCTGTCCGAGATGCATGGCCTGCCACGGCGGCTAGGTGTTGTGATATGACAGATTGTACCTTGTCGCTAGAGGGTTCGACGAAATCTGAGGTAGGCTGAGGAACTCGTCGCGTTCAATCGTACCCGAGTTGTCCTGCACACACGGCGCGGGCCGCAAACCGTCGGTCAGCCTTGCGGGCTCCCCGGGCGAAAGCTCTCGCATCCGTCTCTCACTCCCCGCCGTCCTGGTCAAAGACATGCCTTGTCGAGCTTCATGAACCTCTTCCTGAGCCTGTCGACCTCCTCCCGGTCAACTGCATAAGTTCCCAAAACACCACAGTCAGTCTAGCCCTGGCGGTACGGAAACGCGGCGCATAAAAGGTGGGCGGCATGCAGGCAGGGCAACCGACAGTTGGAGCCCTGGACAATGTTGTCCAGGACCGAGGACGTGGAGTTGCCCATGGCTCCTGTTCTGTGTAGGGTTGCGCGGACTTGATGCGACGGAAAGGCGGAGGACGGGAGCAAGCGCCGGGAAAAAAGAAAAAGGGTCACGTCGCGAATGTGCTGTTCGAGGTGGAACGAATCTGTTGGCCACGGAGGTGAGCGAGCGAGAGCTGGGCGAGCCGAGGCCGGCGGGCGTGGGAAGGGCTCGAGGGTCGGGCGTTGGGCGCGCAGAGCGGTGCAGCCGAGTTGGGTGTGGTTGGTTGGTCGAGATAAGGCTGAGATGACTTCGAAGTCCCGCTTGTTCTGTCAGGCTGCCCGCGGTGGCAAGAAAGGGGGAGGGGCAGCGGAGGCGGGGCTGCGCACGTGATGCACAATGTGGCTGGTGATGGATGGGTTGCTGGTGTGGCTAGTGACATGGACAAGTTGGTTGACAGGCAATCAATGCAATGCATGGAATCGCCCCCCTGCTATCCGCTCTTTGATCACCACCCAGATACGATAGTGCAGGTCTCATGACTTTTATGCGAACATGCGAACAAAGAGATATTCTGCTTTTGGGTTTTTTTCGATGCAGTCACTTGGTCTATTATCGTGGCGAAACCCATGGTGGCGGTGCTGATTGCGTGCCTGCGCTGTCCCGTTGGCTGGCGGCACTGGCATGAGCCTTCGAATGGCACGCGAAGGACAAGTCCAGGCCTCAGGCGGTGGCCAGCATTGAAGATAGGCGGTCGGTTCAGTGGGCGGGTGGGCTGGTTGGCAGTGGAGCCTGCAGTGTTTTGATATTGCAGTCCGCCTGGAGGAGGGGCAATTGCTGGCGGGCCATTCTCGGCTACCGCAAAAAAGTGGGTTTGCAGCCAACTGCGCTGTGCAAGAGCAGAATTTTCCGCCCAAACATATCAACGTCGCCCGACCAGCAGCCGCAACTCCCAGCATCAAAACCCATCCAAAAGAGCCGTCTATCATCAAAAAAAGTCGACGGCCCTTTGTCGCATGCCCCGGTTTATGTCCTGACTTTTTTTCAGCGCGGGTTTTCCGCAAGGTTTCGGCCTTTTCGCCCCCCAAGGCTGCCACCATGGCGACACGTAAAGTCCGCTACAAGAAGCTTAACGTGAAGACCCTCCTGCCCGTTGTCCTCTTCTCCGAAATCGACCAGAGCGAGTATGAGTCCCTCAAAAACGAGCAGATCTCCACGGGCGTCGAGTCCGCTGAGGAAAATGTGAGTTTTTTTCCCTTCTCGTCACCGTCGCCGTCGGTCATGTGACCACGTGTCGCGTATGGTCACGTGACTCTACAATCACGCCCCTTCACGTTATGGCAATATCAAAATACCGAGGATCGACATTACGAATCACTATGCATGCATAACAGCAACAAAACAATAAGACTTACCTGTGTCATGTTTCCCTTTGCTGACATTGTCCTAAAACAATCAGGAATACCATCTGCAAGCAGTCCTGCAAACCTCGGGCACCGCAGCGGACAAGGAGATCCCCGTCCCGCCGCCCCAGGAGAGCAAGATAAACTATAACGAGCTGTATCCTGTCAAGTTCAACGAGCCCACAAACTTCATCCGCTTCTCGCAGACGGTGGAAGAATGTATAGGCTGTCAGTATGACATGACCGAGGATGATGAGGTGTTCCTCAACAAGTACAACCAGGACCGCGCTGCACATGCGCAGCTGTCCGAGGATGACTTTGAGAGCATAATGGAGGTGTACGAGGACACGGCTTCGATCCAGGCCCCGTACGCCTCGGTCGACCACACCGTCATCCCGTACGACCAGATGGTGCCGGGTCTGAACGAGCTGGATTCTCCCAAGCTCATGACCCACGCCAAGGCCCTCTATGAGTACTGGAAACAGCAGCGTCAAGCCAACAAGGGGCCGCTGCACGCCAGTCTAAAGTTCGAGACTCATCAGGAGACCGATGAGGGGGATCCGTTCGTCTGCTTCAGGCGAAGGGAGGTCCGCCAGACTCGTAAGACCAGGGCACGAGACGTGCAGAGCGCAGACAAGCTCAAGCGTCTGCGCCGTGAACTTGAGGAGGGACGTGAGCTTGTTCAACAAGCCCATGGCCGCGAGCTCATGAAGCGTGACATGTTGCATGTGGACCGGGCCGTGTTCGAACAACGAACAAAGCTGAGGGCGCTCAAGATCCATCTTGGCATCAAGACTGATGATGAGGACCTTTACAACGCAAAGGTATGTGTGCCCTCTCTCTGTGGAACCGGCCTCTTCGCAGGCAGGGGCGATGCTGGCTGCTGGTTGCGTGGCATGACTGACCAGCTTGACGTACTGCAGCCTCAGAAGAAGAAGCAGCCACCAGCCGAACCCCCTTCGGCCCAGCGACCGGCGGCCGGTGCCTTGCGTGCGCCACCACGGCCAGGGACTGACGGGCGTCCCTCGTCTTCCACCACCGACACTGATCTCGTCCTCCTGGCGGAGCAGCTGTTGGAGAAGGAGAACGAGATGCGGGTCGACATCGAGAACAAGATTGAGAACCACCGGAAGTGGAATCTCAACCATGTTGATCTGACTCGTGACGCACTGGAGCCGCTCGAGAGCCAGAAGCAGCCCAAGTACCGCCCCGTGAAGGTCCAGTACCTCATGACGCCGCCTAACTCGGCGTCGGCCGAGGGTCTGGAAGAACCAACGCCCATGGACTTGGATCAGCCAGAGCCCGTGCCCGGGCCCGGACCTCTTGTCCGCTTCCAGGGGCTGACCGAGGATGATGAGGAGTACTGTCCGGCGCCAAAGGAGTACCGTCGTCGTATAGGTCGGCTGAACAGGTTGTGGATCGATAGGCGAGAGATTAATAAGCCTCGGCCAGATCCTTCAGCCGGAGCTTCGGACCGGTGGAAGTATGATGACGATAGTGAAGACGATGAGCTTGTGTACGAGGTTGACCCGTACGACATTCGGGCGCTAAAGTTCCGAGCCAGCATTCCCTTCGGGATCCCGACCCCATTGAGCCGGCGTGGCGACGCGCAGAACGGTGCCGTGGCCAACGGGATCTCGCCAGCAGCTCGGCAAGCGCTTCCGCCATCGCTCGCGACTGCTCTTGCTGCTCAGCAACAACAACAACAACAACAACAACAGCAGCAGCAGCAGCAGCAGCCGCAACAGCAGCAGCATGCAAGCGCCTCATGATGAGGGCTTCGATGCATGCCTCGTCGTTGGGCCGTCACTCTTCTTCTCCATCTTTTCGACTCTGCTTTCTCCGACTTGTATACCCCTTGCGTTGTGTTTGGTGACTGGAAATGGCGGGCGGATAACAGGACATTTTGGGTTTCTGCGGCGTTGGGGTCTGTCGGGGCGGCGGCTCTTGTCTTTCGTTTTGTTCTTCTTTGTCTCGTTTTATTCCTCCCTCCTCGCTTGCGACCTGTATATATTCGCCGGGAAGCCTGTACATTTTTATTCTCCAGACTGCAAAGTCGATGTCTTTGGGAGGGCTGTAGGGAGTGAAGGGGCCGATGGTCAGCATTACGCTTTGCATGCTGATGCTCGCGGGGCAACAAAAGATTTGGAAATAGACAAATGTCGGCGATTCTCTTGCCCACAACATGTTGCACGCAGCACCGATGGCCAACTTGCGATCAGTGATGCCCGCTCACGCTTGCGAGCAAGATGCTGGGGGAGAGAGGGGAAGCAGCTGGATTGTGCCCCCGGACAAGCTCCCGGGTTCCACGATGACGGTCGTGGGCGGGCGGTTGCAAGGAAGTGACTCGGAGATAGAGGCGCGCGCACAGGATTAGCACCAGGAAGGCAGACTCACCTTATGAGACGAGAAGAAGCAGAAACGTGGTTTTTGCCACCATTTGCGCGGTGCCCGGAAGAAAGGTAGGTGGACGGAAGGCCGGTTCCGTAAGCCGGAAGAGGGTTTCGCGGCCGCCTTGCTGGCGGTAGGTGAGACGTCCGTCAGCTTGAGGTAGCTGGGAGGGGCTTAGCGCTAGGGCTGGAAGGAAAGAAAGTGAGAAGACTGTATGTGCCGTGGCGGGAGGAGAGGGAGATCAAAAAGTAGATATTCCCGGTCGCGGACGGCAGGGACGTCGGGGAGGGGTCAGGTGTTGTTGCTCTGCTCTGCTTGGTTGGTTGGGTTGGTGGTGGTGCGGAGAGGAGCGCAGATGGCTGGAGGTTTGAGTGCCGTCCGAAGAAAGCTGGGCCCTTGCTCACATCTCACACACACACACACACACACACACACACACAACCCAACCAGCACACACACGCACACACACAGAACGCACCAATCGATCTGCGTGCGGGCGCTTGTTTCTTAGCCCCCGCCCCGGCTGGCCGCCCCGCACGGGCCATTACAGGGAAGCAGCAGCAGCAGCAGCAGCAGCAGCAGGGGACAGCAGCGCAGTGGAACACACAGCAGCAGCAGCAAGCATGAGTTGCGCGCAAACGCAATGCGCCAGGCGGGCAGCGCCAGGGCTGTGGGAACTTGAAAATCCCCATCCCGCTGGTATGGAGCTTTTTTGTCCTGCCGTTTCTCTTTCTCTTTTTTTTTTTTTTTTTTTTTTTGCCCTACTCAATTCATCGAGGTTTTTTTCCCTTTCAAACCCTCGCTTGCCCCTCTTGTCGTCAGAAGTGGGCTCGCAAGGGGTACTGATGGCAAGTGTGACGTAAAAAAAAAAAAAAAAAAACCACTGCCAAAGCCCCTCACACGGCCGACGTAGTTCCTGAATAGTACAATTCACACGTTGAAACCGTCAGGGGAGAGTTCACCACCACCTCTTTTCTTGACTGCGAAGCAGCTGTTTCGGACCGGACTCGAGCTCTCCTGACAATATCGTAGTGCTAAAAGTCTCGTGTTTTTATTTCATTCTTATACCTGCTTCTTCTCCCGTGCATACGTGGGCCTGTCGGGACTCTGGACGCCCAACCACGTATCCCTTGTGCCTGCGTCACCTGCCGCCAAGGGGTACATATACCAGCAAGAGGACATACGGTGTACGCCCCCCTTTTTTTTAGGCTTCAACGCAGACCAAGAGGAGCCGACGTGCATAGCCTTGAACCGCCCTCCGGAAACCCGGTGCTGCTTGCTTTGGCCCCGGCAAGCCCCGCACTCGGGAGATATTCCGCATGATACGTGCATCACCAAGCAGCCTCAACATCTGCACTGCACACGCGGGGGTGAAACTCCCTGTGCAGGCACGGGGCATAGGGGACGACCGACGGGACAGGGCAAAGATATAAATCTCAGTCCTCGACAGTACACCAAACCCCATAAAAAAAAAAAAGCCATGGCCGCAGGTAGCAGCGGCAGCAGCAGCCCAGCCCCGCCCCGCCGGCGCATCGCCCTCGGGTGCGAAGGCAGCGCCAACAAGCTCGGCATCGGCGTGATCGCGCACTACCCCTCCTCCTCCTCCTCCTCCTCGCAGCCCGCCGTTGTGCTCTCCAACATGCGCGACACCTTCGTCTCCCCGCCCGGCACCGGCTTCCTGCCCAAGGACACGGCGGCGCACCACCGCGCCTTCTTCGTACGCGTGGCCCTCCGCGCGCTCCGGGACGCGGCCGTCTCCGTCCCCGAGATAGACTGCATCTGCTTCACCCAGGGCCCCGGGATGGGCGCGCCGCTCACCTCCGTCGCGATCGGGGCCCGCGCTCTCTCTTTACTATGGGGCAAACCCTTGGTCGGCGTGAACCACTGCGTCGGCCACATCGAGATGGGGCGCGCCATCACGGGCGCCGACGACCCGGTCGTGCTGTACGTCAGCGGCGGCAACACGCAGGTGATAGCCTACGCCGAGCAGCGGTACCGCATCTTCGGCGAGACGCTCGACATCGCCGTCGGCAACTGCCTGGACCGCTTCGCGCGCACGCTGCGCATCAGCAACGACCCGGCCCCCGGCTACAACATCGAGCAGCTGGCTAAAAAGGGAAAAGTGCTGCTGGACCTGCCGTACGCCGTCAAGGGCATGGACTGCTCCTTCTCGGGCATCCTGACGCGCGCCGACGAGCTGGCGGCGCAGATGTTCAAGCAGCAGCAGCAGCAGCAGCAGCAACAAACCTCCACTTCTTCCCCTGACGATGCCACAATCATAACACCAGAAGACCTCTGCTTCACCCTCCAGGAGACCGTCTTCGCCATGCTGGTCGAGATCACGGAGCGCGCCATGGCCCACGTCGGCAGCAGGCAGGTCCTGATCGTCGGCGGCGTCGGGTCCAACGAGCGCCTGCAGGACATGATGGGCGCCATGGCCCGCGACAGGGGCGGCAGCGTCTACGCCACCGACGAGCGCTTCTGCATCGACAATGGCATCATGATCGCCCACGCGGGACTGCTCGCCCACGAGACCGGCTTCGAGACCGCCCTGGAGGACAGCACGTGCACACAGAGGTTCAGGACCGACGAGGTTCACGTCAAGTGGAGAGACTGAGGAAGGCTGCAAGGGGAAAAATAATGCCAAAGCACGCTCGTTCCTTGTTGACCCCCCAATCTCGATTCATGCTATCCCGTGCTTTCTATTTCTCGTGTTGCCATCCTACCGTTTCGCTATGCTCGCGGCCCAAAAGCCAAGCATATCCGAGTCCATACACATTCGAACGCCCACCAAATCCATGAGCCGATCATAAATCACCGCATCCCTCCGTAGACTCATCGCTCCATCCCAGACTCGTAACAGGTCGCATTATTAGCTTCGGGTCCCAGGATAACAGCGGACCCCCCAAGTCCTCCCCGTTCATGAGAGAAAAAGAGAGATTGCAGAGTAAAGCTCCGGGCATGTGAGTATCACTAGCGACCCCTATACCCAAGAAATATTACGCCTAGCAAAGGCTATGTTTCCACCCAGCCGGACAGGCTGTAAGGGCACCAAGAGTGCCCACCCAGAACCGAGGTCAAAGGGGCACCCAAGTATAAGATTCAGACACGGGCAGACCGCCCGGCGGCTAGCGGGCGGTAAGTTTGGTTGGACAGCAGTGGAGACGGGATTTCTGGCCTTCAACCATCCGTGGATGTCGGCTTATAGACGATTGTCGTTACATACTGTTGAAATGGGCCAGGGGTCAGTCTTACGCACGTGTCGCATATCACTGTATTCTGATGCCAGCAACTCACCTTGCTCTTGTATCTCGTCGTGGCGGAAACGGCAAGAATGTTATTCTTGATGCTGCTCGTCGCCAAGTGGTTCAGAACCGTGTGGTTCGGCATGTTGAGTACGCTGTTGTCGTCCTTGATCAGGACGGCGGCGTTCAGGATCGGCTTGCCGAGGAAGCCCGGGAGGCTCGGCGGCGTGGGCAGCTTCTCGATGGCGTTGACCGAGCGATGGTACGGCTCCGACTCCTCGGGCTGATCAAAGTCGACGAGATATTGCGGTATGTCGTACTCGAAACTTTCTATCGGGTCGACCTCCTTAAACCTAACCGTCTTCTCGTCGACCAGGGAGCCCCCTCTTGAGGCCGAGAGATCTTGCTGTGAGGCCTTCTGCTCGGCCGCATCCGCACTCGGCGCTCCAGGAGCAGCCTCGGCCGCTCTCACTTCGATATAGTTGACGAGGTTGTTTCCAAAGTCAACCGTGGTCGGCAGGTCTGGCGACGTCTGCATCTGGCCATCGACGAGGAACCTGACGTGGTGTGTTCCTGGCAAGATGTTCATCGTCGCGGCGAACACGCCTGGCTTGCCCTCCCTGTCAGGCGACGCACATGTCAGCAGAGCCATGCATATTGGTTGGTGGGGCGGTCGCTGTTCTGTACTCACACTGGATAGAGCCGGTGCTTGCGGTTCCACTGGAAGATGGTGCCCGTGACGTAAATCTTGTCGCCGCCACCGGGCCACTCGAGAGTGAAGGGCACCGTGGGCCTCGTCTTGTCGACCCTGAGCTCCTCCTCGGCCTCCTCCTCCATGAACGTGTTGGCGCTAAGGGCCGACGACTTGCGGTTCAGAGTCTCGTCCGAGTCGAGCGCCTCGACGTTGCCGACCGGAGAGCCCACCGGGATGTCGTCGGGCGGGATGATGGGAGACCCGGGCGTGTGGATCTCCTCCTCGATGGGCAGTGGTAACCTCGGCGGACGGGTCAGGTACGACATGTCCTGGATGCTGCTTGTCGCCATCATCATGGAGGCGGTGTCGGGGGTTTCCAGACTCCCAGCTCCTTTCCCGCCTGCGGCTTCTGACGACTCGGACAGCGGTGGCCGGTGGTGGTGGTGGTTGTTTTGCGACGAGTTGGGCACGGCGACAGGCCTGGTGGGCTCGTCCAAGGCGGCGGCGGCGGCGGCGGCGGCGGCGGGAGCGGGCTGTGGCGTGGGCTGCTGAGCGGGCCTGGACGAGGCCGAGGGCTCGGGGGTGCGCGACAGGCTCGAGGACGGCGACGGGACGGCGATGGGCTGTGGCGGGAGGGAGGATTGGGATTGCGACGGCTTGTGGTGGGCGTTCTGGGCGCGGGCGGCCGGGGTGGTGGAGCCTTGGGCCTGGGCTAGCGACGGCTCGGGCGGGGCGGCGACGCGGTGGCTGTGGACGGGAATGGGGTGCTTGGAATCGCGCCTCGAATGGGACCTGGTCGGGGCTTCGCTGCCGGGGGCCGAGGTGTTCGTGGAGGCGGCAGCCGAGGCGGACGAGGACGAGGCCGCTGTCGCAGGCGGTCGCTGGGCTGAGCTTTGGTTGCCCATTTTCTGGTGCGCGAGACCCCCTGGGTCCTCTTTTGGTCGTGAGTGGGGGTGGATTGGAGGGCCGCGATTGTAAAGAGGGGGGGTCCCGGCGGGCAGACGTTCCAGCTGGCGGGCAGCAGAGCGACGAGGATCGAGGGCACTAATCAGGGGCCGTTGATTGGGGCGGGCGGTGCGCCCTCGAGCAGTCAGGCGCGAGGAACGGCTGCCCCTGTCCTAAGCCTAGTCGCCGATGGGTTCGGGCTTGGTGGCCAAAGAGGCGGGCAGGCGCAGGCGGGCGAGGTGAAGGGAAAAAAAAAAGACGGCTTCGGCTGCTCGGACGGCGCCAGCAAAATGGCACCAACGTGCAGTGCAGCAGTGCAGGTTGAGAAATCAAATTGAATTCCGGACTGGCCAAAAGCAAAGGCCCGCACGTCCTCGGCCGCCTTGCTTCGTCCAATTCACCTGCGCTGCGACGGTGGATTGAATGAATCGGATAGCCGACAGCCAAGCAGCGGAATCGAATCAATCAATCTGTCTATCAATCATTCGGAAAAAGAGTTGGTCTCCAGCCTGGTCTTTTCGCCCCCTGCAGCTGAGATCCGCGACAGAACTCAACTTGGTGCTGATGACGGGTGACGCAGCTGGACCCCAAGGTGAGGTCTGGTGGCATGTCCAGTTTGGACTCCAGTTTGGCTTGTGATTTTTTCAACACCGCCAGGCTCACGGTCTGGCCCCATCAGTCATCAATCTGCCAACCATTGAAAATTGAACCCTCAAAAAAAAGAAGTCGGCATCCATCACTGCGCGCCCGCTTGGCACGGCCAACCGCCTGGGACTGGATTGAGTTCGTGGCGTGCAGCGGGGTGGGGCAGCTGCCAACGGGAACTCGCTGGGGCCCGGGGTTTTCCCGAGCTCGAGTCTGCTGGCTGGTGTGCCGCCGCATGCGAGTGACGCAAACTCGCAGCAGAGTCGATGAGTCGCGTGTGCACCGTGAGGCCTCAGATCATGAGCTGAGTTTCCTGTTGAAGATGGGCTGAAAGCTCCCTACGCAAGTCTCTCTGCATGCGAAAGGACGCGTGCGCATGGTCAGTTCACGTGTAACCACATCTTATTCGCGCGGTCGGGTCGTCTCGAGCTCCATGCTGTGTGGTTTGTTGACCCCGGCACCGCCTGCGCCTGGCATGAGAGATCCAGCGGCGGACTAGCCAAAACGGGACACACTCCCAGCGACAACTCCCTAGCCTTGGGAGCCTCCGCATTCCATTTGCGCATCAGGGCAGACCATAATTGCTCGTCCTCCACCGCACGTCAGAAGAAGGTGCAAACACCGCACGGCCAGCCCGGCAAACACCGGGGATTTTGCGCCCCGGTCAGGGGAACAAACAAAAACCACAAACGCTATCCCCAACCGAGGCTCGACAGCGGCAACGACAGTCTTGCGCCGTCTGTGAACCAGATATCGTTCGTCATCATCCACGCCTCCGTGTAGTGTACATCCCGCGGCCTGCAGGCAGGAGCGTCGGCCGTTGATTGTTAGAGCGTGCCGGGACCAAAACGACACGGCTAGCAGTCGCGCGCCCGTGATCGGACACCCTCTTATTCGATCCCGCGAACTCTATACACAGGCAGGGGGGCGCACCCCTACCCCAAATCGTCCAATGGACAAAATAGCCCCCGCCGTCGTCCTGTCGGCGCTGTCGGCCATCCCGTCGGTCATCGTAGCCACCGCGGGCGCCGTGGCCAGCCTCGCCGGCGCCGCTTACGCCCTCGCGACCACGGTCCTGGGCTACCTGCTCGCCGCCGCGGGGGCCATGATCACGCTCGCCGTCTACCCCGTCTCTCTCGCCTGGCGCGTCCTGTTCCTCGTGCTCTCCCCAGTCATCTACACCGTCGCCTACGCGCTGGCGCCGCTGTGGTTCCTCGTCGGGCTCGCGCCCAAGCTGCAGCCTCTTTACATATATGTAGGCTTATTTGTTTCCTATGTCGTGTGCCTCCCCTCTTTGGGCGCCACACTCACTAACATGGTCACAAACATACAGCTCGGCTCAGCAGCCTTCGTCGGCATCATCACCGGCGTCGTCGTCAAGATCATCGCCGACTTGTCCATCTCGGTGCTGAGTCTGAACAAGGAGGAACCCGCCGCCGACAGCACGTCGCAGCTGGCGCGCCGCGGGAGCACCGCCAGCACCGCAACCTCCTCGGCCGTCGCCCAGCAGCAGGTGGCTCCGCCATCATCGTCCAGCGCCGTCGCGGGAACTAAGCGCGGGGAGCGCGAGGAGGACTACTTCGCCGGCCTTGGCCTCCCCGAGATCGACTGGCAGGTCATTGATCGTATCGAGAGCCGAGGGCCCCACAGCGAGCACATGCGGAGGATGCCGTTGCTACAGTCGATTATATTGGAGGAAGAGGAAGATGACTCTTCTGCTGGTGGCTATTAAAAAAGGAGGGCCCGTGTATGGACGTGGACGCCCGCATCGCCGGCCTGGGAAAGATGGTCTATGGGATAATACTATAATACAGAGCATGAAGAACTCCTGCGTCTCCTTCGTCTGTGTCGACCGCTCTCTCCATCGCCTTGAAGTTGCCTTTGAGTGTCGCTGTTGATGCCGTGTACGGATGGTGGTATCAACCTGGTGATGTTGCCAGAATGAGGAAGTGCCAAAAGAAAAAGTAGATAAAATAGACGAACGCAAGCTTGCCGCCACGATAACTCCTGCTCGCGGCTATGGCGCCCGAGCCAATACTGTTATGTTGCAAGGAACTCCGCCTTTCGCCAAATGGAACAAAAAAAGACGATAGGGAGAAACCAAGTCAAGCAATGCAGCCGAGTAGACAGGCCGTTCAGCTGCGCCCGATGTGCAGCGGAAGACGTAACGGAAACAGCTCGTCGATCAGGGACGTGGGGAGGAGATCTTCTAGATCCTATCTTCGCCGCCTCACCGGTGGACCCTATCTCCGGTAGAGTTCGCGGTCGCGATCTCGATCCCAGTCTCTCTCCCGTTCCCTGATCGGTGACCGGCTGCGAGTTCTGCTGTTTCGCGGCCGGTCGTCGTACCCACCGCCGCGGTCTCTGTCGTACCTGCGGTCATCCCAGTCGTCACGGCGTCTTCGATCATCGCGCGGTGGCGGCCTGTCGTCTCGCCGTCCGCCGTCGCGTCCTCCACCGCCGTAGCTGGGTATGTATGTGTCCACGTCAATACGGCCACCCCCACCGCCGCCACCCCTACTCCTGGGAGGAGGGTCTCGGTCTCGGTCTCGGTAGGCGGGCGCGTGATCTGCGCCATCCCATCCATTCTGCAAATCCGCCGGCGGAGGCGGCCGTGGCGGCAGGTTGAGATTTCTATCCTTCCCCCATCCCGGCTGCCTGCGATCCTGGTCGCCATTTGTCCTCGAGGGAGCGCCACCGTATCTATTGCCATTCGCCCCGTTTCGGTTATAATCACCCGGGCCATCCATGGGACCGCGACCTACCGCGCCGCCCTTGGGGGCAGGGGGCAGCGCCTTCGGAGGGCGGTCGTGATATCTCCTCCTGTCGAGCTCGTGGCTGTCCTCGAAAGTTGGTATGTCGCTAGGTTTGGCCGGGTAGGGGGCGCTCTGGAAGTACGGATGCTTCAAAGCGTCAATAGCATTGACCCGAGATTTCCAGTCAAGCTTGAGGAGGTCTTTCAACAAGGAAACCGCCCCGCCTCCGTATCTAACCCGATAACGTATTAGAAGAACAGAACCGCAATGTCAAAGTTTGGGGGATAGATGCAATACTCACTCTCGGAACCTTTGCGACAGGTTGCCCGGCCTAGACTTGGGTTGTATGGCTTCTGCGCCGGGCAAATTCTTCCATCCGGGCATATTTTCATCTGTCGGCGAGCCACAGAGATCCCAAATGATCTCCAGCTGGTGTCCATCACTCTCACCCGAGAGGATCGGCTTGCCCACGAGCATCTCTCCAAACACACACCTGCGATTATCAGTCAGCAAACGGTCGGCATGAGGTGTAAGAAGATAGAGTACGTACCCAACTCCCCACATGTCAATGGCCGTCGTGTAGGACTTGAGATGCAGCAGCAGCTCGGGAGGCCTGTACCAGCGAGTAACCACAAGGCTAGTGTAATTCCTCGAGCCCTCGCCTCCTCCACGGCCCGGTTGGGGTGTCGGACCATCGTAATGCCGAGCCAGACCAAAGTCGGCAATTTGTAGTATTCCCTTGTTGTTGATGAGGAGGTTCGCAGCCTTCATGTCACGGTGGAGGATATGACTTTCGTGCAGATATTTCAGCCCCTCGAGAAGCTGCATCAGATAGCACTTGATCTGCGGCTCGGTGAACCTGACGGACGGGTTGTCGAGGAGGCCCGAGAGATCGTGGTCCATGTATGGGAAAACCATGTGCATTATCGGCCGTTTGCGTTTGTCGGCTATTGAGCGACGGCAAGATAGACGTATCAGCAAGAGGGTTCGCTTCCAGGGTCGCCAAACAGTGGACTACCAAACATTGGAACTCACAGGTCCTCGGCGGGTGCTCCACCGCCATGTCTTCGAGCCTCAACACGTTCTTGTGTGACAGCAGTTTCAGTAGCTTGATTTCGCGGAGCGCGGTGATGGGGAACTGAGAGTCGCGAAATCGAGGTTAGCAGCGAGAAAATGGCGCCAGGGACGAAACAGCCCAAGACAAGAGCAACACAGCCCCGAGGCTGGTTGGAAGACGCACCCCGTCCTTCTCATTGTGCATGATGATCTTTTTCAGAGCGACGATGGCGCCCGTTTTCTTCGACTTGGCCTTGTGGACCTCGCCAAAGGTGCCCTCGCCCAGTTTGCCGAGCACTTCATAGTCGGAGATGCGGGAGCAGCCTGTGAAGCTGGACTTGGGCCGCATGTGCTGGACGGCAAACGAGCGTGGCGACAGAGGCGGCGCGGTTGACGCGCCGTTGTCGCGGCTATCGGCGGGGGCGCCCATAATGGGCGCTGTCTCGTCGCGGGCGTCTAAGGGCCGCTATCTCAGCCGGGGCCCGAGTCAAGTCGTCGTATTGAAGAGCTTGATGACACGGCAAGAAACGTATATCGAGACAGCGTGGGCGTTTTTTTTTTTGTCTGGGAGGTAGTTGGATGCTGGGGATCGAAGGGCGTTTGTGCTCAGCACAAGAAATGACTGGGGTGGCTAACAAAGCCTCAGAAGCGCCCCGTCGGATAAGCTGCCGGGCTGGAACGCGAGCAACTGCAGAAAACGGGCGGAGATAGTATTAAGAAAGAGAGGAGGGAAGGAAAAGAATGAGACATGCGGATTGTACAGATTTACATCCTCCAAGGAATCAAAACCATACCGTGGGTTTCGGAGAAATTTTGGCAGATAGATGAGGCAACGCGGTTAGAACAAAATTGGTCGCAGTCCGCAGACGCCTTGCAGGTCTGTTAGTGCACCCCCATTTTATTCATGTTCCTATTGTCCTTGCCTCCACCGGGCGGTTTGGCGCGCTCGAAGATGGACCAACGCGGAAGTGGCAGGGACCCAGAATGTACTTGACACTGTGCCTTACACCCTTGGCAAGCGAGGGCCTCACGCCAAGGAAGTATCTGGGCAAGCAGACTCCTGTACTTCCGGGCGCTCCAGGGGCCATCTATCAAAGACGCAGCATAAGAATCCCGGCTGATGATTGCCGAATCTCACCACGAGGGCAATTAGCTTTCAGATCCCCTTTTACTTCTCTTGGTGCAGTTTCAACCTGGTGCACTGTGTAATGTACCCAGCTCGCCGGGGTCGCACCTGAGATTTTAGGCAAAGAAACCCGTCAGCGCCCACTTTGGACTTTGGCAGCAGTCTCCACCGGCAATTGGGACCCGCGGTGTCGTCGACCGACCTCTAGCAAATCCGGTCCGACAGTGATATCGATCTCCATCCCACCTCCGAGACCCCGGCGCGACCGATTGCCTCGAGAACCGAATAAAGCAACCGATACCGCCATGGCTGGCCCTCAACTACCGCCCAAGGGCGGCATGTACCGGGCCCCCCCGGTCTACCGATTCGTCGGCACGGCGCTGGGCGCGAGCATGTGGTTCTTCGTATGTCACTCCAACGACACTCAATTGGACTGAGGCTGGGCTGGACTCGGGCTCTCCTTCTATCTTTGAACTTGTTTGGAAGCATGCTGACCCGCTACGTCCTGGATACAGCTTATGTACAGGGCAAAGAAAGACGGTACGACCGAACAACACGATACTGCCGCGGCATCTAGGCGCCTGATCGCAGGAAAGCTCTCGTTACTGACTACTCCAACTCTACAGGCCCCGTGCTCCTGGGCTGGAAGCACCCGTGGGACCACTGAATGCTCTGTTGAGCTAGATTGTGGGCTACGGCGGAACGCGACTATTACCTACGACACGACCAACTGCAACCACCCGTCGCCCTTGGGTCTCGGCAAAGAGAGGGATTAGGCTCATCGGCAAGCCCCCTATGAACCACACGTGTAGGAGTGTTCAGGGGATGGTGGAGGCTCTGTATATATCACGGAGGCGGGCGTCCAGTCCCAGGGGAGGCAACGCTCTGCAGAGAATCATATTCGATTTGGAACAGCAGCCTCGAATACCTGGCCTCGTGACAGCAAGAAAGAACCAGGTGTGCTCCAAGACATTCTACGAATCACCACTGGGCTTGTCGAACAGGTAATGGGCCACGCCCCATGTGTCTCCGCCCTCGTATGCGAAGAGCTCCGAGCAGGCCATGTAGAAGACCTGCCACCGGTTGTACCAGGTCGCCGCATCCTTCTCTCCGTATGTCTCACACAGATGCGGCCAGATTTCCTTCTTGTTGGCGATCATCTTTGCCAACCAGTCCTATGGGCGTGTCAAACCATGTGAACGATGCGGAACGGACCTCAAAGGGATAAACTCACCTCACAAGTCCTGGAGTAGTGGTTGCCGTTCACCCACCACTGCCTCTCGATCTTGAGGTGCTGCTGGAAGTACAGCAGCAGGTCGGCGCTCGGCATTGTCCCGCCCGTGAAGAAGTGCGTCGTCATCCAGCCCTCCTCGTAGTCGTAGGGGCTGTCCCTGTGGGCGAAGATGTGCACAAACAGCTTGCCGCCGGGCTTGAGGGCGCGCGAGATCTTGGCCATGAGCAGCTCGTAGTTCTTCATATGCTCGAACATCTGTGTCGGTGGCACGTGAGCTGTCAGGACAGGACAGTCAGTTGGGAGGAGGAGGAAATGCGCACCTCGATGGAAACGACGCGGTCGAATTTGTTGTGCTCAAACTCGTAGTCGGCCACGTCGCCCGTGATGACGGTCAGGTTCGTGAGCCCCTTTTCCGCGGCCTTGGCGTCGATGTACTCCTTTTGCGTCCGCGAGTTGGAGAAGGCCGTGATGCGGGCCCCGGGGAGCACCTCGGCGAAGTAGAGCGCTCCGGAGCCCCAGCCGCACCTGTCCAGTCGTCAGTTCGCGTAAGTAGGAGGCAGGGAGGTGTGGGTAGTATGTGAATCGTTCCGAGGTTGAACGAGCGGAAAGAAGCACACCAAGCTCACCCAAGATCCAGAATCTCCATCCCGTCAGCCAGCCCCGCCTTGTCGACGTAGGTCCGGAGCATGGCCATCTCGGCCTGCGCGAGCGTCTCGCCGCCCTTGGGGTACAGGCAGCTCGAGTACTTCATCCGGGGCCCCAGGCACGCGGCCAGCACGCCCGTCCCGACCTCGTAGTGCTGCGCGTTGGCCGTCACCGTCTCGACCGCGATGGCCCGCGTCCGCAGGCGCGATATGAAGCCCATTTTGCGCTCATAGTCGGCGGCCACGGACCCAGTGCGCAGGGAGGCCAGCCGGTCCGCCAGCTGCCGCCGGATCCCCACGCGGATCACGGCGTGCGGGAGGTAGCCGCCGTCCAGGATCCAGTCTGGTGGGGTTTTGTTTGGTTAGCATATGCCCTGTAAGGAGGGGTTCTGTGAAGATACCAGGGTTCGTTGTTGTCGTTGTCCGGGGTCTATCAACTGAAAAAAAAGGTTTGGTGATGAGCCAGACTCACCGTAATTCATCTCGACGTCACCAACGCAGCAGGCAGTTGCATAAAGCAGATGATATTGCAAGGGCCTTGGTGTTCGCTACCCCTCGAGCTTGAAAGGATTAAAGAGAGCACGAGTGAGTGAACATTGATCCCGATACCGGATCGAATGCCGCTGTGTCTCGATTGTGTTTCCAATTCCCGTGGTCTGGTCTGAACCCCAGGAGCTCAAAGCGTACTAGACAGGCTTCGATGCATGCTGCACTGCAGCTCGTGGTTACATCATACAAAACAACACGCAATCGACCCTGGTCCGCCCATGCAACACCGGCCCTGGGTAGGTGTAGAGGCTCGTCCACGAGCAAAGAAAAAGAAAAAAAAAAAGAAATGGAACAGGAACATGCAACCAGCCACTCACCCCTTTTCATCAGGCTCAACAGATGACCAGACCGTTCCTGTTATCGCCTTCAATCTACGTGTATGCGCGCACTAAGTATAGCGCCTTGATATATCCGTGAGAGCAATGCTTTTATCTAGGTTACAGCACCGGCTTGCTTTCCATTTCCCAATTCCATCCACCTCTTACACTTTCAACTTATACCCTCGCCTTGTCGGGCACAAATGAAAACCGCCGCCAAAGGCGAGTATGACAACATCCAGCCAGCACCGCGAAATTAAGCCGCCGCCGCGTCAGAACCTCATCCGCTCTTTGATGGCCTTGTACTGCTTCTTCGTCTTCTTGGACTTGCTCGTCGTCACTTGCTTCGCCCGCCCAATCAGCCTGGCCACCCGGTTGAACACATAATGCTCTCCCGCCCACGCAACCGCCAGGTAGACGAACCCGAGAGCGACGAGGGTGAGCTTGAAGTCCCAGCTGATCTTGGTGAGCTGCATCAGCTTCTCGACCCAGTGCGCTGGCCCGAGCACCATGTACACAGTAACGAGCCATGTGATGCATATCGTCGCAACGAACGGCCCTAGATAGTTGATGTTGGTGTAAGTGTACAATACGCTCCCCGAGTCGGCTTGGCTGGTGCGGGTACTGGGCTATCAACACTCACAGTTCTTCAGCATGCCCTGCCTAAACGGCCGTCCGGCATTGAGAACCACACCGGCGAGGATGTATTCGAAACACGACACGAGAAACAGCGCCGTGTTTTCCGAGTTCTTGATGTTGGACTTGTCGTGATGCACCTTGGGTGGTATAAACCAAGGCTTCTCTCGCACGGCGAAGAAGGCGATGCTCTGGATCAGGATGCAGATGCACATCTGGCCCAGAAGGGGTGTCAAGACCTTTCGAGATACCAGATCGGCCGTGGGCCTCTTGCTGCACAGCTGAGGATATGGCTCAGCCCAGCTCACTATACCATAGTTAGTCGTCGTTGAGCATCTATTGTTTTGCATCTGGAGCAATGCCCATGATACAAATACTTACTAAAGATGGCAATAGGCAAGATGAGAGCGAGGTCGATGTAGAGAAACTGTTACAAGGGCTTTGTCAGCTAGCGCCCCGGTTTCTTGGGTTGCGTCTTCTCCGCTTCCTTCTCAAAGGCGTAAATGATTGACATACCTGGAAATCTCCGAGATTCGAACCTGATGCATACAAAAAGCTGACCGACGTAAACTGGATAGCTGAGTAAAGACTCATGTACTTGAAGCAGCTAAAGCTTGTCACAAGCGATGCGCGTCCTTCTCTGATAACCTCAGGCACGCATCTGATGTCAAAGACTCTCGACGTGAATGGCGCAGCCACCGAAGCCTCGGCCTCGGAGAGCGATATGCCGACGTCTGCAGCCTTGAGGGCACCACAGTCGTTGGCGCCGTCGCCGCAGAAGCCGCAGCAGTAATCTATGCTCTGAAGCTTCTCGACGAGCTCATGCTTCTCGTCCGGCGACATCCGGGCGAACACTTTACCGCACACGAGCATCTATAACGCTGTCAGTTTCCTGCAAATGGACCCCTCCTACTAACAGTCAAGGACACTCGGGCTTCTTGTGACTTACACGATGAAGGAATTCGGGACGAGCATAGTCCACAACCCAGCGGAATACGTCGCCGCTCACTGCGATCGAGTACTCCCGGATGTTTGTAATCTCGTAAGGGTTAGACGCGTCTGCATCAGGCGGTGGAGGCAGGGGCAGCAGTGTCTGCTCGTCCAGCTGATAGAGGTTGTTGTCGATGCTTTCCCACTGGAGCCGAGAATTCGGATCCCTCGAGTGGCCTTCCACAAATCTTGGAATGAAGCAGGGCGCCGTCTTGTGAATGAGGTTGCACTCCCTTGCGACGCTGATAGCCGTCAAGATGTTGTCCCCGGTCACCATGACGGTCCCAATCTGCGACCGCCGCAGCTCGTCAAGAACGGCCGTCGTGGTCGGCTTGAGCTTGTTCTCAAAGATAATGAAGCCCGCAAAGTCTAGCCCAGACTCGACCTCGTCGCGCCTCATCTTCTGTGCCTTGACCCAGTTGAGCCTCTTGATATGCTTGGTTGCACACCCAATCACACGGTAGCCCTTATGGGTGTAGTACGAGAGAAGCTCGTCGTAGTCCGCCGGAAAGCTCTCAGGCCTGCAGATATCCTTCATGCATTCTGGTGCTCCTTTGACGTAGATATCGCCGCTCTGGTGGCCAAAAGTCTTGATGATGACGCTGGCCCTGCGGAGCTGCGACACAAACTCAAAAGACTTAAGGACACCGAGTTGGAAAGCCACCAAGTTTCCGCTCGGGTCCTTCCAATCCAGCTTGTTCTTCATCCCAACGGGGGGACGGGCGGTAGACGGAGACAGGCTCCCGGGCTCTCCATCCGCCTCCTCGCCCTGACCGCCCTCATCAAAAGACCAGCGAGTGAACTCAAACATCTTGAGGTCCAGCGGGTCACCCACCAGCTCTCCGTCCACCGATCGGAGTGAGTGGCAGGTGGCCATTGTGAATAATGCAGCCTTGCGGTTGTCTACAGCGTCCTGAGCGGCGTTGGCCTTCCCAGCATCAGCCTCTGCAAGCAGGTTCGGATCCGACAGGGCGGGAGAAAGCTGCTTGGTGCCGTTTTTAGAAACCACGACCCTGACACCCAGGATATCGAGCCCTTCCTCCGTTAGCGTGCCGGTCTTGTCGAAGCACATAATGTCGAGCTTGCCACCGATATTGACGCGCTGGGGACTGATACAGAAAATCTTTTTCGCCTTGAGTCGGCTGAGAGCAAAGTTGGTCCCGATCTGGAGCGTGGCTGGGAGGGCGGGCGGGACGACGATGGTGATCAGATCCAACGCGCGCACAATGATGAGGTGCCAGGCCAGGCCGAGGCGGAGGAAATTGATGAAGGAGGCCACGAAGCCCAAAAGGGCAACACAGGCCATGACGGATATGTACCGGAACGAATCCCGGTAGAACTTGAAGCCCGAGGGTTTGGGGAAGAGCATGGACCGGACGAGTGACCCCTTCGTCGTGTTGAACCCAGTGCGGACAACCATAGCTAGCGCGACAGCCTCGCTCTCACCGGGAGGCCGCCTGGCACGGATCACCTTGGTACCGCAGAAGAGGAAGTGGCGCGCCAGCTCAGGCGACAGGGTGGCAGCCGCCAGGTCGAGATCGTGCAGGGTCTCATCCGTTGCCGGTATCTTGGACACAGGGACAGACTCGCCCGTCAGCATGCTCTCGTTGACAATGCAGTCTCCGCCCAGCAGTAGGCTGTCAGCAGGAAACTGGGCCAGATTCGGATCGCTGATCTCGTAGATGTCTCCTGGGACGAGATCTCCAGAAGCGATGTACCGCCAGAACCCGTTGCGTAGGACGCGCACGTCACATTCAAACCGGGAGATCTCGCGCAGCCGGCGCATAGTCGCCCGCGTTTCGACCAGAGTCGCCACGATGCTGCCAAAGGACATGACGAAGATGGCTACCGCGTAATAGTAGTATTCGTCTGCGGCCCAGAGTGCCAGACTAGCAATCTGGAAGACATAAAAGGGGTGGAAGACCTCATCGACCAACAGACGGAAGACGGACTTCTGCTCAATGTCTATCAGATTGGCACCAAACACGATGTCGCGGTGGCTCTTCTCCTCGCTGTCGATGCCCGAGCGGATGGTGCGCACGTCGGTCCAGTTAGGGTCCTTCCAGCCGTTGCAGAGAAGGAACTTATCCCGAAGCGGCTGAAAGTAGAAGCGGATATAGCGGTAGTCTAAAACACGCAACTCGGTCATAATCGGATCGGAGTCGTCCTCGAGCGCATAGGCCGAGAGTTTCCCCAGCTGGCCGAAGACGGTGGACAGGGGCCGTCCGTAGGGGCGGCTCTTGACGTCCATGATGGTCATCTCGCCCCATTGGTTTTCGATGACGACCCAGTGGCACTCGCGGAGCGGTGATGATCGGCCCACGACCTTGACATACCACCGGGGTAGCCAGCGGAACAGCAACCAACCCAGACCGAGCGTGGTGAGGCAAATCAGGACGTAGACGGCCATGCCCAACGGACTCGTCCGGAACCCGGCCACAACAATGGTCAGGTCTTCGCTGGCCACATAGAGCTTCTGGCTGTGACGCCCCATGCCATACGCGCTCCCTTCGGTCATGGCGCTATCGCGGCGGAGCAGTCTCGAGTGGACCGAAGAGCGCGAATGTGTCGAGGATCGCCGGTGCAGTACATAGTCGCCTTGGGCGGCATCGCGCTCGAGGTCGGCCGAGTCCTCCCCGTCGTCGGCTTCCGGGTGGAACGGCATATCGTCCAGATCCTCGGCGTCGGCCGCGCCGTCGGCCAGCACATGGTCGGTCTGGAGCAATTCCTCCTCATCTTGGTAGAACGCGAAGCTGGTAACCGAGTCGGCGCGCGATCGGCGATGGGCAAAGGCAGATACGCTTGTCGGAAGGCTCTCGGCCATGGGGCCGGAGTAGAGCTGCATTGAGGGCAACGGGCCAATCACGGCAAGGGGCATCAGCCGGCATCCAGGTGTCGCGTGCGGGCGTGCGCACGTCGCATCAACCGCCACAGATGCTGGTGCAGGCAGGCAGGAGAACCTGTGGGGGTTTGGAAGGGTCCGAGCAAGCCTACCTCGTCCTGCGCCATTTCGACATCTTCGAAGACGCTGGCGTTGCTGGGATTGGAATTGAGCCGATACAGACCGCGGCCGCCATTCTGGCGGGACGATCCCTCGCCGGCGATCGACTCCCGGTCGTGGTCCATTGTCGCGGCGCGTGGCTAGCCGAAGTGTGCTGGTGGCTCGATCCGAGCGGCCGGCCGGGCGTCGGTGTTGGGGGTCAATTGCGTGCGTAGCCGTGGCATGGAAGCAACCGCGCCAAGACGGATATGGACAGCTCCTGCCAGAGGTGAGGTGCCAGCCTACCTCGCCGCAGCAAAGGGGGTTGAGATGCACTCGAGTCGAGGCGAGGCGAGGCCAGATCGCATGGACGCGTCGGTTGGTGGTGCGAGACCGCCTGTAGTGCGAGTGCGTGCGGCTCAGTTCAGCTCTTTACCACGTGTGGCGGCCGATGCAACGACTCGCTTCGGCAAGACACGACAGGGCGCTTTTTTCAGAGGGGCGCGACTGGAGAGCACGGCTATGACGTCGGCGGGTAGCCGGCGAAGGACCCCCGGACTTTGAGGGCCCCCTGCCAGGAAGGCACAGCACACTCGGGCAAAAAACTTGGGGTTTTGATACTCCATGCTCGCTCCATGACCAGCGTCCTGCATGGAAGCCGTCAATGTTCGGATGGAACAATGGAAGAACCTGCACCAAAGTCTGATTTATTCTAGATTGACCAGGTAGTAGCAGCACCGCCCTGCAGTGTCAATCACCAATATCTCATTCTCGAACTTGCCCTCAATCCCGCTTCCTTTCCCCTTTCTCTTGTTATTTTCCCTCCGGATCCCCATTGCCTTTTTCTCCCAGAAATGCTTCGTGCCTCCATCTTGCGCGCTCAGCCGAGCCCAGCTCTGGGCAGGCCATCCACAATTTTTGATATGCGGGTTTGGAGTACAGAATGCGGCCTGTGGCCATTCCAACGGACCGGGCTCGAACGGCTGGATCGAAAGCGCACACAGCACTCCTCCTAGTGGAGACTCGGGCGCTTGGTATCAAGAAAGTCCAGCCGAGCCTCGCGAGCGTTGGCCTTGCTCCCCGGATCCAGCTGCCACCACTGCTTCCATGCCAGTGGCCAGCCGGACAAACATTCTAGCGATGTCGGCGTTCAGCTAGGTATATGATAGGATCCCACCGAGCAGGTAGGTACGCACGTAGGTAGCCGTGACAACATTGGTCTTCACCGTTCGGGCTCTCCATCCAAATCACAGCATCGAGATTTGCGAGTGCGTGGGGATGGACTGCCATCGAGAACGGCAGGCGACCCCCACCTTTGGACGGAACGCGCATGAGTTGGGCCGAGTCATGATTCGACGAGACTTGCACGTTGTCCAAGGGTCCAGAACCTTTGGAGAGTGACCATGCTTTTCGCCTCCCCCATTCCGACGATGCCGCCCGCACCAAGCCAAACACGCAAAACGTCCCGAACCCCACTGCAAATTGTGCATCCTCACCGCTACGCTGTCGGCCGAACGGTTTTGTTTGGCGGACATGCGTCGGCGGACATGGCCCACACATTCCCATGGGCAGATCCCGGCACTGGAGACGAGGGAAAGAGGGGACGAAGGAGAAAAAAAAAAAAAAAAAAAAAAAAAAGGTTGGGTGACGATGATAGAAGCAAAACTAAGCGGCAGACATATTGAGGACGACTCATAATATTCGGAGGCGGCAATGGATGGCAAGCGGTGCAAGGTAGGCTGTACCTAAAGAACATTTGCACGGTTCAGCTGTGGCGATTTTGTACATACAATTTCAATCAGACGGCAACGATGAGGCAAGAAAAACGGCAGAAAAAAAAAAAATTTCGGGCTGACATCCATCAATCGATCGAGCAAACAAAGCACGGCTTACTGCACTGACCAATCCGGTGCAGCGGCTGTTCAGGCCCCCGTCGTCTCAACAGAAGCTGGCGCTGCGGTCACAAAGTTGGGTCGGGTCGCTAGGCCAGAATCGAAATTTCCCAGTCAACAATCATAGGGCGGTATCTGCTGCAACCCCGCCATTCCCACTTCCACCACTTCATCTTTTTCCCCCCGAAAAGACCAAACCCAACAACCTTCTCTCCCACAAACCCAGGCCGACACCCTCATTCGTTCAGCTGCCTGATATTGCCAGAGTCTTCTACTAGTCGCATTCCCTGGAGCCGGAGGATCTCGACCAGAATATCCAGCTATCCCGTCGGTCGTGCCCAGCTAGCAGCCATGGCCGAGCCGATCCCCAACAAGCGTGCCGACCCGGTCGCGCCGTGAGTGTTTGCCCTTCTCTTGGCCTCGAGCCCGTCATCGCGATGCCTGCCTGCTGACGGCCTGCCGTGTAACAAACAAACAGCACTCCCCAGAACACCCCTCTGAACACCGCGCCCATCACCTCGCACGCCCAACAGCCAAATGTCGCCAGTATCAAGGAAGGTTCGTTCGTCCACCGTTGATATCCGGCCTCAACAACCGGCCCTAGCTCCTGCCTCGGCCTCTGGCGAGATCTTCATTCCCGGACGGCCTGGGCTCTGCCATCCTGGCTACAACCCCCCTTCCCCTGCCTCTGTGTGTCTGTCTCGTCACTTACACGGTTCCGCCCCCCTGCAGAGGAGCTTACTGCCGCCTCCATCTTCGCCCAAAACCCCAAGCTTGTTGAGATGATCCAGGGCCGCCTCGGCGGACTCATCGGCCGCTCTTCCGGCTACATCGAGTCGCTGCCGCCGCAGATCAAGCGCCGCGTCGCCGGCCTCAAGGGAATCCAGAAGGACCACTCCAAGCTCGAGGCCGAGTTCCAGGAGGAGGTTCTCCAGCTCGAGAAGAAGTACTTCGCCAAGTTCACCCCTCTATACCAGAAGCGTGCAGCCATCGTCAACGGCAAGTCCGAGCCCACCGACGCCGAGGTCGAGGCCGGTGAGCAGGATGAGGACGATGAGAAGGAGGAGAAGCCCGCAGCCGAGAAGCCCGCAGCCGAGAAGCCGGCCGATGCCGGTGCCAGCTCGGTCGACTCGAACGTCGCCGGCATCCCAGAGTTCTGGCTCTCGGCCATGAAGAACCAGATCTCCCTGGCCGAGATGATCACCGACCGCGATGAGCAGGCCCTCAAGCACATCACCGACATCCGAATGGAGTACCTCGACAAGCCTGGTTTCCGTCTCATCTTTGAGTTTGAGGAGAATGAGTTCTTCACCAACAAGACCATCTCCAAGACCTACTTCTACCAGAACGAGTCCGGCTACGGCGGCGATTTCATCTACGACCACGCTGAGGGCGACAAGATCGACTGGAAGACCGATAAGGACTTGACCGTCCGCATCGAGTCCAAGAAGCAGCGCAACAAGAGTAAGTCATAGCACACATGTTTCCGATTCGTCTCGGATTTCCGCTAACCTCTCCCCCACTAGACACCAAGCAAACACGCACTGTCAAGAAGATTGTACCCACCGAGTCCTTCTTCAACTTCTTTTCTCCCCCGAAGGCCCCTACCGAGGACGATGAAGATGCGGCCTCGGACATCGAGGACCGCCTTGAGCTCGACTACCAGCTAGGCGAGGACATCAAGGAGAAGCTTATCCCGAGGGCTATCGATTGGTTCACCGGCGAGGCACTTGCCTATGAGCAGATGGAAGAGGAGGACCTTGAGGATGAGTTCGACGAGGATGATGACGAGGATGACATGAGCGAAGACCACGACGACGAGGACGAGTCGGACGATGATGATGTAGGTTTCCGAGCACCCCATTTCTCCCTGCTGTGTACCAGTCGACGCCTAACCTCTCGCCAAACAACAGGATGATGGCTCCAAGCCGAAACAGGAGGCCGCCGAGTGCAAGCAGAGCTAAAGCGGCTGCCTTGCCATCCGCTGGCGACAACCTACTTCGGGAGCAGCCGCTCCCCGCGGCCATCAGCATTAATCTTGACTGTTGTGCGGGCAGTCAGCAGAGAAAACCAGCCCCTTTTTTATGTGGATTTATAGCTTGAGCATGGGTTTTCCCGATAGACCGTAATTTTTCGCACCAGGAAGAACAAAAAAAAAAAAAAAGAGCAAAAAGTCAAAACCCGTGGTTTCCCCGTCTGGTCAGAGAGGCGTTTCCCGTTCCCCTCCCGTTCCCCTCCCGTTTCCCCCTCCCTATTGCACACATGGCTTCTCCCCATTTGGGACCTGGTATTGGCCCTGTACGATGTTTTCGATGTGTTTGGGTTTTCCGCTACACTCTCTCCCCCTCCAACGACTCATTGACGGAGAATACACGGAGGATTGTTTGGGTTGAGAGCGATGCCAGGTTGGGCTATCGCTGTCATGTCATGTTTTTCAAAAGGGCACTTATACATATTAGTTGAACCTCACCCGCAAAATCCATCGTTGTGTTCTACGCCATCTCTTAGCTCGTTGCTGTTATCACCATTGATGAACGTTAGATGAGAGTAGCAGACTAAGCATGTGAATATCTGTCATGGGCGCTGCACATTTGATAGGTACCTAGAGGGCCACTAGTGACAAACAGATGGACCGAAGGTTGGAGGCTATATGACCGGCCCTTCTCGGGAAGGGGCCGAAGACAAGAATCCCCGGCGCCCCTGCGGGGTGGGGCGAAAAGCCGGCCGGAGATGCCCGTTTCATTGACTCCGTACCTGCGCATCCCTCAAGTGCCGGCTAGCCGACCCGAGTATGAGCGAACGGATGGAACGGGAGACATGGTGCGGGTTAACCTTTTTCAGGGACGGTGCGGCGGAAGGACCAGCAGAATGGAGCACATCGGATGAAAAAAAAAAAAAAAAAAAAAGGCAAGGACACTGCCTCGATTGTCGTTGGAGTCATACCATGTAGCCTCATGTCCATGTGACTCGGTTCTTCGTGTCATAGATGGAGGTTCCTACCCAGTTCTAAACTGACTGTACACTAGATACTAGATGCGCCCGGATTTTATGATAGGAGTTGTGCATCATTGGGTGGCACATTCAAGCCTTGAGATTTTGTTGGGGTGAGGTTTGCTGGTTACTATTTCCATCTCCATCTTTCCGCCGCACTGACATGGGATTGAGCGCTTTTGGTTTGGCTTGGATTGGGTTCCATATTTTGAGAAGTGTGGCAACGATGGCGAGTTGCCTTCCCAGCCACCTCCCACTTCATACTCCTCGCACAAAAGCACATCAATATGCTGGAACCTCGAACAACTTCGATGGCTACCTACCCACGCACTCGACTTGGTGTATTCGGCGCAAATCGTCTGTGGAACCCCTACGTGTCTGACACAGCATCGAGACCATCCCTGACGTGATTCGAGGTGCCAGCTTTTTTTTGGTGTCGGCGGCGCAAGTGGTCCGACGAGGGCACGATGGAAAAGAAAAACAGGGACCGGGCCGAAGACGTGAGCGTTGTTTGTTGGCCAACAAAGCGTGGGCGACGGACAACGACGGTCTCGGCTCTCATGGGTGATGTGCAAGTGCGACGTTCGTTTCACCGTCTCTCCTCGTCCCGATAGCGTCTTCTGGGGCTGGGAGCTTCAGGGCTGGGCGATGGATGGTCATCTGTGGGTCAATTCAAGAAGAGAGGTTGACTCCCTGCTCTTCAAGCCCCTTCAAATCCCGCCGTGGACCCGCAACATAAGACGCTATTACCAGCTGGACCGGTCAGGGCGACATGGAATGCTTTATAATCACAGTCAGCTCGTGAGATATCCGGATAGCTTCTTGCTTCTTTGACATTCCGCCGCTCTTCACGGGCTGCTATGGGTAAAGTGTTTTTGGTTGCCCAGGGTGCAACGGCCTATCGGTGGATGCACATTGTCCTCGAGACACCTCTGCCTTGTGTAAGTGACAACGGCATGGCCTCAGAAGCAGAGCCTCCTCTCCAGGCGGTCCGTAAGCAGGCCCCCAAGCCCAATGGCTCCGTAGCTGAGGTTGGTGACCCAAGAAGCTCGCTCCGATGCTCGGCGCGGTATTATTCATTCGTGTTACAGATTAAATTCGATGCGAGAAATACCCCAAGAGAGCAAGAAAAAAAAAATCATTCTGGCCAATGACTCAACCCCGCTGTGACTGCACATGTAGCGCATCCCGCGTTCTCTCGCTCTACGTCAATGGCAAAATCGGGTGCTACAGCGAACCGACCCCACTATCCATTGCGTTGACTCTGCTCGTCAACAAAGACGCCATCTGGTTCCTGTAATTAACATCCGCGGTGACTGCCACCTTCTTACCAGACAGCAGAATCTTGCCCGGAGACGTTCGCGGACTCGACTAAGGAAGCTCTACTTGTCTGGGACGTAAACAAGACACCTGATCACAAGTGACAGCTAAGGAGGCTACCCGTCCGACATTGGGCCTCTAAACCCGCCTCGCTTCAAAGTCATCAGCTGCTTGCCGACAGCAATGGCGGCTCCTCGGGATATCCTCTCACCCCAGGGGAGGGATGCTCACTCCAGTGTCGCCGTCTCTACATCACCTTCGGCAACGTTTTCACCACCATTGAGTCGTTCTGCGTTTGCCTCTCCGAGGAGGGCCACCGCCAAGCCGCTGAAGCCCTTCAACACCACCGATATCAAAATCCTCCTGTTGGAAAACGTCAACAAGAGTGGTCAGGACATCCTCAGGGAACAGGGGTACCAGGTCGAGGCCTACAAGACCTCCCTGCCCGAGGATCAGCTCATCGAGAAGATCCGTGAGGTGCACGTCATTGGCATCCGTTCAAAGACGAAGCTGTCAGAGAAGGTGCTGCGCGAGGCTAAGAATCTCCTTGTCGTCGGCTGCTTCTGCATCGGCACCAACCAGGTGGATCTGGACTTCGCGGCGCGCCATGGCATCGCCGTCTTCAACTCTCCCTTTGCCAACTCGCGCAGCGTGGCGGAGCTGGTGATCGCCGAGATCATCACGCTCGCCCGGCAGCTGGGCGATCGCTCCAACGAGATGCACCGCGGCAGCTGGAACAAGGTCAGCGCGAAGTGCTGGGAGATCCGTGGCAAGACGCTCGGTATCGTTGGGTACGGCCACATCGGCTCCCAGCTCTCGGTCCTAGCCGAGGCCATGGGCATGTCGGTCATCTACTACGACGTCGTGACGCTCATGGCCCTGGGCAAGGCGCGCCAGGTCGCAACCCTCCAGGAGCTGCTAGGCGAGGCCGACTTCGTGACCCTGCACGTGCCCGAGACGCCCGAGACCAAGAACATGATCTCGAGCCGCGAGCTGGGCTACATGAAGGTCGGCGCGTACTTGATTAACGCGAGCCGCGGCTCCGTCGTCGACATCCCCGCACTGGTCAACGCCATGCGCGTCGGCAAGGTCGCCGGCGCCGCCCTCGACGTGTACCCCAACGAGCCTGCGGCCAACGGTGATTACTTCAACAACTCGCTCAACACCTGGGCTGAGGACCTGCGAAGCCTATCCAACATCATCCTGACGCCGCACATCGGAGGCAGCACCGAGGAGGCCCAGCGGGCCATCGGCGCCGAGGTCGGCGACGCTCTTGTCCGCTACATCAACCAGGGCGTCACCCTCGGCAGTGTCAACCTGCCCGAGGTCAACCTGCGCTCGCTGACCCTGGAGGAGCCCAACCACGGCCGCGTCATCTACATCCACCGGAACGTTCCCGGTGTGCTGCGCAAGGTCAACGAGATCCTCGGCGACCACAACGTCGACAAGCAGATCTCGGACAGCAAGGGCGATGTGGCCTACCTGATGGCCGACATCAGCGATGTCAAGGAGGGTGACATCAAGGAGATCCACGACGCCTTGGAGGCGCTCAGCTGTAAGCAGACCCGCCCGCGCCCCCTATTTTTGTTCTCCGGTATCGCGTGGCAGCACGGAGCAGTTTTACTGACCAGGTATACAGCACGGATCATGACCCGCGTTCTTTTCTGATCGCGCTCGCTATAAACTACGGGTGGGCAAAAGGCGGGGGAGGAAAACAAACAAACAAACGGCAACAGTGGTAAGGGGGCTGGGGCTGGCCCATGTTGTGATAATGGGGATCTCTTCTCTTTCTCGGATCATCCGTGTGTCCGGGCCATCATTCAACATTGCATTCGGGTTAAAATTGGGATGAAGCAATAAAAAGGAAGCAGAGGGAGAAAGGAATCAAAAAGAAGAGGAGAGGAAGAAACGACGAGAGGGTAGATGGGTCGCATGAATTGAAGATATAGTTCAACAATATTCAGCCTTATGCTTGGGGATAGCAATATAGGAATGGAAGGATTAAGATCCAGACCAGAAAAGGGAATGAGTTCATGCCTCTGAAAACATGTATCTGGGCGATAAGAAGAACCGTGGAGCTTGGACTAGGAAACGGTTCATCCCCACGTGGGCGGCTCGCTCGAGGCGACGGGAGCATGGGAGGTTCTGAAGAATTCGCGAAGCAACGGGACGCGACGGACGGCGAAGCGCGAACGCCAAGGCGATCTACCCTCAGGGGTGGCTGAGCGGAGGAAGCTCGAGAACCTGAAGCACAGCTGTTTCCGAGCAGGACGATTTTCCAAGGAATGGTGCCGTCGCACCCTTGAAAGAAGAAGGTCGTGGGGGGGAGCCACAGTGCCGGCGGGAAATTGGACGAGCCGCCATCCCAGGCCGAAAAGGGGCCATTGGGGGGATTGGATCATCAGATGGCGCGTTCCCCAACGGGGTTTCGAAACATGTTGGCTGCGACTGGCAGTCTGCCCGCGAAAAAGTAGGTTGCAACCACGATAGAACTGGCCTGGATGGGCGCGGTGTTCCCCAACGAGGTGCCGTTGTGCCGTTGAGCAAAGGGAGTATTATATGTCAACGTGGACGGGTCAGGTATAAACCCTGCAGGCCGAGAGTGCTGTCTCGGCGGTGCGTCGCATTACCGGCAACCCGGACGAGCCTATAGACAGATTTGATATAGGCGTCTGGCGAGAGTGTCGGATGGCAACCCACACATTGTGCGGCGAGCAACGGACGCTGGGGACAACAATGCTGGAGATGGACAGACAATGCGCGGTCCGGGGAGGTTCCGACGAGCCCTAGACCCCACAAGCCCATTGCCGTCGAGTGGTATTTGAGACGGCGTCCCACCCGGCTCTCCCCCTCCCTCTCTTCAGAGCCACCAGGAGGACCCCGAGGGCGAGCGGGTGGGTTCGTTGACGATAACATGAGTGATGAGAGGCATTGCGGAAGCCCTCCCATTCCAGCGAGTATCTACACGTAACCGATGATGGGCCACAAATGGCATGCCTCACCGATTCCAGTGCGCTCGCTCGCTTGCTCGCACCGACCAGCCACCCCCAATGGGACCACCCGGGGCCGGCAATACCAGCCACGAAAAGACCATGCTGTCCCCGCTGCCGGGGTGTTGAAGAAAAAAAGGCGGGCTATCAGAGCTTTTTTTTTTCTGTGTGGATCGCAAGAAAAAAAAGAACGAGGTGTGGGGGATCCATCCCGACCTTCTCGAGCCACCCAATGCGGACGCCAAGAGAGCGGGGCGCCCAATGCTAGCTTCGAACGCACGCGAACAATTCCACGCCGGCTCCATGCAGTAGAAGGAAAAAACACTGGTGAGGGTTGAGAGGCTGCGAGGTGGTTCCTGGGCTTGGAACGACTCGGTGCGACCATGTGGGCTTGCTTTTGCTTGTCTGGTGTGGTGTGTGTGTGTGTGTGTGTGGGAGGGGCTATTCCCCGACCTAGCGGGGTTTTCTTTCTTTCTTATTCGGCATGTCTTGCTTCCTTTTTGTCACAGGTGGGACGCCTCAAGGTAAGGTGCCCAAAGTAAAGGAAGAAAGCGACCAGGCAAGCAAGCCATCACAATTTAAAAAAACAAAGAAAGACGAGCGCAAGGGCCGAACGAATAGGGAGGAAGGGCGAGGGGAGGCCAGGGAATAACAGGAGAAAATTAGGTCAAACAGCAACCGCATTTGAGGAGGCGGGAAGCAAAGGCCAAGATGGGCAGTACTCCGCAGAACCAATGACAGGGCTGGTGCATCAGTCGTTGCACCTCTGCGGTGGACAGGCGGTGAAGTCGTGGGTGGGAAAGACGACGAGAACTTACCCGGGGATAAAATAAATAAATAAATAATAATAATAATAATAACAAACAACCAAAAAGCGCGGATTGAATGGGCATGTGTCCGAAACGACAGCTAGAGACAGTCAAGCAAACGAGCTCAAGGACGGACGCTTCTAACTGCTTTTGGCAGCACTTATGGCTTGATAGCTCTCGCACCTGCCCCTTGCAGCCACCACTATCAGCCAGTCAGCCGTTCTTGACCGTGGAGCTGTGTCCGCCCAAGACCAATCCCGACGGAGCTGGGGGGACCCTCAACTTTTTTTTTTCTGCCAGCAACCCCCCGTAATAATCGAAGCCCCTTTTGCCAGGCGCCGGCTGGCGGACCTCGATTCAGGACTAACTAACCTGCTAACAGTGCGAGTGCGGGCTGCACATGCAACGTGAAATAAACCTCCCGGCCGCTCGCCTGCTTCGCTGTGCTGCTTCACTGCCACCACCACCACCACCCACCTTGTACCGCGTCACATCGTCTGGCTTAGGAGGACGCTGGAACAGGCCATCCACCACCACGGTCTGCTCCTCCTCCCAACAGGACGACGGCCCGGGAATTTTTGGCTGCGTGTTTCCCTTGCCTTCTCTTCGTTCTGGCCAGCATCTCTTTGTCTGGTTTCATGTGTCCGCTTTTTTAATTTACACGAATGTCTCCCGCAGAGGCGTCTGTCCGCTCCCGCCTCCACTGTTGACTTGTGGCCACCGCCCCGACTCGACAACCCTCCTTCCTGCTGCTGCATCTCGCCCGCCGAGGTCGCCTCCCAGCAGCTCTTGAACAAAGTCCTGTACACCCCCGCAGCACACCCGTCGCGCCGTGCCGCCGCCTGCAGCTTCGTCGCAACAGTCTTATTTGCTTGCCTCGCTCTCTGGGCCCTCGAGTCCCGCGGGAAATCCGCCTCAACAAGCTCGAGCCCGCCCGTGGCCCCACGACTAGTGCACCGAGCCGACTCGGTCTCGCTGCCGCCGCCGCCGCCGCCCCCATCCGGACAACATGTCGGAGACGTACGATGTCGGGACGAGGGCCTGGCAGCCAGACGCCGCCGAGGGCTGGGTCGCCTCCGAGGTGGTCAACAAGAAGGTGGACGGCTCCAAGGTGACCCTCACCTTCAAGCTCGAGGATGGCTCGGTACGTCTGCAGACCCCCCCTCCACCGCCGACCGCTCCTGTCTAGATGATTCTGCTTGCTGTATCCAAAGAATGGCAGTCGCTTCTAACACACCCCATCCAACGCCCTGCTGCGCAGACCAAAAATGTCGATGTCACCCTCGAGGCACTACAGAGCGGTTCCGACCCCTCATTACCGCCATTGATGAACCCGACTATGCTTGAGGCTAGCGATGATCTGACGAACCTTTCTCACTTGAACGAGCCGGCTGGTATGCATTCCTCAAGCCACCTTCGCTCTGCCGCAGATACAGCTGGACTAACGCTGGCCTTGACCGCCCCGCTCTCCAGTCCTCCAAGCCATCCGCCTTCGATATGCCCAAAAGGAGATCTACACATACTCGGGTATAGTACTAATAGCGGCGAACCCTTTCGCCCGTGTCGACTCCCTCTATGTCCCCGGCATGGTTCAAGTCTATGCCGGGAAGCAGAGGGCGACCCAAGCGCCCCACCTGTTCGCCATCGCCGAGGAGGCCTTCATGGACATGTTGAGGGATAACAAGAACCAGACTGTCGTGGTCTCGGGAGAGTCCGGTGCCGGCAAGACCGTCAGTGCTAAGTATATCATGCGGTACTTTGCCACGAGAGAATCGCCCGACAACCCAGGCGGGCGGTCTAAAAAGGGCTCCGAGTCCATGAGCGAGACGGAGGAACAGATCCTGGCCACGAACCCCATCATGGAAGCTTTCGGAAACGCAAAAACCACGAGGAACGACAACTCGTCGCGGTTCGGAAAGTACATCGAGATCATGTTCGACCCCCAGACCAACATTATCGGTGCCAAGATCAGGACCTACCTGCTCGAGCGGTCGCGTCTGGTCTTCCAGCCGCTGAAGGAGCGCAACTACCACATCTTCTACCAGCTGGTGGCTGGTGTGACGGACCAGCAGCGCGAGGAGCTAGGCATCCTGCCGATCGAGCAGTTCGAGTACCTGAACCAGGGCAACACGCCGACCATCGACGGCGTCGACGACAAGGCCGAGTTCCACGCCACCAAGGCTTCGCTCAAGACAATCGGTGTTGACGATGCGCAGCAGGACGAGATCTTCAAGCTGCTGGCAGGTCTGCTCCACCTCGGCAACGTCAAGATCGGCGCCTCGAGGACGGACAGTGTCCTGGCTCCGACGGAGCCCTCCCTGGAGCGCGCCTGCGGTATCCTGGGTATCAACGCCACCGAGTTCGCCAAGTGGATCGTCAAGAAGCAGCTGGTCACTAGGGGTGAAAAGATCACTTCAAACCTGACGCAGGCCCAGGCCATCGTTGTGCGAGACTCGGTCGCAAAGTTCATCTACTCTAGCCTGTTCGACTGGCTTGTCGATATCATCAACCGGAGCTTGGCCACGGACGAGGTCCTCAACCGCGTCAAGTCCTTCATCGGTGTCCTGGATATCTACGGTTTCGAGCACTTCGCCAAGAACTCTTTCGAGCAGTTCTGTATCAACTATGCCAACGAGAAGCTGCAGCAGGAGTTCAACCAGCACGTCTTCAAGCTGGAGCAGGAGGAGTACCTGAAGGAGCAGATCGATTGGACTTTCATCGACTTCTCTGACAACCAGCCCTGTATCGACCTGATCGAAGGCAAGCTGGGTATCCTGTCGCTCCTGGACGAGGAGTCGAGGCTACCTATGGGCGCCGACGAGCAGTTCGTGACCAAGCTGCACCACCACTACTCGGGTGACAAGCATAAGTTCTACAAGAAGCCCAGGTTCGGAAAGTCGGCCTTCACCGTCTGCCACTATGCCGTCGACGTTACGTACGAGTCCGAAGGCTTCATCGAGAAGAACCGTGATACCGTACCAGACGAGCACATGGCGGTCCTCAGGGCGTCGAGCAACAAGTTCTTGGGCCAGGTCCTGGACGCCGCCTCGGCTGTTCGCGAGAAGGATCTGGCATCTGCGACGACCTCGGCTGTGAAGCCCGCGGCGGGTCGTAAGATTGGTGTCGCGGTGAACCGCAAGCCGACTCTGGGAGGCATCTTCCGCTCCTCGCTCATCGAGCTGATGAACACCATCAACAACACCGATGTCCACTACATCAGGTGTATCAAGCCCAACGAGGCCAAGGAGGCCTGGAAGTTCGAGGGGCCCATGGTTCTCAGCCAGCTGAGGGCCTGCGGTGTCCTCGAGACGGTCCGCATTAGCACTGCCGGCTACCCGACCAGGTGGACGTACGAGGAGTTTGCGCTCCGCTACTACATGCTGGTGCCGTCGAGCCAGTGGACTGCCGAGATCAGGCCCATGGCCAACGCCATCCTGTCCACGGCCCTGGGCAACAGCACGGGCGCTAAGGGCACCGACAAGTACCAGCTTGGTCTGACCAAGATCTTCTTCCGCGCGGGTATGCTCGCCTTCCTGGAGAACCTGAGGACGAACAAGCTCAACGACTCGGCCATCATGATCCAGAAGAACCTGCGGGCGAGGTACTACCGCCGCAGGTATCTCCTGACCCGCGAGTCCATCGTCCGCTCGCAGGCTATCTTCAGGGGAGCCAGGGCCCGCAAGGCGGTGCAGCAGATGCGCATCACCAAGGCTGCCACCACCATCCAGAGGGTCTGGCGTGGCCAGAAGCAGCGCAAGGCGTTCCTGCACACTCGTGCTGAGATCGTCCGCATCCAAGCGGCCATGAAGGGCTACCTGCGTAGGAAGGAGATCATGGAGACCCGTGTTGGTAACGCCGCTCTTCTCATCCAGAGGGTTTGGCGGTCGAGGAGGCAGCTCCGCACGTGGCGCCAGTACCGCAAGAAGGTCACGCTCATCCAGAGCCTGTGGCGCGGAAAGACGGCGCGTCGCGAGTACAAGAAGGTCAGGGAGGAGGCGCGCGATCTCAAGCAGATCTCGTACAAGCTGGAGAACAAGGTGGTCGAGTTGACGCAGTCGCTTGGAACCATGAAGGCCCAGAACAAGGACCTCAAGACCCAGGTGGAGAACTACGAGAACCAGATCAAGTCGTGGAAGAGCCGGCACAACGCGCTCGAGGTCAGGACCAAGGAGCTGCAGACGGAGGCGAACCAGGCTGGTATCGCGGCCGCCAAGCTGGAGCAGCTGGAACAGGACTTCACGAAGCTGCAGGCCAACTTCGACGAGTCGGCGGCCAACGTCAAGAGGATGCAGGCGGCCGAGGCGGAGCTGAAGGACTCGCTGCGGGCCACCAGCACCCAGCTCGACCAGGCCAGGCAGGACGTGACGCGCTCCGAGGCGGAGAAGAACAACCTCAGGCAGCAGCTGGCCGATCTCCAGGACCAGCTGGAGCTGGCCAGGCGCAGCGCGCCCATTGCCAACGGCGATGCTGCCAACGGCGGCGTCGCCCCGGCCATCGCCAATGGCCTCATCAACCTCGTCTCGTCCAAGAAGCCCAAGCGTCGCAGCGCCGGCGCCGAGCCCAGAGAGATGGACAGGTACAGCATGGCCTACAGCCCGCGCCCCGTCTCCATGGCGGTCACGGGCAACACGCGCCAGCACCTCTCGGGCTCGACCTTTGTGGCCGGCGCCGACACGATCGAGATGGAGCTCGAGTCGCTGCTCGCCGACGAGGACGGCCTCAACGAGGAGGTCACGGTCGGCCTCATCCGCAACCTCAAGATCCCGTCGCCCAACACGAACCCGCCGCCGTCGGACAAGGAGGTGCTGTTCCCATCGTACCTGATCAACCTGGTGACGTCGGAGATGTGGAACAACGGCTTCGTCAAGGAGTCTGAGCGGTTCCTGGCCAACGTGATGCAGTCGATCCAGCAGGAGGTTATGCAGCACGACGGCGAGGACGCCATCAACCCCGGCGCCTTCTGGCTGTCCAACGTGCACGAGATGCTCTCGTTCGTGTTCCTCGCCGAGGACTGGTACGAGGCGCAGAAGACGGACAACTACGAGTACGACCGTCTGCTGGAGATTGTTAAGCACGACCTGGAGAGCCTCGAGTTCAACATCTACCACACGTGGATGAAAGTGCTCAAGAAGAAGCTGCACAAGATGATCATCCCGGCCATCATCGAGTCGCAGTCGCTGCCCGGCTTCGTTACTAACGAGAACAGCCGGTTCCTGGGCAAACTGCTCCAGTCCAACTCGACGCCTGCCTACAGCATGGACAACCTGCTCAGCCTGCTGAACAGCGTGTTCCGCGCCATGAAGGCCTACTACCTCGAGGACACCATCATCACCCAGACGGTGACGGAGTTGCTGCGTCTGGTCGGCGTCACCGCCTTCAACGACCTGCTGATGCGCCGCAACTTCCTGTCGTGGAAGCGTGGTCTGCAGATCAACTACAACATCACCCGCATTGAGGAGTGGTGCAAGAGCCACGACATGCCCGAGGGCACCCTTCAGCTTGAGCACTTGATGGTATGTCTCCATGCCATGTTGTCTGTGTACCGCAGCCAGTGCAATATCTAACCCTATAACCCCCTTATAGCAAGCAACCAAGCTTCTGCAGCTTAAGAAGGCTACCCTGAACGATATTGAGATCATTCAGGATATTTGCTGGATGTAAGTTGCCTCTAATATCTCCGTCCCTCACGCATGTAGGTGACTTCGTGCTGACTGGGTGGTTTCCTCCCCCAATCAAGGCTCTCTCCCAACCAGATCCAGAAGCTGCTTAACCAGTACCTGGTTGCGGACTACGAGCAGCCCATCAACGGCGAGATCATGAAGGCTGTTGCCTCGAGGGTAACAGAGAAGAGCGACGTGCTGCTCCTGCAGGCCGTCGACATGGACGACAGCGGTCCTTATGAGATCGCCGAGCCCAGGGTCATTACCGCCCTGGAGACATATACCCCATCATGTGCGTGCCCCTTCCCACTGAAACTGATACCCCACAACGGGACCCTACTGACACACAATTTGCAGGGCTGCAAACCCCCCGGCTCAAGCGCCTTGCCGAGATTGTGTCGGCGCAGGCGATTGCGCAGCAGGAGAAGCTCGAGATGCAGGAGGACTATGACGGCGCCACCGAGGAGCTAGCAGATGTCGAAGAGGCGCAGGAGCCCATTGGCGCAAGCGCTTAGTGGGTGACGCCAGGGTTAGGACCGCACTTCGCCAAATCTACGGCAGCGGCCTCGCCCAAATCGGTGGTGTTTGCGCGGTGGAGTGCTAGGGACCCGCCGTGTCCGGGTCGGCGCTTTGAGCCCCGTTCCCGGTCTCGCTCGCCCCGGCCTCCCCTCGCCGCCATGATGAGCAAATACGACGATTATAACGACTATGACAGGGTTGGGAGTGAGAACGTCCCACCCATCACCTAGTAACTTGTTTTATCTTTTCAAACCTCGCGATACGGCTTGGCTAGGCGCGGTTCCTGTCTCTTTTATCAAGGGCCGCCCGTGCCGATACCATTGTCTCGCGTCAGCTTGCCCGGAAAAGAACCTTGGCTTCCGCTGTATAATGTTCTTATCACATCTCCCATCTCGTCCTCTTTTGCCACTGTGCTGTCTCCTCTTTTCTGGCTAGCTGTTTGCAAGTGGTATGGAAACCGCGGGCGGCGAATCATGGCCTTGTCGTGCCTTCGCTATCTCTTGTCATGCCTCTCCCTCGCTGTTCAGGGGGTATATGAAGCTCTAGAGCTGGCTTTGCACCCTCCCAGGGGCACTCCGGCGGCAGGTCAAACGCTCAACATGTCTTTTTGTCGCCCTTATGTAAAAGTGGGTTTAGTTTTTTTGCTATTGCCCTCCGTGCTTGGGGCTGGTCACGCGCTTTCTTGCGCATGGCGTGGTTAGGAGAACAGGTCGAGTGGCAGCTGTGGCATTTTACATGATTGGGTGGGAGGGCTTTTTTTGCCGGGATCGAATGCTGCCTGTATTTCTGACTTCGTTTTCTGTATGTGATTTGAGAAGGGATGACAGGGAGGGGGGTGCGTGTTTGGCTGGCAGGCATTTCAAGACGAGGAAAAGCCGCAAGCAGAGGGCCCTTTGCATGTAAACATTCATCTGTACTACTATTCCAATGTAGATACGCTATAAGACTGCCTGCTTGGGTCTGGTTTTATCGACTTCAAGGTTTGCCCCTCATCTCGGATGGCCGATACAGAGGGAGGGGCATGTCTACACAGACAAACGGCCCACGTCCTTTTTTTTTTTTTATATTTAGAGCGTCACGGCTTGCGCAACACAACGGATGTCATCGGGTGTGAAGATTTAGTTCGAGGAGCATTGTCCGCGGCGGTTGAAAGTCATCCAAAAGTGTGCACGTGATATCGGTGATACTTTTTTTTCTTCCCTTTTTTTTCCTGGAGGGGTGGATGAGGAGGTATCCACCGTCGCCAGAAACTGTTTGCTCCCGGCCAACTGAGAACTGAACGAACGACAAAAAGAAGAAAAAACTAGAAACGGTAAAAAAAAAAAAAAAAAAAAAAGCCTAAGAAAGAAAAAAAAATCTTAACGCAGAAGGAGGGGGGTAATAAAAGAAGGTACACAGAGAGGTGAAGCAAAAAAAGACAACACAGCAAAAAAATGTCGCGGACGTTGCCAAACATCATCGTGACGGGCACGCCCGGCGTGGGCAAGACGACGCACTGCGAGGCGCTGGCGCAGCGGACGGGGCTGAAGCACCTCTCGGTCAACCAGGTGGTCAAGGACAAGGAGTGCCACGAGGGCTGGGACGCCGAGTACCAGAGCTGGATCGTAGACGAGGACAAGGTTTGGCTTTTATTTTCATGTTCTTCTAGTAAAGGGGAAACAGGCTGACTGGAGACAATGATGATGTTCAATAGCTGCTGGATGCCATAGAGGACGAGGCCAAGGCCGGCGGCTGCATCATCGATTGGCACGCCTGCGACCTGTTCCCCAAGAGCTGGATCGACCTGGTCGTGGTGCTGAGGGTGGACTCGACCACGCTTTACGACCGGCTGACCGAGAGGTGAGTCCTTCTTTTGTCTCTCTTGTTGCCATCAAAAGGTAGCAGTAGCAAACTAAGCACACCAAACAACAACAGGAAATACCCCGAGGCCAAGCTCCAGGAGAACCTGGACTCGGAGATCATGGAGGTGCTCCTGCAGGAGGCGCGGGACTCGTACGACGAGGAGATCGTGGTGGAGCTGCAGAGCAACTCGACCGACGAGATGGAGGGCAACGTCGACCGCATCGTGGCCTGGCTCGGGCAGTGGAAGATTGACAATGGCGGCGAGGGCCAGAAGGGCTGAGTTGGGGGTGGGCTTGGAGGCGGTTGACTGGGTCGTGAGTTGGGGAAACGGGCGTGATAAAATAGAGGGAAATAATCAATGACACGGGAAAGGGAATAGAGAGAGACGAAGAACAAAAAAAAAAAAAACGGAATAGAAACCTCAAAGCCCCAGGGCTCCGTTGCTGGTGGTGAATATATCACATAAATCACATATGAGAACCTCAAGGCAAGTTTGATGGCGATTCAGCAGCCCGGTTTAGGGGCTTGATCTCGCTGTGTTGGGGCTGTGTGGGCGCTGTGCTCTGGTGGAGCATGAATCGAGCTGGATTGACGTAAATGACGAAATTTCATTTCGCTGGTGGAAAAAAAAAAGAAAACCGCCAAGATAACAAACAAACAGGTCCCATCTAGCATCCTGCAGTTGAAACCGGGACGACCAGCCGAAACCTCGGTGGGGTTTGCCTCTAGGGGATCTAAACAGGCCTTTATATGCCCAATCGCCCGCCATGGTGCTGCTGCTGCTCCGGAGCCGCGGCGCTCGCGCGGCGTCGTCCATGATGCGAGGCGGCAGCGGCAGCTTGGTGATGACAACGGCCTCCTTCTCGTGCTCGGCGCGCGCGCAGACGCGGCTGCAGCTCGCCTTCGACCACCACGAGCCCGCCAAACCCGTGGCCGACGCCAAGACGTCGCCCATCCTGTTCCTGCACGGGCTGTTTGGCTCCAAGAAGAACAACAGGAGTATCAGTAAGTGAGTGATTCTAAGCTGTGATGGGCTCCACGCCCTCATCATGTCTAGATATATACTTCATGGTGGACCATCTTGTGCACGCGCAAAAACGAGCAGAAACATGGCTGACCACTTTAATAGAGCCCTTGCCCGTGACCTGGGCAGGCATATCTATGTCCTGGTAAACCTCTTGGCCTCTTCCGTAACTTGCATAATGAAGGATGTCGTCCACGGTCTGATACAGGTTCTCTCCTACTCGCCTACGCAAACTAGGACCTGAGGAACCACGGCGAGTCCCCCCACGCGCCCCGGCACGACTACCTGGCCATGGCCGACGACGTGGCCGGCTTCATCGAGGAGCACGGCATCAAGGAGCCGACGCTGATCGGGCACTCCATGTGAGTTCCCTCCTATCTCTGCTAGCCTTTTGACATATATACACTTACACAAATCTCCTCCCCAAAAAGGGGCGCCAAGACGGCCATGACGCTGGCCCTCCGGTCGCCCGAGCTGGTGCACGACATCGTCTCGGTCGACAACGCGCCCGTCGACGCCGCCATCAGCAGCGACTTTGCAAAGTACGTCCGCGGCATGAAGGAGATTGAGCAAGCGGGCGTGAAGCGCCAGTCCGAGGCCGACAAGATCCTCGAGCCGTACGAGTCTGTACGTTATTTTTCTTCTCACTTCTCGCTTCTCTTGTTGTTTAGTATTTGACCAACACGGCCTGCAAAAAAGTCCCTCCCCATCAGGCAGTTCCTGCTCGGGAACCTGCACCGCCCCGCCGGCGGCGACGACACGCAAAAGTTCCGCGTGCCCCTGTCGGTCCTGGCCAGGGCGCTCGACCACATGGGCGACTTCCCCTACAGGAACCCGGACGAGGTCCGGTTCGACAAGCGCGCCCTGTTCGTGCGCGGCACCAGGAGCAGGTACGTCGCCGACGAGGCCCTTCCCCTCGTCGGCCGGTTCTTCCCCCGCTTCGAGCTCGTCGACATCGACGCCGGCCACTGGGTCATCTCGGAGAAGCCCGAGGAGTTTAGGCAAGGTTCGTTTCTTGCTTGTTTTCTGTGTTTTTTTTTTTTTTTTTTTTTTTGCATCCCTCTCTTTCTTTGCCCATGCGAGTTCGTATCGATCGTCTGGTGAGTGAGCTAGCTGACACGCACCATAAACAGCTGTCGTCCGATTCTTGGACCCCAAGGAGAGGGAATGATACGAAAAATAGGAAAATACTCGGGAATTCAAGGTGCCCGGGTATTCAATTTGGAAATAGAGGTCACGCAAGCATGACCAATGTATCATTGCCCTAATAAACCCCATATACAATATGCAACAGAAGTAGGTACGCAAAGTAGGACCGCAGTGCCAGGACAAGCTCGGGCGATCGGGAGAACTGAAGCAGAAAGCAACCCCGGGTATCACTGATGACAGCGGATGTGGTCCGATGCCCAACACCAGGAACCAAAACAAGTAAGGCCGGGAAAAGGGGCGCGTAGGGGTGTAGTAGTGGTAATGAAAGCTAAAGGTTAAAGGGTGAGAAAATGGGTGCTTGATGTGTCGAAGAAAACAAGAAGCCGGAGAAGCAAAAAAGGCACCAAGAACCAGACTGCAACAGAGCCTAGCATGAGCACGGCGCCCAAGACGACGACTGGCCAGCCGACCCGACGGCGACCGTGTTCCGCGTCGTCGTTGCCCGCTGCAGCAGCACCGGGTCCTGCACGATCTGGCTGACGATCTCGACGAAGGGCTTGCGCACGTTCTCGCGCGTCTTTGCGCTCGCCTCGCAGAACAGGGCGCCGTGGGCCTCGGCGAGCGCCATGCCCTCCTCGGCCGACACGGCCCTGCCGGTGGCGGCCTTGTCGAGCTTGGTGCCGACGAGGTACAGGGCGGCCTCGGGCACCGTGTTGGACTCGGCCTCGTCGAACCACCGCTCCATGTCGCCGAAGGACTTCCTGCTCGAGATGTCGTAGGCCAGTATGACGCCGTGTGCGCCCCTGTAGTAGCTCGTCGACAGGGTGCGGAACCGCTCCTGTCCCGCCTGGACAATGAGCGGCGGAGTCGCTCGGTTTTCAGCGTCTGCGTGGCTGGGGTGAAGGGAGAGGCTGAAAACGACGAAGAAAGGGGCAGGCAGGTGCGGAACTCACTGTGTCGAACAGGGTCAGCCGGTATGCCTTGCCGCGGACCGACAACCTCTTGATCTACACCCAGAGCGGTTCAAACCAGAGTGTCAGCGGGTGGGACGAATATCACGTCGCCCAAAGCGGTCGATCGCGTCGCCGAACGGGCACAATGACAGCACACCTTGTAATCGATGCCAATGGTTGCTGTAGCAGACTCGGGCTCAAACTGGTCGTCACAGTACCTCGTCAAGACTGCACCCCCGCCAAGTTCAGTATGTCAGTATCATGCAAGCTGTGCCAGCCGCAAGGCCATGGAAGGAGAACAAAAGAGAGAGAGAGGGGGACTTACGGGCCGACTTGCCGACGTTTGACGACCCGATCAAGAGGATCTTGAGCGTCGGCAACGTATCTTCTGACGCCGCCATTTTCCCCCCTTCTTCCTTCTTTCAGGCCGCGCGAGAACGCCAAGATTCAGTAGCTGCGCCTTCCTTCTCCCCCTCCAGCGCTCCGTCTCTCGAACCCGCCCTTCCTTGCTCTTCTTCTCAAGTTCCTTGACTGTATGGGAGAGGGAGAAGGCAATAGGCTTCTTGGTGGCAAACGAAGCCTGAATATGATCAAAAAGAAA
>JNVV01000026.1:361443-428853 GCA_000733355.1 Falciphora oryzae
GTTCCTTGTGACAGACTACCTACATAACAGGGCTTGTTGTTCGTTGCTTTGGGAACAACAAACACCAGCCAGACAACGGGGCTCACGAGCAAGAGAAGGCAAGATAGGCAGAAGTAGCCAAGGTGGGTTCCTGCACCTCACAAACGCGCGTGACGAGGGCTTTTTTGACCTCATCGGACAGCAACGCTTCATGTAAATGCGCCTACCTATGCATGCGTGCGTGCGTGCGCAAGTATGTGGTAGAGCGAGTGTAGCTTGGCTGCGTGGCTGCGGGGGGCCGCGGCGGCAGGCCACCACGGTCGGTCGCCGGTCGATTGCTCATTGGGATCCGTCTGTGGTCTCCTCTCCTGCCCAACGTGTCGGTAATGCATCTTGTGCATATTCTATGTATGCCTGGATGCCACCTATCCTACCCACGCTCGAAAGCCCTATGGTGGGTATCACTGGGTTCGGGGACACACACACACGCACACACGCATAGGTGGAGTGATCTGGCAAGGTCGGTAAGATTTCGCAGCGTGTTTTGCTGCGAGATTGAGAGGAGCAACGACGGGAAGGGCGGCACGGGAGGAAAAAGGGCACGGGAACAACAATCGAAGCGAAGCTGATAAATCGGGATTTTGCGTGACCAAAAAGCGCAATCAATAATGGGTAATCTGTACGCTCTCTATCTCATTGGGACACACACCACACCACACAACCCCCGCAACCTCCTGCTTTCTCCGGCCCCAAGGCGCCCAGACCGGTGAAGTGAAAAGGCTGTCCTGTGTTGTTTTTTCTGCGGTCGCAAACATCCGCACCAACTTGCTTTCGCTTGTCCGCGTGCCAGCCTCACATTGGGTGGAGATTAGCTCGGCTGCTGCTGCCTTGCCATTTTCAGTGGTTAGAGGTGGATGCCGCGGAGGGAGTCATCTGTTCGTCTGACCGGAGCCATTAAAAACAGCCGGAACAACAAAACCGACGACCCTTCCCACTGGAAAAAAGGCCGGGGGGCCAAGGAGATTCGAACCTCTCGGAGACCAAGGAACCGAATCGTCCGCCCGGAGAACCGCCCCCCCACACTCTTAGTGGTCGATGCTGTAGTACATGGTTAGCCTCGAGCTCTTTGATTCGCAGCACTCCTTCGACGGCTGCCTGGAGACGTGTTTGCGGGAAAAAGGTAGTTGGATGCTTACTCTTCCCAGAGCCTGCCCTGGACGGACTGGAGCTCAGACTCCGTCATGCGGTGGCCGGTGGTAAAGTAACCTTGAACAGAGACCCATGTTAGAGACACCAAGGGCAACAAGGCTTTTTTTTTTTTTTTTTTTTGGGAGAGAGGGTGCGAGAAAGGCCTTTGTCATACCGGCGTTGATCTTTGCGTCAATCTCGACACGAGAGTCGGCGGGGATCCAGGATTCCGGCAGCTCGACGCGCTCGTGGATCGGTATCCTATATGGATATCGGTTAGCAAACCCAGCTTCGCGTTCAGCGGGGAGGGGGGTGACATAAAGGTTGGCCGTCTGTCCGCCCTGTCCACCACGCATGCACTCACCCTTGGCCCACGATGGCATCGTGTTTCATGCTGTGTAAATCCCGAACGTTAGCTCCCGCCCGTCCCGCCGGCTAGCCACCCGACCAGACGTAAACACAATCACACCGACACATGAGCAGCGCCGGGGTGGGAGACGCTGCCGTAATACGACTTACTTGCTCATGCTAAGCATCCTGTCGATCTTGGTGATGCCGAGCCAGTGGAGGATATCGGGCATCAGCGCCTGGAATCGCATGTCCTTCACACCGGCCACGTTCTCGGTGCGCTTGAAGTAGTCAGACGCCCGGTCTTCGCCGCGCTTCCGCGCATTGTAGACAACTGTCGAGAGAGCACTTGGTCAGCGGTCAACGATTCTTTCGGGGACATCTTTCGCCTTGAACCAGCCCGGCTTCCGCCAACCCTCTCTTCGGTCGGGGAGCCGGAGTTTCCTTGTTTCGCAGGAACAACGGAGAACAACGTCATGTGCAACATACGGTACTAGGCGGGGGTTGTGTTCTGGTTAGTACGACCTCCAAGTTTCACTGGGACACGATAACTAGGCATGACAACCACCACCACTTACCTTGGTGACCTCTCCCAACGCTCGTCCTGAGGTAGAATTGATTGTCCATGTCAGCATCGCCGACCCTGTGGCTACTCTCAAATCGTCATAGACTGGCTCTGCGTACCTTCTTTGCGGAAGTAGATGACGACACCGCTGCCGCCGTTCTGGGCCTCCTTGACCGCCTCCTCGATGCCGAAGATGAGATACGGCCGGCAAGTGCAGATGTCGGACCCAAAGACATCGCTGCCGTTGCACTGCGCACGGGTTCCCCAGACCCCAGGTCAGATTCTTTGTTTCTCCGCCTCGGCGATGCCGCGATCCGAAAAAAAAAGTTCGGTTCCTCACCTCGTCGTGGATCCGGAGTGCCAACCGGGAATTTGGGTCAGACATCTTGGCAGGGTCGCCAAAGCAATACACAGTGAGGCCGCCTGAGACAGAATGAAAGAGCTGTTAGATGATGCTAGAGGCCGGAGATGCGGGGCTTAGTACGTGTGTACTCACCGATGGGTGGCAAAAAGAGTTTGATATCCCCACGAGTGATCAACTGAAAGGAGTTCGATCAGTTTTGTTTGTGGATGGCTTATTCACATTCGGTGATTCTCTCGGAAAGCTTCTATGGTACTTACCTCTGGGTAGCTTCCGCCAGTGTGCTCGAACAGGGAGCGCCTGAGAGTGCCCTCATCTGTGTCTTGTTAGCAGCGCTCTTATCTATAATCCAAATATGCACCCCATGAGATCGCAAGACATACCGAGGCCGAATCGCTCTGCAACGCCAGGGAGGTACCAGACCTAGGAACCATTTCTGTTAGTTGGCATAATCTGAAGGTGCTCTCTTTGTTATGGGTGGGCTTGTCTGTATAGCATAACTTACGGGCTCGACAGCGAACTTGGTGACAGCAAGCTCGCCCTGCGCGTTGAGGCAGACTTTTCCGTCTGGGACTCTAGAACAAGAGGCAGGAAAGCTTTAGTGGTGCTCGGGGACTCTCCGGGCCAGCCGATGAATGTCTTACAGTCTTCCACTCCGAACGCTTTCTTCCAGCTCAGGGAGCTGCGGATCGCATAGTCATCGCACATTAGCTGAAGTTCACAAATACATAATTTTCCTATTTGAGAAAGCGTACCTTCATGTGGGCCTTGGTGATGGCGATAGTCGGCCGGATATCGACTAGTTGTCCCCGAATACATGGTCAGCTGTCGAATATCGCCAGTGCAGGAAGGTGATGGCCATACCGTTCTCGTTTGCGATAACATCCTTGAACAGAAAAGGGGCAAGATGGCCCCAGGGGTCCATGGCCACGATCTTTTTAGGATCGGCCCACTGGGGAAAGGGGCCAATCTCAGCCGCCGGCTCGGTGTTGGTGAAGTCGGGCCTGGGGGCTGCTCGTTAGATTTGCCTTTGATACGCCTATGGGTTTATTGTCCGTAGGGCAGGAGATGATGTGTCTAACCTGTGATCGGTCTTGAGTTCCTTGCTTGCAAGAGCCAGGGCATAGTAGATAGAATATCCACCTCCATGGGCTTTTGTGTTTCGAAGCGGATTAGACTATGTTAGCGACACTCCAACCAGCATCCGGCACACCTGGGCTTTTGGATGATTATGTACCTCCGATGGCTATTTTGAGAGTTAGCGGCCTATCATTGTCGAGCAGAACAAGCAAAATAGTAGTACTGTCATTGTAAACATACCATTGCGTCTCCGGATAGTGCTCGAGCTCCTGGAAACCACGATTGGGCCTCTCTTGGCGGCATCGCTGGCTCCCCAGTTCATAGGAATGGGATTGATGCCGATTTGCTTGGGGTACGTGCTATCAAGGAGAGGCGAGAAAGTGTGAGTCTATGGCTTGTATACATGCGATCAGCCAGGGCTACCAGGGCACACAAACTCACGTCAGAATGATGCGCGACGTGAAGGCGGACTTGGGGCTTGAGGAAGAGCCGGCGTCACGCTCCGTGGCGGCGTCGGCGGCCAGCAGGGGCGGGGTCTGGGCGAGCCCGGACGGGCCCGGCGGGCTTGCCGAGAGCCCCTTCTCGGCCGCGTCCGAGAGCCGGCCGGATCCCTTGGACAGCAGGGCGGGGCGGTCGCCCAGCTCCATGGCGGCAAGCAGGCGGGCCTGGTCCTCCTGCATCTGCTTGAGGACCTCCATCACCTGGTCCATGCCGGCACCGGAGGTCGAGCCACCGGTAGCCATGTTGATATTATTGGCGAAGTGGGTTGCCTCGGCAAAACTTAGGGAGGATGAGGGGATTCGCAGATACGGAGGTAAACAGAGGTATGTGGGTGGTATTAGGTAGAGATACTGTCAACAAAAGGGTGTCAAGGAGAGCTTGGTTGATACACGATATCACAGGCTGTCACGCGGGACGATGAGCTGGCTCTAGGCAATGCGGACTGTGGAGACAGAGCTGGCTGCAGCTGGCCGGCCAAGGCGAGGAACGTGGAGGCTTATTGGGAATGGGAGGGGGAGCTTTGAGGGGCTGGCTGGTTGGCTGACAAGCGGTGCTGTGCGTATCTGTGTTTCAGTTGGAAATGAGCAGCAGGCGCCCAATGCCTGAAATTGTTTGCTAGCACGCAAAGTATGGCGAGAGGTGTGAGAGATTCGTTTGTCGGTGATGAGAGGACCGACACACAGGAGCGGTGGGAGGCAGAGAGATGACCGATGGAAACAATGGGGATCCGAACGCCGTTCCTGGACGATACTCTGACAGACCGACCACCTGTCTCTCTGGCTCTCTATCTTCCCTTCTTGGTCCTACCTTGGCTTAGGCGCCTGTGCCAGACGGCTACTATGACTAAGGGATAAAGGCCATTGACCGTCTTCCAGCCAGGAGAGAGCGCCGATGCGGAGCGTGCTCGCACAGTTCGGGCTTGTCCACCGCTGCCTCACCCAGGGCAAACAGAAACAGGACAAGAGCCGGCCAGCATTTGCTGTCCATGTGACTCCTCATCGGGCCACTGGGGGCCGTGCCTAACAGCCCTTGGTGTTGGGATCTAACCCTGCAGTTAAGCCCGGTGCCGCCATGCAGCGAGCCACGCACGCAGCTTTCCCTCCCTCACCGCGTCCCCAACAGGAGGGGCGCCAGACGCTGGGACCCGGCGTTGGCCGGGAGCCTGCCGGAGCATCCGTCGGGCGGTCCAGCCAAGACTTATCGACCAGCGAGAAGCACGTCGGCGGGGATCGAGATAGTGGAGGTGGAGTGCCATGGATGCCCGTCCGCACTTTGCAGATGGAAATATGGGGTAGCACGGGAAGTTGGAACATGAAAGCTCGGGTTTATTGGGAGCACAGGCACGGTCCCTAAAATATTATCGGCACCTGGCACCACCTCGAATTCTTTCCTTTGCGGCGGAGCAGGCGCAACCACCACCAAATAAAAGGGAAAAACAATCCTATAGGCCTCTTTGGGTATACCAGAGTGCGTGGGAATTTTTAATCTATCTATTTTTATTCAGTGGTGGCTGTATTTTGTGCATTCAACTTCGTTGGACAATATCCAGTTTGGTAAACTGGTGCCAGCCAGGTGCCGATAAATATTTAGGGACGTGACAGGGCATTTTCGGCTGCCGTGGCTGCATCCACCTACATTCCGAAGACGGCCTGGGCTTGGGTTGACTCCCCACTGTGTGACCTTGTGATGAGACTGGACGCCGATCAAGGTTTGATGTTGGAAGCAGGTTATCTAGTTTAAGCGGGCTTGCCAGGACTAGACTGGAACGCAACTTTGATTCCCCCAGCAATCCGTCGAGTCGCCATCCCGCGCTTTGCTTGCTTCTTTCTGGGCTTCGGGTCTGAAATGTCGAGTGAGCTGTGGACTCCGGCACATGCGCGCACGGTGCCCGTAGGGGGTATTTCCGGGCTGTCGGTGTGCGGTGAAAGGTACCTCGCCCTGCCCCGCCAACGTCAACGGATCCCACTTCTGGTGGCTTCAATGTCCCACCTACCACGCCCATTGGTAATGGACGACGCACAGGGCTTCGCTCCAGCGAATAGATTTGCAGTGTTTCGAGAGCCTGCCTGCACAGCCTACCTGGCGCCTGGCACATCATCTCGTCCCGTTTGCGATCAACGACGACTCGCGACGGAACAGCCATATCGCTTTCATTGCGCAGGCTTCGGCATTTTGTCGCCGACCGACGATTTAATATTCTCTAGACGGGCTAGCAAACCCAGTTGCGTATTATCCAAGCGACCCGGCGTTTTTCCCAACCCAGCAACGGTATTTGCCATCCATCATGGGCAAGCGCAAGAGCTCCAGCAAGCCGCAGGCGAAGAAGAAGGTGAGCCGCAGCCCCCGATGCGCCGCTGTTTGCGCGCGTGCGCGCGGACGCAGCACCAAAGCCTTGCATGCGCAACCTATGCCTTAGACAGCTCGCGACCAACCCACTGACCTTTCCACGCCCGCGCACAGAGAGACCCTCTCCCGACAACGTTCACTTGCCTCTTTTGCAACCACGAGAAGTCGGTTGATGTCAAGCTCGATAAGAAGTTGGGCATAGGACAGCTGGAGTGCAAGGTCTGCGGCCAAAGATTCCAGTGTGGCATTAACTGTAGGTTCCCCCAACACGAGCCCATCTATCCGTCCGTCGGCGCCGTTCTGTTCTTGCGCTGACGCGCCCGTGCCGTCTAGATCTATCGGCCGCGGTCGACGTCTACGGAGAGTGGGTTGACGCCGCCGACGCCGTCGCGCAAGGGTCCAACAACGATTCCCGGGGCGCCGGCGCCAGCTCAAGCCGGCCCAAACCGGTAGCGAGCAAGTACGCAGACGACGAGGGCGACGACAGGAACAGATACACGGGAGACGGCATCGTGGCCGACGACGACGAGTACGACTGAGGAGCTACGCACGCCCTCATTGCCCCCCCTTTTCTTGGGGTTTGCCGACTCCGAGCAAACTACCAGGGATTTACGGGGCGCCCGTCTTACACCTCGCCTCCCACACAAACAATCAATCTACAGCCGCCAACATATACTGCCCGTTTCGTCCTCGTTAAGCGTACAACGGTAATTAAGGAGGGATCGACGGCTACTACTGGACGAGACGGACCTCGCCTTTGGAAGGGAAGGGCGAATGACACCTGGTGACGCCAAGATTCTCCTCCGTCACATTGTGTAAAACCTGTCGCCAAAATCGCCGAGGCCAGGGATGATATAGCTGCAGCGGTAGAGTGGGTTTTCCCGTCAGTTTTGCATTTCTAGCATTGCGTGCTACAGCGGGCGACGGGAGCAGGGCGGGGATATTAGGAGGAACGACGGGAAGACGAACTTTTTCTCGTCCAGCCCCTGGTCAACAAAGGCCGTCACAACTCTCACACTGGGGAACTTGGTCGCAAAGTTCTCGATGCCCTCGGGGCTCGCAATCAGATTTAAAAATAGAATCCTCTCCTCAGGGACGCCGCGGGACTTGAGAACGTCGACAGCCATTATCGCGGAGCCGCCTAGACAAGTGTTTCCCTCGTGTGAGCTCACACTTATACGTGCTCAAGTGAAGAGAGGGGATGATAATATGGACCGACCTGTAGCGAACATGGGGTCCAGCAGAAGCACCCATCGACTCGCAATGTCCTCGGGAAGCTTGTCGTAGAAGAGCTTGGGTGTGGCCGTCTCCTCGTCGCGCTGGATGAGGATCTTGCCGATCCTAACGGAGCGGCAGCAGTCCCGGAGGCCCTGCTCCATGGCCTCGCCGGCCCTCATGATGGAGACGCCGCAGATCTTGCCCTGGAACATGAGGCCGGCGTAGGAGCGGCCGACGGGGGTGGTGACGGTGTGCTCGACCGTGGGCAGGTGGTTGAGGCCCTCCTCCACGAGCAGACGAATAATCCTGTTTGAGTAGAAGATGAAGTCGCCCCGGTCCGTCTTCTTATCGCGGATGATGCTGTTTTTCTCTCACCCCATCCCTCCCGTCTCCCGCGTCAGCATCCGGCTCCCTCCAGCCGGTACAGGGCCAAGAAGGGGAATGACGCACGTGAGCAGGGCGATGAGCTGCGGGGTCTGCGGGAGGATCGTGACATTCTCAAACTTGACGCCCGTCGAGACGGTGGCCGTCGGCTTCTGGCTCTCCGGCTGGTAGCCGGGTCCTACACACTGCGTGGGGGGCTCGGCTGGCGGCATGGTGGGCTGGGTGCGGTGCGGGTAGGAGCACAGGGAGGGCGGGAAGCAGTCCGGCAGTCAAACAGCCACAAGAGAGGTACGGGACTGCTATTCGGGTAACCTAGACGGTGCGGGGCGGAGACGTGAGCCGGGGTAATGGTGATAAAATGAAAAAAGGGACGTCGTGTTGCAAAGAGGGGAATGGGCTTGACCGAGGAGTACAGAGTAAGACTACAGATCGAGAGAGGCACGCGGCAGGACGGATGGTCTATGTAACAGCTCGAATTTATTTCCATTGTCGTCGGACATGGGTCGCCGACTGAGCGCCCTATCGCAGGTGGCGGGCACAGGCACAGGTGGGATGGAGGTCTAGACGAGGCCCCGCATTTCCGTGTCGTGGCGGCCGATATGTGCACCCGGTAACCGCAGCCAGCCCGATTCTGCGCAAACCTAAACCAGCCCGCATGGTGGGAGCGGAGGACGTGGGCGTTGCGCTCGACGGCCGAGGCTCCTTGGATGGTGATTGAGTGGCCTGGCCGGTCTGGCTCCATCAAACCAAGTCGACCAAGCCCGGGGAACGGGGTCCTGCACCGCACAGCCATCCAACCAGGACCTGAACAGGTCCCAGCGCTCATGCAGGGTACTGCAGGCTCAGGGAGGAGCCGCTGGATGCGATCGATTCTCTGCAAACGGGCAGGTGCCGTTGAGGCAGAGCCCTCCATCGCTTCTCTGCTGTTTTCGTAACTTGCGAGCGATTGCCATTCCACAGCCCCCTGGCCCCTCATGTCGGTCGCCCGCCCCAATTGATTCGGCTTCCAGATAGGCGGGGCTTGTGGCTTGTGGGGCGGGCTGGCGACCTGGTGCGGGCTGGTCCGTTTCTGGCCACACCACCGGACAGCCTACGTCCGGCCGAAACAAACAACAACGCTCTCAACGACGACGGCGACATGTGTGGCTAAACTGACTGGATCTTCTGCTAAGCCTTTCGCACATCGCACTACCAATCCATTCCGGCATCCTACATCTGGCTCCATTGCTGCCGCCCAACGCCCGACGCTTCCCGTCTGCCCCAACCCAACATCTTTATTTTATCGCCGCCAATCACACGCGCGTCTTCTCGAATCCTTCATCGCGTCCGAATCAACAACAGCCGCGGGCTTCTGGCACCACTGCGACCACTGCGCGCGGCCCTCGACAGCACTGCTGAGACAGCTTTGCATTGCGCCGTATAGACTCTTGCTTCGGATCCAAATCGAGATCCAGCGCGACCGCGAAAGCCACACCGATATTGCTTTACCTATCCAATCGCTGCGGGGAGGAGACACCGAACAACCAAGGATGATGTCAGCCGGCGCCGAGGTTGAGGTGGCGCCCAAGCGGAGGGCTGCTACGACTTACAGCAGGAACAAGTCTCGCAACGGGCTCTCGAGCGCGGCGGAATCCGCGGCGAATTCGCCCAGGGACGCAGTTGCCAGTCAGTCAGAAAATACAAAATCGAGACCCCACGACCGCCATGCGCCAGCGCGAACCGCATCTTTAACGCAATCCAAGGAGACTGAGAAGAGGCAAGAGGCTGCGCGGAAGCATGAGTCGGGGGCGCAAGCAAAGCTATCAAGCTTTGGCTTCGTCGTGGGCGCTGGAAAGGAACCAGAAACCACAAGGATGGTACAGGACCCCAAACTGCCAATGAAGAGGAAACCGACGCAGCAGCCTGTGGCGCGCCAGCCCAAGAAGCAGCGTTCGTCCAGCCCCGACCCATACGCTTTCCCGGGTGACCTCGAGGACGAACGGCCGACGACCACGAGGGAAAAGACCGCACCTCTTGGCACCAAGAAGCGCCCCGCCCGTCTCTCCCCGCCCGGAGTCGGTGGCAGCTCCGCGCCGGCCACGGCTAGTACGGCGGCCCCCGCCAAGACCGCGCTGAAGCCAATACCTGTCCGACCTCCCCGAAAACTGAAGCCTCCACCGACCGAGCTGCCCGTCGCAGCGCCAGCTCCGCCCGAGCCTGTCGTCGCCAAAGAACCTAGCCTGAAAGATGGCCCTGCGCGAAGGATCAGCCCGGAGAAGAGGTCGAGGCCGCCCGCCGCGAAGGAGGAGGCCCCGAAGGAAGCAGTGGCGCGAAGGAGGAGCCCTGAGAAGACACAGGTCGAGCTCCCGCCTGCGGCCGATGCTGTCTCTCGCCCGAAGGCATCGGTGACCAAGGCTGTTCCCACCGAAAGACAAACTGCGATTCTTCCCACACAGCGCAAGCTTGTTCCTTCGGATAGCGAGGAAAGCACACAAACCCCGCCTGTCAAGCGGAGACCACGACTTATAGACGCCCTCACTGCGCAGGCTGAACGAAGCCCGTCGCCGTCGTCATCATCCTCTGGGTCTGATGATGAGTCGGATGTTGAGCAGACACCAGCGTCAAGTGGTCCCCAAGGTATCGAAACCCCGAATGACATGGGAGGATCGGGCTATGGTACGCCAGCGAGCGAGACACCGAGGCCACGAACCTTTGCCCGCCAGGTCTCAATGCCCCGGAAGCCAGGTCTAAAGTACACCTACAGCCAACAGCGTACCATGCTTGCTGATGACTTCATGAGCGGTCTCGACCCGGACAAGGCCGAGGAGATGGCCCTGGCGCAATCGCTCCTGGACGCACCTGTTCTAGTGAAGGAGAGCGTTTTCGACTTTGATGACGGACTCGTTGAGGACGCGTCCACGTCGGGCGCAGTCAGGAGTCTGCATGAGCTACGAAAGGCTGGCGCAAACAACAGGACTACCGACGAGATGAACGATATACTGGACAGAGTCGGCGTGCCAACCGCGAAGCCTTCTTCTGGCCGGAGAAATGCGCTGCTCGAGATGGCCCAGAAGTCTCAGCAAAAGACCTTCCGCCGCCAGTTCTCGGACCATCACAATGCCACGCCCACTCTCCTCAAAGGCGTTGGTGACGAGACCGACCCTATTGCGGGGTATTTGATGGCCGCCGTCCTTGTCATCTTTCTCGAGTCGGCTACCCCTTCTAACCTGACACGACAGCTTCCCTTTGAAGACCTGGCACGGCTTATGGACCTCCTCCTCTCGCTAGACACGGATATTTCTGTGATGGCAAAGGACAGGAAGAGCAACATGTCCAAGTTTGCGCAAACAAACCTGGCTGGCGTTAAGTCTTGCTTGCTCCAGCTGAAAATCTGGGACGGTGCCCAACCCACGGTGCTCACCCCACGAACGCTAGCGCTGAAGTGTCTGCATTTGATAATGCAGCAATCCATGGTGGAAGATCTGGAAGACCTTTTCTCTGCCTCGGTCACGACGAGAGTCTTTGGCTTCTTGGCATCTGCTGCAGAGAATCGAACATCTCAGAGCTGGGATTTCCCCAAGCAACCAGAGTCGCTGGACTTGTTTCTGGCACTCTCTCTGCTGCACAAGTATTCTGTGTTTGCTATGCAGACGAGCGCCGGGGCGGTGTGGAACAAGAAGCACTTGCCGGTCGTGGCCAGGATCCTAGAGACATCCATGACGCACAGAGCAGAGCAGCTGGACGAGCTCGAGGTGCTGGTGCTGAAACTTACGCTCAACACGGCAAACAACAACCAGGCGGCGCATAGCCTGTTCTTGGAGAGGAGCATTCTCCTCGAGCTCGCCCGGGCGGCTTGTAGCGCATTCGATGAGGTGGTGCAGTCTCTCGCGGCCGGCTCGTTCGTCCAGGCCGTTCTTGACACGCTGGTTCTGATCCTCGGCGTCATGATCAACCTCTCCGAGCACGGCGAGTCTGCCGGGCGGACCCTTGACGGGTCTGAGGCGCTAGACCGGCTCATTGACGTCTTCCTACGCTACCGCTCCAGGACCGCAGAGGTGAGTGAGGCGACGGGATACCCTTGGCCCAAAGGATGATGTTGCACGAAGCCTGCCGTGACTAACCAGTTTTTTTTTTTTGACGCAGGCCGACTCGGAGGAGAAAACGCACATAAACGTCGCCTTTGGCTACCTGTCGGTCCTTCTCGGATACCTGTGCCACTACGACCTCATTAGGAAGAGGTTCGAGGCGCTCAATACTGGCGGCGGCCTGGAGCCGCTCCTGAACTCGATCCGGGAGTTTGCGGTGCTCCACGAGAAGAGCGAGGCAGCCGCTGCCGAGTCCGCCGGGACCGAGGACGACCACGGCGGCAGTTCTCGCCGGCTGCGGGCCCTGGCCGATCAGTTAGCAAGCACGCGACGATGATGACGACCCCTAGCGAGAGAGCATACCCTATGATCCTTTTTTTTTCTTTCATGGCATCGCATTGGCGCACTAGTCTATGGTCGAGACATAACTGGTTTGATTTCATTGACTGGCTGGCATAGCATGATGCCGTGTGACGATAGGACACCCTTTGCAGACATTGCCCTTTGGACCAGCTGATGAAGGATCGATTCCGATGATTTTACTGTCTATTATTACCTACCTTGTTGGCTCATTCTTACCCCTCACTCGATGCTTTTACTCTCCCAAGCCTCCTACTTGAACATATTCGATAGTTCTGCTTTTCTTTTTCATCTGCTTGCATACTTTTTTACCCCGTTGCATAGGCGGACAGACATCTGATTAACGACGTTTTTATTTTCATCAACTACACATGATATATATAGGCACATCTTTTAGAGCGTAATGAGGGGGCGGTTAGATAGGGTTCGTTAACGTAGGGGACATCACACTCCCCCTCAGGTATTGGTGGTGTGGGCAGGGGAGATTGTCCCGAAACCAGGAGGGGGAAAAAACGAATCAAAAATAAAGGATAAACTGCTGCTTGATATGCACCGGCCGGTCTGACCAGGTTCGCCGTCCGCCCCGGAACGGTCCCGTGAGCAAAGACGATGCAGGCTGTGTGGACAGTCCCATATTCCATGTCGAATCGGCGCGTAAACATGTCACCGATGAATGCTGCATACGGGTTCCTTGGTTACACGAACGGGGTCCGGGCTTAGGCACCAAAAGTTGAGCTGCAAGGCTTGTCTCGGGCCTAGATTCCATATTCACCGGATCTTGGCCAGGTCAGTCTTGGCACGGATTGGTAGGTAGCTGCTGCTGGCCTTGGGCCGCCCGTCCTAAAGTTATAAACGCTACAGGACGGCGGATGGAAGAAGTAGACTGGCTCGTTCGCGACGGAAAATATGGCACCCTTGCTTCGATTCTTTTCCTGTCCAGTATGTTTTCGTATTCTTCTTCTTATTCTTTTTCCTGTATCTTTCTCCTGCATCTTGTCCTGTTCCCATATCACCATCACCATGTATCTTTTTTGGCAGTGGTGCAGGCGAGAGGTGCCAACTTTTTTTTTTTTTTTGTCGTGGACGAGACCGGATGTGATTCACTGGTGAATCGGTTAAAACCCCCAGGGGAGGAACAAAGACTTTGAACTACACAATTCTGCCTCGACGGAAATTGCTACTGCCGTGGCCGGGTCGCGTTCGCTGCGGGTGCTACATCGGGGCGTATCCGTGTGCTTCCCCGGCGTGGTCGGAGGCAACATGGCCGAGAGGGGGGGTCCCATCCATGATGCAATCCATTCCTTTGGCCGTGGTAGTTGGTGTGGGAGGGGCAAGCACATCTGTAGGGGTGTGTGCGTTCCAGAAAAGTAAAGTCTGCTGGTTGGCAACCCCCCCCTGGTTCGGTTGGTAGGAAATGTTACGGCGCCGACCAGAGCCGCAACGTTCTGTCAATTTTCATGTGCGTCGGTGCCACGAAAGTGACTCTGTTTGGCGGCGGCGGCGGCGGCGGGTGCAGTACCCTCCACTGCAGCAGCGTCTGTGTTTTTGCTTCGACTCTTTCATGACCTTTTCCTCGTCCCAAGGCGACGGACACCCTTCCACTCTCTGCGTTCCAGGGCGGGCAGAGAGCAAAAGTCCCCGCCCGTCAGTATATGGGGCGGTGCGAGTGAAGCTGCCCGCAAAAGAGCTCCACCGGCCGTTTGCGACCACTCACGCCTGCCCCTTTACTCAAGGGGTAGACTCAATCGAAGGTGTAACTGTCCGCTGGCGGCGCCCACCCCTTCACTCCACAAGCTTAAGGAGTAGTGTTTGCACTCTTTTTGGTTTTTCTGTTTTTGTTTCCCTCCTAATTGTTCCGAACGTGGTTTCTTTTGGTTGTGTTTCTTGCTTGCTTGCTTGCTAGAACCAACCTCTTTTTTTTTTTTCGCTACATCTGCAGCCCTAGACAGCAGCCCGAAAAGCTACATAGCCGAGGCGGACCCGTGCTTCTTCCCAGCGACTGGAGCTTTGCTTTGCGGCGGGCAGTCAGCGCCTCGCTTCCCTCAGCTGACCGCATCGCGTCGCCCACCACCACCACCACCTACCTACCTACCTAAACAAAAACCTCATTCAGTTCGATTGGATCTAATCGAAGCCGAGGTCCTGCTCCAATCACACATAGCGATCCCCAGGAGCATTGGGTTACCCGACCTACCAACCGATCTTCGCCGCGCCGCGCCGCGCCACACCCCCGAGACCAAGCGGCTACCACGACGGCAAAGATGCCGACCAAGCAGAGGAAGATTGCGATTGTTGGGAGTCGCTCGGTGGGTGAGTGCTGACCGCCCCGCCAGTCCCCAATTCGCGCGCGGTGGAGGATGTCCCGGCTGGGCCGCCCGCGCTCGCTGAGGCGCCGGGCTCGGTTGCTTTGGAGGAAAGCGGGGGCATGCCGGACGGCACGGGGGTAGAGCGATTGGGGCTGCTGGAATAGCCGCCCTATGTACCCCCGGGGGAGATGGCGGCTTACGGTGGGTGGCATACTGACCGCGGTGTCTCCCGGCCCCTCTCGAACAGGCAAGTCCTCGCTGGCGGTCCAGTTCGTCGACGGTCACTTCGTCGAGAGCTACTATCCCACCATCGAGAACACCTTTAGCAAAGAGATAAGATTCAAGGGGCAAGACTTCATGACCGAGATTGTCGACACTGCTGGCCAGGACGAGTACAGCATTCTGAATTCCAAGCACTTCATCGGCATCCACGGCTACATGATCGTCTACTCGGTCTCGTCCCTAACGTCCTTCGAGATGGTGAGGACCATCCGGGACAAGATTATCCACCACCTCGTCAGTATAGCCCTCCTCTCCTTGCCTCCGCTTGAGCCAGGGCGGTTGGCGGCGCTGCTGTGCCGAGGTCCGGCCGTTTTCTGCCCCCGCCCAGCTGGCTAATCGTCGCCCTCTTCCCACGTGCGTGGGGGAGACGGACGGCAAATTAACAAAACAGGGCGTGAGCGAAAACGACGTTCCCATTGTCATCGTGGGCAATAAGAGCGACCTGAGGCCGGAGCAGCGCCAGGTCAGCCCCGCCGACGGGCAGGCTCTTGCCAACGAGCTCAAGTGCGGCTATACGGAGGCCAGCGCTCGCTATAACGAGAATGTGGCCAAGGCCTTTGAGCTGATGATCTCGCGCATCGAGAACACGCCGACCGGGAGCGAGGCCGTGAGCGGCAGCAAGAGCTGCTGCGTGATGTGAGGCGCAGATGAAGAGCCGACAGCAGAGAGGGCTGCTGCGGCCATGGAGCGGAGAGTGAGAATTGTGGGTTGGAGGGGGGAGGGAGGAAGCAAGGGAGGTGCGGTACTCTTTGCGTTGACTGCCCTTTCCCTCCTTCCCCTGACGACGCCTCTGCCCACGGTGGAATTACGTTGTATGGCCTCGACCCCTTTGTCCAGTTCAGGGGTTGGGCTGGCGTGTGCCCCAGTGTTGTGGCACATTGCGCTGAGACAGACTGTTGTATGTCCGCGAGGGCGTGCTTGGTGGCCCAGGGCTGAACATATCCCAAGCTAAGCAGCTGGGATACGTTCATTGGGCACCGAAATGGAGGAAGATTGCCATGACTGGCGACGGGTACTGTTGATCGTATTGTCGCAGGCGTTTCTTGTTGGCTTTTTTTTTTTTTTTTTTTTTTTTTTCTTATCCTCTTTCTTTCTCGTTTCTCTCTCGTTTCCTTCCGTTTCTCTTGGTCTACAGTAAACAACGGGTGACGGCTTTTTCCTATCATCTCACGGCCGCCGTCCCAATCGCAGGATGGAAGGGTAAGGCGCCGGAGAGCAGGCGGGCATTTCGGTTGCTTCTAGGCTTGAGTCCCCACGGGTAAATATGAGGGGGGTACGTACGTACTCTGCTACTGCTATTAGTGCACATAGCATGTGCTGTCGGCATCTCCGTACGTACTCATAATTTCAGGTATGCCTGAGGCTTTGTCGGGCTAGGATGTCGGGGATGACCGAATCTAAAATGTCTGATATTCGGCGTGACACTTTTTGTCGTTGTGAGTCGCCCCCTTTATTTTTGGCGTCGCGACAAAGGCCGTCCCCGCGACAGGTCTACCCCGCCAAAATATTTTGAGTGACGCTACCTGCCCCTCCTCCTCCACCACGCAACGTCGAGACGGGCGCCTACCACTCTCTCTCTCCTCAAAAGCGCGTCGCACGGCAAGGCAAGCCGGCGCAAAGAGCCAAACACCGGGAACAGCGAAATCATCTTGCGCCTCCTGCGGCCGGGTCAATTGGGCAGCAACAATGGTTCTCGACGTGACCGACTTCATTGTCGAGCGGGGCGGCAACCCGGAGAAGATCCGGGAGTCGCAGCGCCGCCGCCATGCCTCGGTCGAAGTCGTTGACGAGATCATTGCCATGTGGGAGGATCATAGACAAAGTGAGTCGCCGTCCTAGACAGCCCTAGGAAGGGTAGACCACCCGTGCTGACCCTCTCCTCGTCCTTTCATCTCTACTACAGCCAACTACGCGGCGATGCAGATGAACGCGCAGATAAAGGAGCTGCAGAAGAAGATCGGGGTCAAGAAGAAGGCCAAGGAGGACGCGGAAGAGCTGCTGCAGGAGAAGGTGGGGCTCGAGAAGGAGCAGAAGCGACTCCAGGACTCGGCCGTCGAGAAGGAGAAGCTACTCAACAAGAAGCTCACGACCATCGGCAACATCGTGCACGACTCGGTCCCCGTCAGCGACAACGAGGACAACAACGAGGTCCAGAGGACATGGGCGCCCGAGGGCATGACGGTCGAGAAGCGCGAGTGCCTCAGCCACCACGAGGTCCTCACCAGGCTCGACGGCTATGACCCGGAGCGCGGCACAAAGGCCGTCGGCCACCGCGGCTACTTCCTGAGGCAATGGTAGGTGGGCGTGGTGTCCCTTGGAGCCATGGTGCGGCTGGTCCCATTAACGTGCGTGTCTTGCCCTCGCTAACAGGTGACTTTTCTGCTCAGGGGCGTCTTCCTGAACCAGGCCATCATCAACTACGGCATCGAGTTCCTGACCAACAAGGGCTACACTGCTCTCCAGCCCCCGTTCTTCCTCCTCAAGGATCAGATGTCCAAGACGGCCCAGCTGGAGCAGTTTGACGAGGGTATGCGCGCTTTGCGTTGTCGGGAGGCGGGAAAGAAGGCGCGGCGACGATAGGCTAACGTTGAAGTAGAGCTCTACAAGGTTGTGGACGGTGAGGCCGACAAGTACCTCATCGCCACCTCGGAGCAGCCTATCTCGGTCTACCACGCCAACGAGTGGCTGCTGCCGCAGGACGTCCCCCTGAAGTACGCCGGATACAGCACATGCTTCCGCAAGGAGGCTGGCGGTCACGGCCGCGATGTCTGGGGAACATTCCGCGTCCACCAGTTCGAGTGAGTGGCTCCCTGAAACGACGAACACCGTCTGTCTGCCAGGCGATCTAGTTTGCTTATGTTTCTTTGTTGAAATTTAGGAAGGTCGAGCAGTTCTGCATAAGTAGGTGCCCGTGGTATTTCCGCTTGGATCGCCCACTGGAAAGAAACCGGACTGACTAGGTGTGCAGCTGACCCCGAGAAGTCATGGGAGATGTTCGATGAGATGATCGCCAACTCTGAGGAGTTCTACAAGGGACTAGGACTGCCATAGTATGCTCTCTATTCGCTTGCAGTGACACCTCCCCTAAGAAACCTGCTGACAAGACGTCTGACGGATCTAGCCGGATTGTCTCCATCGTCTCTGGCGCTCTGAACAACGCGGCGGCGAAGAAATTCGATCTCGAAGGTACTTGAAGAGGCCGCCCCGTCAACACATGTGCTGTCGCTAACACCGCGATGTACTGCAGCCTGGTTCCCGTTCCAGGGAGAGTACAAGGAGCTTGTGTCATGCTCCAACTGCGTAAGTCCATATTCCAAATGAACAAGCGTCAGCAATCAGGACTGACACGATGATAAACAGACTGACTACCAGTCGAGGTCGCTTGAGATTCGATTCGGCACCAAGACTCAGACCACTGTAAGTGGTCCCCTTCGATGCATTAAGGATTGCAGAAAATAGGAGCGTGGACCTCTACTGACCGCCAACATAGGCCAAGAAGGGCTACGTTCACTGCCTGAACTCGACTCTCACGGCGACGTCAAGAACAATGTGCTGTCTGCTAGAGAACTACCAGACCGAGACTGTAAGGATCTCTACGGCCCCTGAATGCGCACTGCATTCGATACATGCTGGAGTTTGCTAATGTTTACCTCTCTCTCCACCAGGGGTTCAAAGTCCCAGAGCCCCTGCGGAAGTACCTGCCCGGAGCGCCGGACTTCATCCCATTCACGCGGGAGCTCCCAAAGGACCTCGCGGCCCAGGCAAAGGCGGTCAAGGAGGCCAAGGAGGCCAGCAAAAAGGGCGGCGCCAAGCAGAAGGCGGCGGCAGCAGCCGCTACCGTGTCGGGCGCGGTGGCCGAGGTGGCCGACAAGTTGAGCGGAACCAAGGTTTAAGACATGAAGTCCAGCCAAATAAATGGGACAAGGAGAGCAACCCAAAAAGGGGGCAAAACTGTTCCAGTCCGAGCATGCACGTTTAGACCTATGCAGATGTCTATGTCGATGCATCTAATGAGATGGGATAGAGGACGACGAAGAACGGATGCGACGATCGTGTTTTGTTTGCGCAACTGGTGCTCATGTTGTAACCTCCGATTCGTCCAATGTGATAGAGATTGAAAGAAGTCGGGGGAAGAGCGAAAGTTGGAGATGAAGAAAATCTTGTCGTCCGGTTGTGGCGAGGCACAAGAGTAAAAAAGGATTGGGCATCTTGTCTTCTGGGCGAAATGACAAGAGTAACGAAAAGTGAAAATGGATGTAGCAAAAATGGATGTCTCCCCTCCCAGAATCGAACTAGGGACCTTTCGATGACAACTTGAACAATTACAGTCGAACGTGATAAACCAACTACACCAAGGAGAGCGTACCAATTGTTAAGCCGGAGAGGCCCCGCAGGTGCTTATAGTGGCGGGGAAGCAGGCGGGGGTGCGCACCGTAGTGTAATTTGGTCAGCAATTAGCGCTGGCAACAGCATAAGGCATTGATTTGGTCGTGCTTCGTGCGCGCGGCAGATTCGTCCCACCTTCCCCGGAATTACAGCCCGATCCCCTGTCGCCCAGTCCCACGGGGGACGTCAGGCGCTGCCGCGCTGGCCGGACTCAGGTTGGGTGCTGGCTGGCTGGCTGCTGCCCTGGCTATCTCCCGACGCCGCAAGCGGGCTCCAGACAATGGCATTCTACCTAATACCAATTCGTTCGACCTGAGCTCAGCCGACCTAGCGTGTCCGACCCCCTTTTTTTTTTTTTTCTTTTTTCCTAGTCTGGGTCTCGCCCATCTGCCCGCTTCCGGACAAAGCAGGCAGATGGCGCGCTGTGGGACGACAACGGCTGAGTGAGTGGATGCCCGCCGTGCAGCCACCACGCAAAAGCAAAGCGAAGCGAGCAGCCGTCAATCAAGGTGCCTGCCGCGTCCAGCCCCTGTCACCCTGCCGCTGGGGTGGGCATTTGGAAACCTGCAACCGGCACAACACAGCACAGCACAGCACAGCGCAGCACAGCAAAGCAACCGCGTGCGACCCAACAGCACACCTAGATTGAACCCACTTGCAAACCCGAGGCCATTCGTTCGTTGGTCACTCACTCCATTCACTCACTCGCTGAAGGCCCTCGGAGCATCCATAAACTTGACTGGTCCCTTTTTTCCTACCGACGACCTAATACGTGCTATATATGCCCGCGCAAGCTGGGCGTCGACTGTCGTGGACCCTGTCTCCTTTCTCTGCCTCTTTCTCGCTCTCTTTTCGCCGCCTTTCAAAGCCTCGACTGCTAGACAACGCTGTCCATACCTCGCCTGCTACCTCACCTAGGACTCGGCTCTTCTTCTTTATCCGTCTCTCTCTCTCTTTTTTTTTTTTTTTTTTTTACTCCCCTTGGTGACTTTCCCAACAGCCTCTCTCTGTCGCCCAGACGATACAAGGACCTGCCCCAGTGCAAGGCGCAGAACGTCCCGATAAACCAACGTCTCAGTAGCCGGGCTTGCAAGGTCGTTCCCTAGCGCGGGACTGGTCGGTATATCAACTTGAGGCTGCTGTCTCTGCAAACTGCAAACTGCCGGGACCCCCCACTGGTCGGTGGGGGCTGGGGTCTTTCCGTTTGCAGCATCACCTGAGGTGCTGGCTCATAGGCGGCCGCGTCCATACATACGGCCTTCCTACCGTACAGCGCGTGAAACCGCCAATCAGCCGGTGACGGGGGCCCGAGAGCAGCGCCGCGTGGGCGCATGCGTGGGAGCGAGCTTGTGGGTATTTTTGGAGCTGGGGGAATCAAACCGGGGGCCCAAACTTGTTCTGTGGGCAAACGCACTAGGCCAGGTGTCTCTGCGTTGGCGCCGACGCCATGGCCGCAAAAGATGAGACGGGCCTGCAGGTTTGCCCATTCTGCGGCTACCGGGCGACGGAGTATAGCATGCTTCTTGTAAGTGCGTCCGGTGGGCGGAGGGGGGAGGGGAAGCAAACCGGAGTCCAACGTTCGCTCCATGTCCGCAGATTTCCCCGGTTTCTTTTTTTTTGTCCTCCACCTGCCTTATCTTTCTGCAGAGATGAGCGGGAATCCCGATATGAAGCTTGTCGAGAACTCTAAACTGACACGCTCCGGCTGCCGCTTAGCACATGGAGGAGCAGCACTCCGAGGGGGACTCGCCGTTTGTCGCCAACCAGGCGCCCAGGGACGCCTCGGCACCGGGCGGGGTCGCGGGCGGCGGCCAGGAGGATGCCGACTATGTCGCGTGTCCCATAGGTTGCGGCGAGTGGCTCATGCCCACCGAGGTGTCCTACCACGTCGATCTCCATGCTCAAGAGGAGGGTCTCGACGACCCTGTCCCCACGAGGCGCGACGGAAGCTCGTCCGCAGCAGCCCCCGCCACGCCGCAGGAGCAACAGCAGCCGCAGCCGAGGCCGAGCCGGCGGGAGCGGGAGCGGCAACAGCAGGACGACGGCCGTGATCACCGCCACGAAAGCCGCCAGCAACGGCCCAGGGACGACCGCGAAGGCAGCAGCCGCCACCACCGCCGCGCAGATGACCGCGAGGGCCACAGCCGGCGCCGCCAGACGAGCGAAGAGCCGACCGGCCAGCCGCAGCCCAGCAGCCGCCGCTCCACCATCCAGGCCTGGAGGGATCTCCTCAGCAGGTCGTCGCCCTCGCCGTCGTCGTCCTCTTCCTCCCGACGCCACCGCGATCGCGACCGAAACGGCAGGAGCAACGGCACGGGCAGCAGCACCTCGACGAACCCGCCACGGCCGCCGTCCCCGCCGCAGCGGAAGCGGCTGGGCAAGGCGGAGCTTGGGAAGTACGCGCACGAGGACGTCATGCCCGACTGGCTCATCGCGCACTTGAAGGAAGGCGGCGAGGTCAAGGCCGATGGTGAGTTGGGGCTATGGTCCTTGTTGAAAGCGCCTCTGTGCTAATCATACCTCGTGCGACTCGGGTACGTTATAGGAATATTAACTGTGATGGAACAGCTGCTGGAGCAGAGTCCTACAACACGATATGCGTACCTCTGTCATCCCGGCGTTCAGCATATCTCCAAGCTGAAGAAGGAAGGCAAGTCAAGCTGCCCCGGTAGCGTTCTCACCGACACAGAATTTTTTTCGTGCCTGGGATGGGGTGGCAGTGCTAACCGTAACCGCTGGTTCTTGGACTTTTGTTTGGACAGGCGGCTTCTGTGGTTATCGAAACATCCAGATGCTCATATCATTCATCATGGCAAGTGGGCATATAGGCGTGCACCGCTTTGAGCAGCTCCCGTCGGTCTTCCAGCTCCAGGATTGGATCGAGGACGCCTGGGACCAGGGCATCAACGCGCATGCTCGTATTGAGACTGGGGGCATCAGGATGACGCGCAAGTACATCGGAACCCCGGAGGCGCAGGCTGTTTTTGGCGTCCTCGAGATCCCGTGAGTAACCTGCTTCTCTGCATCCCGGCTCTGGACCGACCTTTGGAGCTGACGTGCCACGACGTTTTCAGGTGCGAGTCTCATGGCTTCAAGAACCGGGAGCCGGGCAGGTCAGAAGCCCGGCTCCTCGCCGAGGTCGAGCGGTACTTTGAGACGCCCAGCTACGACCCGGCGTACAAGGTGCGGCGCACCAACATGCCGCCCCTCTACTTCCAGCACGCGGGCCACTCGATGACCATCGTCGGGGTCGAGAGGACGAGGGACGGCGAGGTCAACCTGCTCGTGTTCGACCCCATGTTCCGCGACTCGACCGCCATCGTCAAGCTGGTCGGGCGCGAGTTTGATCACCGGTTTCCCGACTTGGCGCTGAAGCCGTACCGCCGGGGACACAAGTACCTGAAGAAGTACGAGGCGTTTGAGATATTGAAGTGAGTGCTACTGTTGGCTCTATTCGGTTCTGTTTTGATTTACCCACGGCCCTTTGTGCAATAGAATGTAAAGGAAACGGCTGACACGTCTCCCAGGCTTGCCAAGTTTACACAGTCGTCATCGTCAGCGGCGTAGCGGACCTCTGACGAGACACATGCGGCCGCTGTGGCCACGGTTGTGAATTCCGGCTTATACCTGGCGAATGGCGTGCATGCAACGGGCAAGATGGTGTCTGCGCCAGTCTTTGCCTTTGCTCCATCTCCCCCGCGTTATCTTTAATATTAGTCTAGTATTCTTCTTTTCTTTTTTTTCTTCCTTTTTTGCTGCAAGCATCTCCAGCCAAGCGTTTCTTGTCACCAGCCAGCGCGTTTAGGGGGCCTAGGTCTTTGTTAAATGTAGACTTTTGAAGCTGAAGCGAAAAGAAAGGGCAAGGCAAGTCGAAGAGCATCTTTTGTTCAACCAAACCTTTGGTCCCTTTTCGATATTATAATCTTAGTTTCTTTTTCTTCTTCTCTTTTCTCCATTTCACCGGACGCTTGTGCGTGCACGGGTGTCTATCTATCTAGTCTATGACGAGGAGGCGGTAGTGTTCTGCTCGGCGAACCAGGCCTGGAGCTTTTCGAGCGCCTTGAAGCGGTGGGAGATTTTGTTCTTTGCCGCCTTTTCCATCTCGGCGTATCTATTCGTTTGGGGCGGAGGCTCAGTCTTTCGAATCTCAAGTTCGTCGGGAAGGATGGGAACTTGAATGAGATGCCTGCCTCCCTGAACACAAGGGGTCATAAAAAAAATAAGAAGAGGGATGTGAACTTACGTCTTGCCCTCGTATTCGAAGACGGCATCCCAGCCTGATGGATGATTCTGATATCAGCATCGGCCTGCGCACGAACAGATTAGTGGGAGATCGAGGATTGTTTCGCCTTACCAAAGTTAGCAGGCCCTCGGGCGGGGACGATCTTGCCCTATACATGGCCCGACAAAATCAGTAAGTTTGCTCCTTTTTTATTTCTTTTTTTTTCCTTTTTTTTTTTTTTTTTCTCTCTCTCTCTCTATAAGATATTTGGGAGTGAGATAAAGGGAGACGACCTACATCGGTGATGCCCTGGAACAGGATGGGCTCGGAGCCCGGGCCGGCCGAGTAGCCAAAAGTGCAGACGGCCCGGGCCGACTTGTCCTCGTAGGCGGCGAGCAGGTTGTTGAGGCCGTCGTGGCCGATGGACTCCATGAACCACTTGCTGTGAGGCGGGTCAGAGGCGGTTATTTTGTTTTGTTAGCAGTGGCCGAAGTGTAAGATTAGGTGTGTGTGTGTGTGTGTGTGTGTGTTTTGATCCTGTCACTTACATGTACGGACCGGGCAGGCCCTTGAGCGCGTTGAAGCAGAGGCACGTGTCCTCGACCAGGACGGGGCCTTGGATCTTTTTTTTTTTTGTTTGTCGATTGTTATTATTTTCTGGTGACTCCCAGGTATAAGATGAGTAGGAGAATGAAGAAGAAGAAAAAAAAAAAAAAGAAACCAACCTGCTCCGCCGCCCTCCGGCACTTGTCGAGCGTCACCTCCTCCAGCGTGCCCTGGACCTCGATCAGGTCCAGCTTCTGGCTCTGCACGTCGATGGTGGAGGCGAGGATGGCCTGCACCTCGGCGAGCTTGTTCTTGTTTCCCGTGATGAAGTTGACCGTCGGCCGGGCTGCGACTGGTGTGGTGGTGGCCATGTTTACGTCGTGTTTTCTCTTTACCGGTCTGGTATGTCTAGTGCGAGGATGTACCAGGCGGGGTCAAATGTTCTAAAAGTCCGAGGTAGCGCAAGCGGGGGAGTTGAGAGCAGGGGGGGTTTGCAAAGCACATTCATTCACCAAGATATAAAGCCTTCAAGCAAACATTTCACCAGCGCTCTCGCGATTACAGCCAATTCACTCCAGACAGTCTCAAATCTGCCGTCTCCGCCGCCCCGGCCTGAGTCATCCGGCCGACAGATGCAAGCCACGCCGACAGCTCGGGGTGCCCGATTCGGAGCCCCGCACTTCCAGGGCACGGCATGTTCGGAGCTGCGCTTCCTCTTCCAGTCTTTGCCGCATTATATTGGCGGCCGAGTATTTGTTATCTGAAGTACATATATTATTTACATCTTGGAAGAATTGTGACAAAAAAAACAGACTGAGGTAATATCTGATCCAAGATAGAGATACAAAAGAAAAAGTATATACCGTACCCCCTGCCTAGACGCCAAATGCTCCCTGATATAATGCGACCAATACAAAAACTCCCCTTTTCCAGCGTGACCGCCTAAAACCGCATGTTGTACTTGTAATTGTCCTCGTCCTTTGACTGCGCCCGCCCATCCTGGAAGCCCTGTATCTCATGGACATGGCTCTGCTGCGGTTGTTGCTGCTGCAGACGCGGCGAGCCTTGAACACCGCCCGAACTGACCGACGCCAATTCGCTGGGCACCGTGCTCTGCAGTTCGTATCGAGTCGGTTCGCTCATGAGGCTCGGTGTTGGCCCACGTACAGCAGGCGGCGGGGCAGCGCGTGCCGCTGCCGGGTCGTAGAAGGTCATGGGCGTGCTTTCGCGCGTGGTGACGCTGTGGCCGTCATACCCCGAATAATACTCGGTGGGCGCCGGCGGCTGGCTGCTGCCGTACGGCTGCACCGCGTGGCCCTGCGGCACCTCGTGGTAGACTCCGCCCGCGTTCTTGGTGTTGGGGCCGACCGACAGCGACTGCACCATCGCCCTGGTCGAGGCGTCGGCCGCCTCTTGCCGTTGCCTGCGCTGGCGGAGGAAGAACCAGACCAGGCCTGCGATGAGGGCGGTGAGCGCGACGCCGCCTACCACTCCGCCGACGATAGCGCCTGTTTTCGACGACGGGTCGCCGCCGCCGGATCCGCCACTGCCGCCAGTTGCAGCATCGGCGGATGGCTTACCGCCGGACTGGGCGGTGAAGTTTTCCGTGGTGAAAATGTCTGACACAGCCGGCGAGTCGAAGGTGGGGAGCCGAGAACTATGCAAGTGGTGATTAGCTCAGTTGGCATACCGAGAGTATTGCGTCAGAACCGACCAAGCGGAGCGACTTACTTGAGATTATACCAGCTCTGAATCTCGGGAGCCAGTGTGTACGAGTCGGGGCTGCCGCCCTTGAACGAGTCGGTGAACTTGAGGGTGCCGAGATCGAAGATGCCGACTCCTTGCTTGAACGAGTCCTCATTGTTGAAGACGTCCTGGTAATAGTTGTTGGGCCCTTCCTGAGTGGTGTCGGCGCCACCTATCGTGATCACCTTCCCTCCGCCAGCGTGGTGGCAGGAGACGCCATGGCGGGGCCGCAGGGGGTTGTACTCGGCCTTGAACCAGCGAAAGGATGGCAGGGAGAGGACATAGGCCTGATCAAATGGAATGGCGCTGGTTCCGAGGTTTCCGCCCCAACCTGCGTACACTAGGATCTCGAACGTCTTGTTGGTTGAGGCCGCCCCGGCGATGCAGTAGTCCTTGCGCGGCGCGGGCTCGCCGCCAGTGGTTATTTGCTCGTGCCACGACTTGGTCGCGATGTCGTACACGCGCGCCACCGTGTTGGAGACGAGGAAGTCATCATTCTTTACTTTCTTGCTCCTCTGGCAGCCGCCGATCGAAACGAGGATGCCCTCACGCCCAAAGTTGGGCACGTATATCATAGAGCCTCTCTGCATCTCCTCGCCAGTCGTGAGGCCGTTGGCATCTGACTTGGTCAGCGTCTTGGCCTTGAAGTCGTAGGTCAGCATTCCCGATGCGGGATTCTCTTCGGCCACGTTGACTCCCTGTATGTCGGGCGTGTCGCCCGCGAAGCCTCCAAAGAAGTAACCGGCGCCGGCCCCAGATGCAGAGAGCCCGTCAAAAGGCCGCGAATTTTCCAAGAACCAAGCCGGCGCGGTGCCGTTCAGGTTCGAAAAGGTACCGCTGCCCTTGCCGTCGGGCGTAAAGGACCACAGCCCCCTTGGCGAGTCGGCCCTGTCCGCAAATGCCGAGTGCGAGCCGGCAAATCCGAGATAGAGGACCTTCTGGGAGCGGTCCACCCATAGCCCTCCCTGCCTGAGGGACGGTGCGCCTCGGGGTTTCGGCGTCGAAATCATCTTGACCGAAGCGCCGGTGAAGTCTTGGGACAGGTCAATGGCCAAAAGAGAAGTAGCTGCGTGTTTGGCTTGTTAGGACGCTGCGAGCTCACCAACAGAGGCGCCTCGTTCTAGGCACGGGGTCTGATAGACGCACAATATTGGTACTTGACACCGACTGAAGATCGGTACGAGAACTCTCCACCATCGATATATAGCCATCCATCAAGGATCTCGGCTGGGGAGAAGATTGCAAGTTAGCATGGGCGCTGGCCGGCAAGCAGATGGTTGTCTAGGCTTACACCTATGATATGCCCTTCGTAGGAACGCCGATGAACCAACGAATCCATCTGCTTGCCTCTGCTCGAGAGGGGTAAGGGGCGACGATGGGGATGACATGGCGTCGCGTGGGAAGAGCGCAAGGCAGGTCGCGAGGACTGCGAGTAGCCGCGACATGTCGCACCGGCCGCCGTCGAGCAGCTCTGATTGACTGGGCTGGGTCTCTCAAGGTTCTTGCGCGATGGCAGCAAGAGTCCCCTTGCCCGCCTGCTGTCAATCACAGAGCACAGCAACAAAGCGCCAGGCGAGAGCAATGAGTATCAGAATTAGATCGGGTGAAACAAGGACCGATCACCGGAGGATGACATGCACTAGACTCGGATGGTCCCGACAGCGTTTACGTATGCGTTTGATGGTGCAGAGAAGACGAAAAGGGAAGCCCCGGCGAAGAGTCGCGACGCGGCAAAGACAGAGGGCTACTGGCCGTCCATTTACTTGGACAAACGCGGCCGGCAGCCAGACCTCGGACTGAGCATGGCTCGCATCCTTCGCTAGTCCGAGGATCAACGTGCAGGGGTGGTACGTAGCCGCAGGTGCACATCGAGAGGCCCTCCACTGTAATTCTCACTCTGGCAGGCATCAGCTCCATTCTTGGCCCAGCCAGAATTAGAGGCAGCGCTTGCGGGTGCGCAGGGCTGACGACACAGCGGCTTGTGCCGCAACCGTTGCTTTGGATATAATGCACTTTGACTGTAGGGGCGGTCGGCAAGAGAGGAATGGAGCGCGCGCAGGATCACGAAGGAACAGCGGTCGCGTCAACGAGGCCAATTGAGAGATGAATTGATGAGTCTGCGGTTCCGGCACGCTGGCTGTGCTGGGGCGGGGGCTCAGCCACTCCACCCTGGCTGAGCTGAAGCTACCCCACCAAGGCACGAGCCAGGTCTGCGGGCACGCGAGACAAGCCACATCAGATCAAGTCAATTGTGCAATCGATTGGGCCCGCTCCAGCCACCAGCCACACCTAGGCAGGCCCGCCTGGCACGAATACGCTCGAGGTGTGGTGTCCTTTTTTGACCGAGGGGCCAGCTTTGCTGAGTGGAGGGCCTTGATGCAACTGACCTGTCCTCAGCGAACCCACCACACCTCACCACCTCGCAAGCACGAGCGGCCTGGTAGACCATGATACTTTGCCGACAGTAGAGTAGCCGCACCCGTCGCCTCTCTTGCCCCCAGTCTGATCACACACCACCACCCCCGCCGTCCGGGCCCTGGCCTCCTCCGCGTCCACCAGCTCGACCACCGCTCCGCCGATATACCTGCCCCGTTCGCGCGACTCGACTCGACTGTCAGCCCGTCGCCGCGCTTGGCGATAGCCCGCCCGCCATGGACTACGAAAACCTTAAGGAGCAGTGGAGCGAAGTCGAGGACCGTGATGGCGTCCGCCTGAGCTGGAACGTCTTCCCCAGCACGCGCATGGTTGGTTTGCTCCGCTGAAACCCCCCTGTGCCTGCCTGTCGCACCGTCCATCCGATCCGTTTGCTGAGTGTGCCCTGCCGCGCTGCCTCGACAGGAAGCCTCGCGCCTCGTCGTCCCCATCGGCGCCCTCTACACGCCCCTGAAGGAGAAGCCCGACACCCCGCTTCTGCAGTTCGAGCCCGTCACCTGCAAGCAGCCCTGCCGCTCCGTCCTCAACCCCTTCTGGTAGGTCATTGTCGTCTCGGCGCCCTGGCACGCTCCGCCACGTGCCGCAACGCTGCTCGCACCGGCGCATCCCGATGCTGACCGCCACCACCCCTCCACAGCCAAGTAGACGTCCGCGCGCGCATCTGGATATGCCCCTTCTGTCTGTCTCGCAACCCGCTGCCGCCGCACTACAAGGACATCACGGCCAATGCCATCCCCCCGGAGCTGCATCCCTCCAACACCACCATCGAGTACCGCCTGTCGCGCCCGGCCCCGAGCCCGCCCATCTTCCTCTATGTCGTCGACACGTGCCAGGAGGAGGACAGCCTCTCGGCCCTCAAGGAGTCGCTCGTCATGAGCCTGAGCCTGCTCCCTGAGAACGCCCTTGTTGGCCTTATCACCTTTGGCACCATGGTTGGTTATACCCTATCTAGCGCACCCCGCATGTTGCCCCAGCCCCGGCGCAAGCAAGTTACCTGGCTGACTGATCCTCCCCTTAGACCCAAGTCCACGAGATTGGATACACCGAGTGCGCAAAGTCGTACGTCTTCCGCGGCAGCAAGGATTATGCGCCCAAGCAGGTCCAGGAGATGCTCGGCCTTGGCCAACTGCCCATCCGCCCCGGCATGCAGCCCCAGCCCGGCCGCCAGATGCCCATGGGCCCCGCCGCACGCTTCCTCTTGCCCGTCTCGCAGTGCGAGTTCCAGCTCACCAAGGCCCTGGAGCAACTGCAGAAGGACCCGTGGCCTGTCGCCAACGACAGGCGCAACCTGCGCTGCACCGGCGTTGCCCTCAGCGTCGCTGTCGGCCTCCTCGAGTCGTCCTTCCAGAACTCGGGCGGCCGCATCATGCTCTTTGCCGCCGGTCCGGCCACCGAGGGTCCTGGCATGGTCGTCAGCTCCGAGCTCAGGGAGCCCATGCGCTCGCACCACGACATCGACCGTGATAATATCAAGTATTACAAGAAGGCCCTGAAGGTGAGCCGCACAGTGCCGGTCCGCTTCCCAGCCGCCTCTTTGCCCGGTGCTAATTCTTACCCAATCCGCTAGTTCTACGACGCCCTGGCCAAGAGAACCGCCCACAACGGGCATATAATAGATATTTTTGCCGGTTGTCTTGACCAAGTCGGCCTACTCGAGATGAAGGGCCTCTGCAACTCGACCGGCGGCCACATGATCCTGGTCGACAGCTTCACGTCGTCCATGTTCAAGCAGTCTTTTATCAGGGTGTTTGAGAAGGACGCCGACGACAACCTTCTGATGGGCTTCAACGCCATCCTCGAGGTCCTGACGACCAAGGAGCTGAAGGTTACTGGCCTCATCGGGCACGCCGTTTCGATGAACAAGAGGTCGACATCGGTCGGCGAAACCGAGTGCGGTATCGGCAACACGTGCTCGTGGAAGATGTGCGGCATCGACCCAACGTCCAGCTACGGTGTCTACTTCGAGATCGCCCAAGGCGGCCCGTCTCCACACACACAGCAGGCGGCCAAGGGCATGATGCAGTTCCTCACCTACTACCAGCACTCGTCAGGCCAGTTCCACCTGCGCGTGACCACCATCGCCCGGAACCTGGGCGGCCCCGCCGGCGACCCGGCCATCGCCCAGTCGTTCGACCAGGAGGCCGCTGCCGTGCTCATGTCGAGGATCGCCGTCTTCAAGGCCGAGGTCGACGACGGGCCTGACGTGCTGCGGTGGGTCGATCGCATGTTGATCAGCCTGTGCTCGAGGTTTGCCGACTACAGGAAAGACGACCCCTCGTCGTTCCGGTTGGAGAAGAACTTCACTCTCTATCCCCAGTTCATGTTCCATCTGCGGAGGAGTCAGTTCTTGCAGGTCTTCAACAACTCCCCCGACGAGACTGCCTTTTACCGCCACGTCCTGAACCACGAGGACGTCAGCAACTCGCTCATCATGATCCAGCCCACGCTGGATTCGTACACGTTCGACCAGGATGGCGGCCAGCCGGTTCTGCTGGACTCGGCCTCTATCCAGCCCACCCACATCCTGCTGCTCGACACCTTTTTCCACATCCTCATCTTCCACGGCGAGACCGTGGCTCAGTGGAAGAAGGCCGGTTACCAGGACCAGGAGGGCTACGAGAACTTTGCCCAGCTGCTGCAGCAACCAAAGGAAGACGCTATGGTGAGTTGATACTTGTTGCATTGGGCATATCCACCAAAAGGACGTGACCGCTAACAGGTATTCACAGGAACTCATCACCGACCGGTTCCCGCTTCCTCGGTTCATCGTCTGCGACGCCGGCGGTTCCCAGGCCCGTTTCCTGCTCTCCAAGCTGAATCCGTCCACAACTCACACCACGGGCGCATACGGCGGTGTTGGCACCCAGACGGCGCAAACAATCTTCACCGACGACGTCTCGCTCCAGACCTTCATGGACCACCTGATGAAGTAAGTACAATCCTTTGACGAGCTGTGGCACAACGGACGCAAGAAATGAATCCACTAACATGTTGCCTTGCTTGTTTTCTTCCCAGGCTTGCCGTGAGTGGCACAAATTAAGCAGTTGCTTTCCTTATCGATGTGAACCTCTTCACAGCCACAGGGCTGGTAGAGGCGTGGAGAACGGGGAAGGCCTGGATGGGTGGGAGGAGCATCTCTTAGTATATTCTTCAGCAGGGTGTGTTTACAGTCGGTTCAAAGTAGATGATGGGATGTGGTGCAGCAAAAAAAAAAAAAAGATACACCCCCTCCCACAAAAGAGATATTGTCACGATAGCCCGCGCTTCCTTGTGATTTGTGAGGAGTTATCGTGTTGCGTGCCGCTATAGACACTGGTTGAACCACGTATGGATCAGCAGGCAGGACGGTCATGAAAAGGCATGTAACAGGTGAAACGAATAACCGGGACCATGGGCAAAGACCAGGGACAAGCCCCGGTCCAGCGGTCGAGATGTCAGAGAGCCTGTTTTTGTTTGATCTTGGAACATTGTCTGAATGTGAAGCGCTCACGACTTGGTCGCGCCACAAGGGGGCAAAGGAAAAGGGGGCTCGGCCGGTCAGCCAACCCTCCGCTTGCGCAGTGGACGACTGACAACAGCCTACCCTCCTCGTTTGCCCTGCTTGTTCCGTCCAGCAGCCACCAGCCCCGAGCCCACGCACGCATAAAAATAAAATCGATTTGATTTCTTACCTCGGGTCGTTGTTGTTCATCAAGGGAGTCAGAAATTGCCTTCTTCGTTGTTGCAACGTATATAAAGAAAAGATGACACCGTGCCGCCGACCCGACCTTGCAGACCCGACCCGTTCTATCCCGCGCGAAGAAATAAAGAGCAAAATGGGTAGGTAGTGTGGAGGAGGAAGAATTATCGGGATCTAAACTTTTTTTTTTCTGGGAGCACAGAGAAGGATGTGGAGAACAACAGACTTCATCTCACACATCCTCAAACTCGACATCGTCGTCGCTCTCCTCGCCGGCGGCTGCGGCCGGGGGCGGCGAAGGCACCTCGACCTTGACCTTCTTTACGGGGCGGCCGTCGGATCCCGGCGTGCCGAGGCCGTGGGGAGAAGTGGTCCCCGAGGCCGGCCCGCTCGAGGCGTCGCGTTTCAGCGACGACTTGCCGAGCGGCGACGGCACCACAGGAACGGAAGAGGTTGGGGCTCCCAGGGCGGTGGGCGCGGTGCTGGCCGGGGTACCGCCGGCCGAGTCGTTGGTGCCCGTGACGACGTCCTCGAACATGTCCTCGTCGTCGTAATCCTCGTCCTCTTCCTCCTCCTCCTCCTCGAGCGCGGCCAGGCGGGCGGCCTCGGCCTCCTGCTCGCGCTTGAGCTTGGCGAACAGGTCGTCGATCTCGGCGTGGTCCTTTGTGTCGACCGCGTCGTTGTTGTTGGCGTCGGTGGCCGGGCCGCCGCCGGCGGGCGCGACGACGCCGCGCTTGGCCGGGTCCAGCTCGTAGGCGTCTCCCGTGACGGTGCTCTCGGCGATCCAGGAGGGGAGGGCGTTGCGCAGGGCGTGCTCCTCCTTGCGGAGGCGCTCGGCCTCCTGCTCCTCCTCGGACGGCCCGCCGGCCGTCAGGTTGACGGTGACGGACTTGGGCCCCAGGTTCGTGAGGCCCTTGACGGCGCCCGGGCGGTGGTTGGGCTCGACTGCGACGCTGTTGACGACCTGGTGCAGGGCGTCGCGCTCGACGGGGCGGGCCTGCTGGATGGCGATCTCGAAGTTGTTGTCCGGCACGACAACGTTATCTATGCGGGGCAACAGGTCGGTGATGAAACGGAACTGCGTGTTCATGCGGGTCGATTGCTTGTGACCGCCCGTCTTGCCCTCCGGGTCGTGGCGCAGGACCGAGCTGCAGACGTGGCAGAGGAAGCCGCGGGAGCTGGGCTTGTCGAGCACCTCCATCAATGAGTACTCCTTCATGCACCCGGCGCGCTCGCAAAAATACTCCTTGCGCTCGTTTGCCGGCACCGTCACGCCCTGCATCTCCTTGTCGATCTTGTAAACTCGCCATTTGATGGCGTCGATGGCCTGGCGGTAGTCGATGAAGTAGTACATGCGGTTGACGGGTCGTTGGGAGCCCTCCTTCAGCTCGGGCCTGGTCTGCACCTGGATGAATCTGTCCTCCTTCAGGCGACCGCAGAGCTTGTGCAGGTCCTTGGTGTTCATGTTCATGAGGTAGGCCAGGTCGTCATCGCGCAGGGCCGAGTGTAGCACCAGGGCATCAATCACCAACGCATGCTTCGTTTCGTAGAAGGCGCGCACGACCGAGCGCACCAGCGTCTTTGCGAGATCCATCGTGGCGGAGGAGCAGGATGCGACCGAGGACACCTGGTTTCTTGTGAACGGCAGGTCCGCGCGATCGCGGGCGCGCGCACGAGCGGGGAGGAGGCGTCAAGAAAGGAACCCCTCAGATGGCGACGGTAGTACGACGGGAAGGACGACGAGGCGGGGCGCGAGGTTCGTCGAGGGCAGGGCGATGGATCAATCAACCTTGGCCAGCCGTAGCACCTGGGCGAGTGCTACCTCGAAATGGCCAGAGCAGTCATTGTTCAGCCCCAGGACGGGAAGCGCCGAGGGATGGATAGTATCGCAGGCGTGTGATTCAGCAGCGCGATCGCTATTCGGTTCGATTTGGATCAGATGGCCGGGAGCGGCAGCGGTGGTGGTGGTGGTGGCGGTAAGAAAGATGGCCGCGGAAATCCCGGATGGCGGTACGTGATGTCTCTTGTCTGCAAACGACTTGGCGATAGGTTTGACTTAGCCGCACCTGCCTGGGATTAGTCAGGAAGTGAAGCACAGGGGGCCCGGCAAACCGGTTGCGGAATCCACTTCTTTCCGCGGCGCTAATGCGGGTCTGGATTCTCTCAGCTGATGATGAGATCAGCCGCATTTTGTTGGCGCGAGTGCGGGGGAATCCAACCTGACCTTCCCTCCTCCAACGCAAAACAGGCTTCTGCCATCTGATCTTAATCCTGTGCCTTCGCGAACGCCGGTATACAATTCTTGGCGGATTCTATAGAGACTCGCAAAAACATCATGACAAGTTACTAACGGCTCTTTCCTGCATCGCGAAGCTGATCATACTGCCCCCTACTATCTTTTGGATATTAAACAACACACCTTGGAGAGGGATAGTGACATTACATCATCAACGCTCAACGACATCACCCTTTTGTCGAACAGCCGCACCTACTGGCATGCTCCCTTCGATGGCCTGCAAGCTGAATATGCCATCATCTCTGTCTGTCTCGCTACACAAGTTCCCAAGAGGGCAACCTTTTTCTTGAATAACAAAAGCCTTTCCAGAGGCCAACAACAGCTACCATGCCCCTACGGTTCCCAATAATCTATCTGCTCTCTACGCACCTCGATGCCGACGAGCTACGCACCCTAGAGTCGCAAATACCAACAATAACGTACAACGCTCACGAAGCCGAGATTGTGCTGGGAAATATCAGCAGAAAGGAACGCGCCATGTTCGAGCTTCGTCGCCTCGGCCTAAACACGAGCGAGGTTGCTACATTTAGTGTCGCCACGGAACCTCTAGAAAAACGGAGGAGGGTGTCCGCAGGTCCCCCATCAGCAGCGATCAATGACGACGAGGTTCAGTTTCTAGGCTCGCTGCCGCTGAGAACGGAGGACCAGAATGTCAACAACGCGGGGCTCGGCTCGGGCAGGGTCAGTGTGGTAAAGATTGCGTGGTTCACCGACTCCAACACCCGCAGGGAGATCTTGCCCCTTGACGACTATCTCCTATACCAAGGAATCAAGCTTATTGGCAGCGATAAAGTCAATAACACCCGTCCTACCGCCCTGAAACTCTCGACAGTGTTACAGCGGTCCCGGTCGGATGTTGTGGGATCATCGAGCCAGCAGTTCAAGGCCAAGAGCAAGAACCCTACTCGGTCGTCAAGCTGGAAACCACCACCGACTGCAACTCGTCACTCGCCCAAGAGGCCCAGCCTTTTACACCAGACCACCCCGGAACATGAAGCTGCGGAGCACATGCCTCCCGTGCCCGATTTCCTGCACACTGCGTACTCGTGCCAGCGACCGACGCCTATCCATCCTCCCAACGAGGCCTTCATAGAGCAGCTTGCGAAGATCAGGACCACGCGGCTTCTGACTGGGGACAGAGTCGGCGTGCGCGCATATTCTAGCGCAATAGCCAGCCTTGCAGCATACCCATACGTCTTGGCAACACCTGAAGAGGTTGATAGACTCCCTGGCTGTGGCCCCAAAATCGCTCTCTTGTTCCAAGAGTTCAAGCGTCAGGGAGGAGTCGTAAGGGAGGCACTGGAGGCCGAGTCGGACCCCAAGCTCTCGGTTCTAAAGGAGTTCTACGATGTGTGGGGAGTCGGAGAGGTGACCGCGAAAGAGTGGTACGACAAGGGTTGGAGGGACCTGGACGAGGTCGTCGAATACGGCTGGGCGACCCTTACCCGAGTCCAGCAGATCGGGGTAAAGTTCTACGACGAGTTCCTGCTCAAGATTCCCCGGGAGGAGGTGGAGAGAATAGCGAACACTGTCCTTGAGCACGCAAACCGACATAGGAGCGGGTTCCAGATGGTTATCGTTGGTGGATACCGCCGAGGAAAGAAGGAGAGCGGTGACGTCGACATCATACTCAGCCATCCGGACGAGGCCGCCACCCATAACTTCGTGACCGACCTCGTCGTCGACCTAGAGGACAGCAACTACATCACGCACACGCTCGTGCTAAGCACCAAGAACTCAGAGCGCGGGCAGGTCACGCTGAGCTGGAAGGGCGAGGTGAAAAAGGCTCCCGGGACCGGGTTCGACACGCTGGACAAGGCCCTGGTCGTCTGGCAGGATCCCAACTGGACGCCTGGCGGCGGCGACGACAGGAAGAACCCGAACCCGCACCGGCGCGTCGACATCATCGTGACGCCCTGGAAGACGGCGGGCTGCGCGGTGCTGAGCTGGACCAGCGGCACGACGTTCCAGCGCGACCTGCGCCGCTACTGCAAGCGCGAGCGCGGGCTCAAGTTCGACAGCAGCGGCGTCCGCAGCCGGACCAGCGGGCGCTGGGTCGACTTCGAGAGCGGCGAGGACGGCGCGCCGGCCCCAGACATGCTGACGGCCGAGAGGAGGGTGTTTGCCGGCCTCGGGCTGGAGTGGCGGGCTCCGGAAGAGCGGAGCACTGGATAAGGGGCACTCGGAAGTTGTCTTGGTACGGGAGTTTAGGAGCATTGCAGTGCAAGGATATCTTTTCGGTTTTTGGATTGGGATAATCTAGTCTAGGGTACTGGTACACTGTCCACTCTGTGGACCGTTCTCCTCTCTCGTATCACTGACGCGTCACATAACCCGATGGAATAATTACCTGGTCATGGCCCAGCCAGTGTAGCCAGCCATAATGATGAGAGGGTAGGCGGTGAGGTAGTGGCCCAAGATACCCCTTTTTTTGAGCAAGGTAGACAGATGGTTAGCAGGTTCCGCCGGCAACATCTGGCTAGACAGGCTGGCTGGGCAGCGGGTTGGCTTACAGTTTACGCCCATTGGGACCGCCGGAGGAGTACATCTTTGCGTAGATCAGGCGAGAGACGACCCAGGCGGCGCCGAGAGAGGCGCTGGCGATGGGGGTCCTCAGGCCCGAGATGAGCAGGGCGCCGAGGAAGGAGGTGTGCTGTGGACAAGAGCGGGTCAGCATCTGCCCATAATACATAGGTACGTACGGCCCCCTCTTTTGCAGACAAGAACCACTCACGTTCTCGGTGAAGTTTGCGTGGGCGCGCTGGGCGCAGTTGAAGGCGTAGGCGTTGGGGTCCTTGTCGGCGAGGGCCTTGTCGGCGTACGAGACGGGGTAGCCCAGACCCGACCTCTTGCGGGCCTTGACGGTGAGGATGCCGTGGATGAAGCTGAGGAAGAAGGACGAGGACGCCACCAGCACGACGTAGCCGTAGTCGGCCGGCACGTTGAGGGTGATCATGTTGTTGGACATGCTGGGCTGGCTGGCTGGCTGCGATGGGGAGGGATATAGATGGGTGGCTTGGCGATTGGTTTTTTTGTTGGGTGGTTTCAGCAAGTTGGAGAGTGAGTGAGTGAGAGGGCGAGGTAAAAGTGTATTCGTGAAAAAGGTGGCGACGTGACAATTTGTATGGAACAGCACTCTCGCTGGCAAGGTGGAATTACAAAAAGTCGCCGAGATTCCGGATACACGCCTGCGCGAGATAATGCCACGTTGGCTATGCTGGAACCAGAGCCACACACATCCCAGGCGAAAAAAAAACAGAACTGGATCGAACAGGATGGCGGGGTGGATTACAAAACACCCTCAGCCAGCCTTGCCAGCACCTTTCCTTATTTCCTCTTCTTCATTTTATGTTTTGTCGCTGGAGCCGAAGCGCAGGGCGGGCGGGCCATCTGAAAACACCGGCCCCGACCAATGTCGGAGAGGTCCAGGCACCTTGTTTTTTTCTTTCTGAGCAGCACATCGTCTCACACAGACCTACCCCCTAGCACGAGAAAATAGGGTCTCTGCGACTTTCTTCCCGCCCTTCCGCCCTTACGTAGGCTTCCCCGTTGACTGTCGGAACGGATTGCATCGAGATCGGGCTTTTTACTGCGGGTGCGAGCTGCATCATCAGGTTTTGACTGCTCTTGCCGTGGCGGCCCTGCCGTGGACTGCCGAGGGAGGTCGGGTCATCCCTCACTGGCCTCGTGTACCTCGGGTATATTCGAGCTAAGGCTAAGGTTCTGACACCCTTCCCCGGCCGAATTGAGGCTCCGACTCCATCGGAAAGTCGCCGAGTCCCGAAACCCCCTTCATCCAGCTAGGCGCGTCCCCTAAATAACAGGCTGCAATCCCATGCGTGTCCCTAACAAGTGTGAACCGACCGAGTGAGTTAGAAATATACAAGGAAGGAAATAAGGAAAAGATAGAGTAGGAAAGAGAAAGGTCCTCAAAAGGAAATAGGAAAAGATCCTCAAAAGGAAATAGGAAAAGATCCTCAAAAGGAAATAGGAAAAGATCCTCAAAAGGAAAGAATTGGCACAATTGGATTTCAATTAGCGTGATCGGAACTGCAGACTTTCATTCGGGCACCGTGCTGGGCTTGTACGATATGGAATTCAAGCAATCCGTCGAATAGTCGAACAAACCAAACCTCTCATCATAACACTATGATAACAACGCCGCCTTGGCTGACCTAAACCGCCGGGGGTCCTACAATTAACGCCCAATCCGTCCTGCGATGCCGTGGTATACAATAATGAACCTGCCTTCCCCCGATAATCATAATGTGAAGTGTGACAATAACAGCATCGGCGTGTGTGACGTATGTGCCGTGTGTAACGATAAAACGGTGTGGCTCAACGCCGCCTCCTGCGCTTCCTCAGCTCCTCCCACTCGCCAGCCTCATCCTCCTCGTCCGGCGACGCCGCCGGCGGCGTCGAGGCTGCTGGAGTCTTGCCATCCACCGACTTTTCGATCCCGTTGTTGCCCAGCAAAAAGTCGGCGTAGTACTTGAGCGCGTGGAACATCTCCTCGCCCGTCGGCACGATCTCCTCGGGCGGGAGCAGGAAGCCGTAGATGCCGCGGTCCCGCAGCTTGATCTGGTAGCTGAACTTGGCGCGCATTTCGTGGTAGAACCAGTCGATGGCCGACCCGCCTCCTGACTCCATCCTCCGCGTCGAGGAGCCCCGCGACGAGCCCACGGCGCCCTGACAGGCCGAGAAGACGTTGTACAGCTCGCCGCTCGACAGCCGGATCGCCTTGGCGATGCCGATGGCGAGCTCCTCGAGGTTCTCCAGATTCGGCGGCTCCGAGTCGCACGTGTACGAGTAAGGGTACAGGATCTCTTGCGAGAACGAGTGGAGGTCGATAAGCCCGACAAAGTCGGTGCCGTTCTGCTCGGCCTGTGCCTTGGCCCAGTCCGAGAGCTGCTGGGCCTCAACCGCCTGAAAGGGCTGCTCGCCGCCGTAGCTTTCGGAGCATGGCTCGGGTAGGTTCCTATCCCACTCGAAGCCGAAGGCACGGTCAAGATCGAGGCCGCGGCAGAAGTTCAGAGGCGTGTCCTGCCTGGTCTTCCTCCAAAGCCGATCGACGGCCCACGTGTATTCATAGCCGTCGGGGTTGAGCACGGGGATGAAGATGGCCGTGTAGTTGTCAAGAAATCGAGTCAGGACCGAGTCTTGGCCGTAGGAGGATATCAGAGACCATGCGAGATAGTTAACCGCCGCGGTGCCAATCCACTCCCGCGCGTGCAGGCCGCCATTGATCACGAGCGTTTTCTTCGGGGTGGTGTTTTCGCTGCCGGGCGGCGCGGGCTTGCCCACGCGCAGAGCCAGAATCTCCCTCCCCTCGAAGGACTTGCCGATTACCTCGAGCGTCACTATGCTCGGGAACATGGACGCGACAAGACGCATCCAGTGGTGTATGACGGCGAGGGGCTGGTAATCGTGGAAGAAAACGTTGTCGAATTCGTTGGCGTGCGTAAGAACTGAAGGGGCCAGTCGCCTGTCCGAGTCAAGTCGAGCGCTGGCGCTGGCGCCGTCGCGAGCGGCGTCAGGTGTGGCGCGGCCGCCACCGTATGTGGCCATGACGGCGGTGGGGAGGTCGGGGATCAGGGTCGAGAAGGCCGATTGGAGCGACGAGGGCAGCAGGCTGAGCAGGGACGAGACGTCTTTCTTGTGCAGGCGGATGTCGACATTGTTCCGGGTCGAGGCCCAGACGTCGAGGAAGAGGCGGTCGGCGGCGTCGGCGAGAGCGCCCTCCTCCTCGTGGCTCGACACGTTGAATCGGATCACCGTCTCCTTGTCGTAGCGCGGGTTGAGGGCGCCCATGCCCCTGGGCGGAGCCGACTTGCGCTTGGCCGAGGCCGGACGGCCAAACACCATCTCGACGACATTGTCTCGCAGCCACGTCACCAAGGGGAAGAGGCCGCGGGCGGCATTCTGCGTGTGGGGAGGCGGCGGCCGCACGCCGACGGCGGGCACCGTCGGAGAGAGGACTAGGAGGACGAGACAGATGAGCAGCGACAACAAAGCATATCGTCTCGACAGCATTTTGTGATCGAGATGGGCGCTTTTCACATGCAACCAATCGACTGAGGCGACTGTCGAGCCAGGCACCAAGGCCGGACTCGAAGGGAGCGTCTGGACTCGAGGCAAGGGCTAAGACAACCCTCGGCTATTTCGAGGGCCACAGATCAGAGCGGCCGTTCGGGAAGGAGGGGTTGCAGCCCAGATTCCAAGAGAGTGAGGGGCAAAAAGAAGGGGAAACAATACAGAGTTGGCCGATGGGTTTGGAAATCAAGGACGGCGGAGACAGATGATGCCGGGGCTGTCGTGTCGCCGAGACTTATCGAATGCGGGCTTCATGTGGACTCCATTCTTGGTCGCCTCAATCGGAGGGCGGGGAACTCCAGATCCGAGCTTGGACGCGAATTGGCTGGAAGGATTCAATCTCAGCCTGGACGGGAGCCCCTGGCCTGATGCTGCGTCCCCGGCCGGGTCTGCCTTCGGTGCCCACCACTTGGACTTGCCACCTCGCAACAGCCCACAAGCAGCGCTGCACAGCCACACGGACGGGTCCATGGAGGCCGGGGTGGAGAGGAAATGAACAGACGTGCAGGCAAGGCAGCTCGATCCAGCGCAGCTTTCCTGGAATGGTGTACCTTCAATGACGCGCCAAAAATGCGGGCGTGCATGCGCGACGTGTCTTTTGATTGTATGCACGGAAAGGGCACGGGGTGTACTACTAAGCTCGACTCTTTGGAACGACCCCACGGTCAGCTCCGCTCGAGCCCGCAACTGAATTGTCTTTGCTGCAGGTCAGAGATGAACATGAACGGTGAGATGGGATCATGCAAACCTAGAATCTGCAAAGGCTAATAAATCAAGCATCTGCCAGAAAGGAAAATCAATACGAAGCGCAAATATCTTGAGAGAAACATATGAAACCCTCGTTCTATCTCTAGAGCTGCCTCATTAGAAGGGTCATGGAAGCTCTCAATTGGTTTCTCGCTGGCTTCTCTGGCTAGCAGCCTAGGGCGGCCCCTGAGTGCAGTAACCTCGCAGCCCGCCCACCTGCATTTCCGGTGCCAACGTTGGATTCAATTGGTGTCCGGCGCACTGGGCTGCTGGCGGTGGTGCGGCGCCCTGGTCCCGTCCCCGAGGGCGGCCTAGAGCCCCACTGGACAATAGCTGCGGGCGGCACGAGCCAATCACAGGCGCAGCATGGCAGCGCGGCCCCAGCAAGCTTCTGGACCTGGAGCCCCCTGCCCTGCTCCTGCGTGCTTGCCTCCTTTCTTCCTTTTGCTTGGGTCGTTGGGGTCCCGCTTGGGTCCACGCCGCCCATCTCACTGGCGGGACAGCCTGGAGTCGAGAGCCTCTGGGGACAAGCCAACCAACCTCGTCGTTGACGTCCGCCGCATTTTTTTTCTAGTCCACTCCTTTTTGTGCTGACCCAAGACAACCGGCCTGCTTGCTAGTCGGTTGCGTATCTTGTCAGCCGGGTCCCCTCGTTCACTTGCAATTTCGCGCTCTGTTGTTTTTTGTTTCGTTTTATTTTCTACTGTCGGGTTTTCTTCTCCGACTCCATCTCTCGCTCTCGGTTTCTCCGAGTCAACGAGTCTCTTGGCCCTTCGCTCTCAGCCAGCCAGATGCCATCCTGAACAGGGCCGACGCAACACCAACCACTCGCAGCCGAGGCGACTGCCATGCTCCTTTCGCTGCACCCCGTCTGAGGATGGTCGCAAGCACCCGCCGTCATGCCCTTCCTTCGTCGACGAGGCGTCATGGCTAGCGAGTCGGACATGCGCCGCCGCACCAATTCGCAGGAGGTTCCGCTCCCTGATGCATTTCCTAACGCCGGCAAGCATCTCCAACCACCACAGGACGACCTAGCCGCCGTGCAACCCGCCGCCAATACCACAGAACCCTCCGATCCTACCCCATCTGACCCTCCCGCCGCCAGCGCCAGTGGTCCCGCGCCTCCCGACATGTCTTCTGCCGACCGCCCCTCCGCCGATGAGCCCGAACCTCGAGTCCCCTCCATCCAGCTGCCGACTCGTCCTCAATCGCCTCCATTGCCCGACGAAACCAAGTACCGACGCTTCTCCATGCTGCGCTTTCGCAATGCCTCCGACTCCCAGCTGTCCATCAGGGTCAAGCAGCAGTCCGAGACGCCGCCTCCTCTCCCACCTCTCCCTGACAGTAGGCGGCCCTCATTTCCAGTCAACTCCCTTGCTTGTCGCGATGTCGCGCATCCGTCTCCAGATCTGCCCCTCCTGTCTCTCCTCGCTAGTCCGCTGTGGTACAATTCTAACCTATCGCAGCACCTGCAATCATCACGACCGCCCCAACCTCTGATCTGAGCGTGAACCCGAAGAAGCCTGCCCGGAAGAAGCTTCCGTTCGGACTTGGAGGAGATCGAGATGACTCGGGCCAGACTAGCATCCAACCCGCCTCCAAGAGGGATCGCAGAAAGACGATGAACCTGGATATTATGTCCGGCAGTCGCCAAGCCGTCACCTTCGAAGAGCCCCGGCACCAAAGCATGAGCCAAATACCGCCCGCGTATGGCGAGGAATCTGAGGGGAGCGGCCTTGCGCTGCCTTTTAACAATCGTTTATCCGAGTCTTCGAGGTCTGACGGCAGCTCTGGAGACCACCGCGTGTACGGCAGCACGACGACCACGACGCACACCGTCCAGACCACTACCACCTTCTTTCGCTTACCGCGCCGCAAACAGAAGCAGCCCGAGCCCATGTTCCCCATCGCCCACCTGCAGAAAGGAGGGGACTCCCAGGTGCACATGCATGGTGTCGGCTCCAACGCGTCGCTTTCGACCTGGACACCGGAGCGGGCAAGCACGTCGAGCAGGATGACCGGGAACGAGACGCCGACCCCGTCAAGGCCCTCGTCGTCTAGACACGACGGCAGCGCGACCTCGCCTAGCCCGTCTCCTGCTGTGGCCTTTGTGAACAGGCAGAGCGTCTCCCCCGCGACGGCCCTCTTTCGCCCCGAGTCCAGGAACTCGGGTCAGTCCTCACCGTCTCGGGGGTTGTCTCACCTCCGGGGTAGGTCCTCGACTATGAGTTCATTGGGGAGGAAATCTATGGACGACCGCCTTGCCGCTCCGCCGTCCCGCACGTCGACCTCGATTGGTAGGAAGAGCTTTGGGGACCTGCTGGGGCTTAGCAAGATTCGTCACACCAACGGAGGGCGTCCAGGGAGCCTGACTCCAGTCACCCCAGGCTCGAGCACCTCCAAGAACAACTCAATACAGCTCGCCCGCGACACTATCATCCTCCCTGAGCGTCGCGACGATGATACGCCCGCGAAATATCTGGCAAGGTTGGAAGAGGTTGTTAGCCGGAGTGTGATCGCCAGCGCCCTGTCCAAGAATGCAGACCAATTTTCACAGGCCGTTTTGCGGAGCTACATGCGTGGCTTTCGCTTCTTTGGAGATCCGATGGACATGTCCATTCGGAAGCTTCTTATGGAGGCCGAACTTCCCAAGGAGACGCAGCAAATCGACCGCTGCCTGCAGGCGTTCGCGAACCGGTACCACGAGTGCAACCCTGGCATCTACGCCGACCCGGATCAGGCCTACTTCATTGCCTTCTCGCTGCTTATTCTGCACACCGATGTCTTCAACAAGAACAACAAGTACAAGATGCAGAAGACAGACTACCTCAAAAACACGCGCGGCGATGGCATTTTTGATGACATCCTCGAGTGTTTCTACGACAACATCACCTACACGCCCTTCATCCACGTTGAAGACGACCTCGACATTAACGGAGAGCGCATTATCGCACACAAGTCCAAGAAGAAGACGTTCATCTTGGGCGGGAATCCGGACCCGGCCAAGCGGGTGGCCAAGGAGCCCATCGACCCCTACACGCTCATCATCGACAACAAGCTCGACATACTACGGCCCAGCCTCAAGGACGTAATGCACCTAGAGGACACGTACAGTTACATAGGCACCGAGCAGACGCTTAATCTGCAGGAGCTACACAAGACCTTCTTCAAAACGGGTGTGCTCCAGATCGTGTCGGCAAGGTCTCGCCCGGATGCCTTCATGTCAGAGAAGACGGCGACGAACCCACAAGAGGCGCAGGCTGGCATTGTAGACATCAAAATCACAAAGGTCGGGCTGTTGTGGAGGAAGGACGCCAAGAAAAAGAAGACACGGTCGCCGTGGCAGGAGTGGGGTGCAATCCTCACGGGTGCACAGCTCTACTTCTTCCGGAACACGTCCTGGGTGAAGAATCTGATGCACCAGTACGATACCCACATCAAGCACGGCCACGATGGGATCCCAGTCATCTTCCACCCGCCATTGGACCAGTTCAAGCCCGATGGCCTGATGTCTACTGATGGGGCGGTTGCTCTGCTGGACTCGTCTTACAAGAAGCACAAGAACGCTTTTGTCTATGTGAAGCATGGGGGCTCGGAAGAGGTGCTTTTGGCGGACAACGAGGAGGAGCTGAATGACTGGCTAGCAAAGCTGAACTATGCAGCCGCGTTCAGAACCTCGGGCGTGCGCATGCGTGGGGTGGTCGGTGGCAGCTACGACGGCCAGACCCGCCGGGCAATGAGGAGGCTGGAGTCGGAGTCGTCTCAGTCGATCCAGACCCCGACCGGAGAGGTAACCATCTCGAGGAGCCGGATCGACCTCAAGATGGCGCAGGACATCCTCGAGGCGCGGCGCGAGGTCATGTCACAGAGGATAGCCGACGCTAACGAGAGGATCCAAGCCGAGGAGTCCAAGCTGGAGGACCAGCTAAGAAACGCCAGGCACCTGCAGCTCCTCGCGCCCGTTCAGCCCAAGACCAGGGACCAGATACTCCTGGCCGCGGCGCGCATAGCGGCGCAGCTCAAATGGACACGCATGGAGATGTGGAGGCTGAAGTGCCACCGCGACATTCTCTTGATGGACCTCGAAGAGGAGCGGCTGCAGCTCGGTCTCGTACCATCGCCCCGCCTACACCCCAACAGCTCGCCCGAGAAGACGGGACTTGGACGAGAGGAAGCCAGAAATAGCACGTCGACGGTCGTGCAACAAAGCCCAAAGGCTGCCGAGCAGGCCGGCCGAAGATTGTCGACTCCAGCTCTGGACGAACCTATCGACTCTCCCGAGACGGACGTGTTCCAGACTCCACCGACGAGCGCCCCAGGACACCAAGGACATCACAAGCACCACAACTCCTGGGATCTCCCTCCGCGTGGACTCGATGCTATCCGCCTCCGAAAAGCGTCAATATCTAGCGCCATATCGGCGATATCGGCGGCTGCATCGCCTCCAAGGAAGATCCCGAGCTCGCAATCGACGCCAGCCATCGCATCGGCTTCAAGCCCGCCCCAGCCCGCAGAGGAGCACAACGATGAGCTTGACGCTGCGGAAAGGGACCTGCTGGAGCAGGCAGGGCTTATTGATGCCGAGCAGACACGAGCGGCCGATGCCAGATCAGCAGCCTCGGCAATGATGGATGGCGGAGAGGGTCGGGAGCGCCAGGAGGGCACCTCATATGGGTCGTCTGCGGACAGACAAGACCGCAGCAAAATCCGTCGCAGCCTGCAGCGGACGCTTCGGGAGAGTGCGGGCCATTTGTCTCATCATAGGAGCAATCGCAAAGGCAAAGAGCCCGCATCCGGCACCTATGGGGATGAGGAGCCGGCTCGGGAAACAGATGTGCTGACGCGCGGCTCGGGGTCTTTCGTGGTTCATGGAAAGAAGGCGTCGGTTATCAGCTTTGGCGGCGAGCTGCAGAGCATGACGCCTGACCAGCGGCTCCGGCAGCGTAAAGCGCAGCAGGCCGCGGCCCCTCGCGACGACGCGGGCTCGTCGCCGGCCGGTGACGGAGAGACTCTTCCCGCTGCGGACTATCAAGCAGACCTCCAATCGCCCAGGGACCCCGAGCGCCGAGAGTCTGCCGCAAGCGCCAGCACCGCTACGGCAAGGAGCTTCCGGGAGCTGCATAGGAAATACTCGTCTGCCCAGGCGCACAAGTCTGGCCCCAGCTTACCACTCCCTGATGAGGACAGTGACGCGGCCGTGAGCTTCTCAGATGGACGCAGGACCCCCCTGCCGCCAATCGAGCACGACTCGGATGAGGAGGCCTGGGTTCAGAGCCGGGAATCTCTGAAACCCGGACACGGGTCCGGACGCGTGCCGTCAGGGGGTCTGAGAAAAGGGGCCGAGTCGGCCGACAGTGACGACAGCGGCGACGATGACGACGAAAGGGGCAGCAGCTTCCTCAGCCCGCCGGACAGCGCGGGCGCACATTCACGGTACTTGACCCCCGAGCCGTCGTCGCGACCGGGGTCTCGATCGAGCAACGCGAGCGGAGATGAAAGGGAACCCGACCATGGCGACAGACAGCTTCAAAGCCCACCACCTATCCAGGTCGTTGGCGCATAAGCCTTGCCCCCGCTCTTGCGACGGGACCCGTCCTTATTCGATTCCGACCAGTGAACATCGATGGAGAGAAAAAAAAGAAACAGAATATAAAAAACACAAAAACGAAAGAAGCAAAAACAAGCACAGCGACCGGAGAACATCTGGGTTCTTGGCTCTCAGCGGGCACTCACTGTATTTCCTAATTCTCTGTATCAATAGACACGGGCATCAAGGCCCTGCAGGGGTGGAACTTGGTCGATCCCTCTTGGCAGCGCGGCAGGGAGAGCCGAGGAAGCCTTCACGATAGCCGACACCCTTCACCCTCCTCCTTTTCTTTATTCGTTTCCCTCTCCCTTTCTTTTTTTGCCTTCTGTTTATTTTTAGTCTATGTGTTTTAACTCAACCCAAACCTTTGACGCGTCACTCGCGCGGGTTTGCCGGTTTTTTTGCTATCATTTTTATTTGTTTATCCTCCCCTATCTTGTTTCTGTTCCCTTTCTGCTGTTTTGCCACTCTCCCTACCTTCGTTTTCCTTTTCTACTTTCCCATGGGATCGACCTCGAGGCAAGAGGTGATAGAAGGGGGAGACAAGGCTACTACAGCCAGTGATACTAACCCCCTATTTTTTTTTTTTTTCTGCCTTGGGGGGGTTTCTGATTTCTTTTCCTTTCATTTTATGACGGATGGATGGAATGGCACGGTTCTTTTCGTTGGCGCGAAAAGGGACAATAGGGTTTTTCTCTTGTTTGTTTTTGGTAGCAAAACATTGCCACTATTTTCCGATAAACACACATCTCTTGTTCAATTCGGAACAACAGCACAGCACAGTCGAGTGCCTTCTCCTTTCTTACTCTCGTATTTTCCATGTATCGCTTACATCCAAAACAGAACAAAAAAAAAAAATTCTAGCTCACGCATCATCCAGTGGCATCAACGACTTACCTTTGCTTTGGCACGATTTTGGCGAGACAGCGATGGTTGTTGTTACGGTATCGCCCCTGAGAGTTTGTTGGTCCGGAACTTGGATGAGCGAAGCGAAAAGGGCTCCAAACCTGATCGTAGCCAACACGGCTTCTAACAAAAAAAAAAAAAAAAAACAATTGTCGACGCAGGAATTCGGACCAAGGCAAGGGAAGAGGGACAGCATCTTGAAGTAAATTCAGAGGTGAGCAGAACATATTTAATGATAACCTCTTTCAGAGGGACAGTGTATTTTTTTCAATTCAGTAACAAATAGCTTGAATCTCATAATATCTTTTCTTTGAACCAAAATTTTAGTTTTACACACTTTTCCCAAGGCGTCATCCCATCCATCATCAATCAGTATGGGTCGCATCCGCGCAACGAGGGTGACCTTCCTCGAGCAACGAAGCGCCCCCACAAGCCTGCCCTGCTCAAACAGGACATCTCGCGGGGCATATCTATGTATGGACGCCTGCGGTTCGTTCAGCTCGTTCCCCTTCATTTCTTCCCCTTCTTCTTCTTCTTGGCGCCGGCTCCGCCCGCAGGCGCCTTCTCGACCTTAACGGCCCCGGCCCCGCCGACGAGCTCGAGCGTCTCCTCCTCCTTGACGACGCCGCCCTGCGTAGCCTCGGCCGCCTTCTTCTTCCCCTTCTTGCCCTTGGGCCGGTAAGTGCTCCGGTCGCGCAGCGGCAGCCACCGCTCCGGGTCCGGCTTCTTCTCCGGGTCGTAGTCCTTGGGCAGCTTGGCTCGGCTGCGCCGCGGCTTCTTCGCCGGCGCTGCGCCGTCAGCCGCCGCCGCCGCCCCACGCTTCCTGCTCCCAGTGGCAGTGGTCGTGGCTGATGATGACGGGAGAGAAGCCACGCCAGCATCCAGGAGCGCACTCACGTCAACACCCGCCGTCAGCTTCTCGACAGGAGTCAGGTCGGCCAGGTAAGGCTGCGCGCGGGATGGGTCGCTCGTGGCAAAGCTCGCCACCAGGCCTGCTTCAGCAAGGCGGTCACGCTGCTCCTCGCATAATCGAGAGAAAGCTGTGCCCGCCGTGGAGAGGTCCGAGGAGTCTTGCGAGTGTAATAGTTCAATGCCGGCCTGGCGCAACAGCGACAGCGCACTGCCATCGCGGACGTCACTGCTCCCTGCGGCAGACTGTTGTTGCCAGTGCATGGCAGCCCTGGACAGCTCGGCGCGGACGGCGGCATGACGGCCCTGGAGTCGATAGAGAGCGACGGCGAGAGCGACGAGGCCGGGGGAGAAGCGGACGTCAGCGTGGTCAGGGGTGGTGGCAGCTTCCAGACGTCTGAAGAGGGCCTCGAGCAGAGACAGGGCTGGTGCTGGGTTTTCTGTCTGGATGTAGAGTTGTATGATGGTGAGCAAGAGGCCGATGTCGTCTGGGCGCGACTCGAGCAGCGGCAATATGCTCCTGAGGGCCTCTTTTCCGGTCTGAAGGTGCGACACAGCAGCGGCGTGCAGCACGCCCAGATTGCTGGCCTCACGCGAGGTGTCGGGTGCTGATGAGGCGTCTTCCCTTGCCAGACCTGTCCTCGCTCTAGAACGGACGCCACTGAACTTTTGGCATTGCAGCTCAATGACCTCCTTGTTTCGCCTCAGGACTGCGGCTTGGTACTCGAATGGCATGCTGTTGTCTGTGGGTGGCATGATCGACTCGGCTAGGCGGGCTGTCATGTATGGATTGGGGCCCTGCTCTTGTGCCAGAGAGTTGTTTTGTGCAACCCACTTTGTGGAATGGTCGGATATCCTGGAGCGCGAGAATAACACAGCAACGGTCAGTAACTTGGTTGGAAGCAGAGCCGGTGGGCGAGCCTCTCCAGGACACAGGGGCAGACAGGGGCAGGGGCAAACACTCACTCTGGTATGCTGATGGAGTTTTGCAACTGGGCACCCTCGTCCAGCTTGCCCTGCCTTATCAGGACGTAGGCGTGCTGAACGAGTATGGGGATGAGCTCGACCTGCCTCTCCTCCTCGCTCAAATCTTCCGAGGCCTCACACAGAGCCTTGGCCCTCCTCAGCAGCACCTCGGCCTTCTGCAGCTCGCCGCGGGCGACGCAGCCGCATGCAGCGTTGTAGGCGGCCTCGAAGGTCTCCATGTCCTGCCTCGAGGGCTGGCGTTCCGACTCGGAGAGGTGGTGGGCGGCACCGGCCCACTCGAGCTGGGCGGCAGTGGCCAGCATGTTGATGCGCAGGTCGCCCTCCTCGTTGACCCGGCCCTCGCGCGAGACGGTGTCAAGCAGCTCGCGGTAGGCCCTGGCAGCGTCTGTGAAGCGCTCAGCGCGGTAGGCAACCTGGGCGCTCACATGGCGGGCACCCCGGGCGGCGGCCGAGGCCGGGGCCTTGGCACAGAAGTCATCGCAGATGGCGGCGGCAGCATCGAGGTTGCCGGTCTTGTAGAGGGCATAGGCGTTCTCCAGGGCGCAGTCCTGGGCAAGGCGATCTCCGCCGTCGCTGATGGCACGCAGGGCGTCGTCGTAGCGGTCGAGCTTGACGAGGGCGACGACCTTTGTGTGCTGGGCGGCGTGGAGGTCGGGGCCGGCTGAGGGAGAGGAGCGGATGGCGTCGTTTGCCAGCCTGAGGGCCTCGGCGTGGTCCTCAATGTCGGTGCCTCGGAGGAGCGAGTTGAGGGCCGAGATGGCGGGGTCCGCCATTTTGGAGGACGATCTGGTCTGTGCTGCAGCTCTGGGGGTTCAATGTCTGTCTACCAGGTGCTGGAGGTGGTCGTGTTGGAGCTGGGGAATTTCAATTGCATCCGGACTCTGGGGAAGACGAGGCGGACGAGGAAGGGTGCAGTGTGAGCGTGCCAAGGGAGAGTGAGTGAGTGTGCGAGTGTTTGTGCCTGCTGCTTGCTGCTCGTTTGTTTGCAAAAAGAAAAAAAAAAGACCAGACCAGCTTCGGCAGGGAAGGCCAGCCTAACTGCAACCAGCACAGCCGAAAAGTCCCTTTGCGGTCCCTTTCCGTGGCTGCCACTGCGCTGGAGCAAAATGTGACTCGCCCTGCACGCTGCAAGTGGGCGAAGGTCAAGGCTCGTGAGGGGCTACGTCGGCTGCTGTGTGGGGCAGAGAATTTTGCGGCGTAAAAAAAGATTTTGTGTGGATATGAGGTCACTCCGTCCCCAACTGTCTCGGGTATGCTCTTGGAATGGGTGTGTCTTTTCCGTTCTTTGCCTTCGTCGACGGTATTCAATCTCTCGTCTCTGGCAAACGGCCGTCCTATCTTCTAAACTGCAGGCCCGTCCGTGCAGGCAGCATCGAGGCCCGTGGGCGGCGGTTGTCGCTCGGAAGCAAAATGCAAAATCCAGGTTTCTCCTCACTCGACCAGGGCAGCTCGCGTGAGACCCTGGGCAGTCGCCCCTCTCTCACAGGCGCCGTTGAACACCCAGACCCACCCACCCACAGGCTCTACCGTGCTTCTTTATTGCAAGAGATGGAGAAAAGAAAAAAAATTCTGACCGTATCCAGCAGCCTGGCATCGGATTTCCAGTCCCACCCGCCGCAAATCCTGCATTGACAATTTTTTTTGGCATTGCTTTTTTCTCAATTTTTTTTCTTGGATTTTTTTCTCCTCCTTTTTTTTTTTTTTCTGTGGCGATTCATTGCATGCCTGCCATGGTTAGCTCCAAGTTCGTGTTGCGGAAACCGGCGTCTCGTCTCGGTCGTGTCCTCGTCGGTTCAAACTTGTGGGAGTCGGCGGGTGGGTGGACGCCGAGGGGAAAAAAAGACTCTTCCTGTTCGCGTGGCTTCTGGGTAATGGGTTCGGCTTACTCGTGGGTTTTAGGCCGGCGCCCTGCTTCTATTCCCCAACCTCAATCAGCCTAAAATTCCATGGGCGCCGCGATGCCAAAACAAGTCACCGTCTGCTGAACAACCCCCAGAAACCACCATTCTTGGACCTTGAGCCTGGCGGAGTCCGGTAAGGTTTCAGGGGGTATGTCGGCATCACGTTGTATTCGGAGCTTTCGCCCGAGCCCGACTCAGAGCTGGACCCGTGCGCCCTCTGCAGCCGCCGCCGCTCGGGTATCTCCCCAAGCTTCGTGCTGACCGACGAGATGGTCATCATAGACATCCTATTGGCCACGCTCATCGGGAATCGGTGGCTTCGAAGGGGGCTCCTAGGCCTGTAAGGAATTCCGTCCTCAGTGTCGCCCTTTTTGTCGCCGCCACCGCCACCGCCGCTGCTGGTGCTGGTGCTGTTTCCGTTGCTGCTGACGGCGGGGCCATGGGCGTCACTGACGCTGGTGGTGGTTGTCGCGGTTGCGGCGGTGGTGGTGGTGCTGGCACTACCGTCAGCAGTGCTGCTGTTGCTTTTGCTGGCGGTAGCGTTGCTGTCTGCGGAGCCACTACTGTTTCCAGCGCTGCCGCTACTTTCGGCAGTTGTGGTACTGCTTGCAGTGGCACTTTTAGACAGCTTCCTGCTGTCCCTCTTCGACTCGCTTGCCCTGCGGGCTTTTTTCGAAGCCGCTGCTGCCTCCTTGGACGCCTTCCGCGACGATTTATTGCCCGGATCCTTTCGCGTCTTTGTGGGTGGCGGCTTTGGGGGCGAGTGCGAGACAATTGCCGTGCTCGCGTCCGACGCAGAAGCGCGGCGCCGTCGATGGCCATCGCCCGACGACGACGACGACGACGACGACGATGCGGCCCCGCTGGAGGATGCCAGGGACCGCCGCGAGGGCGTGTTCCTGAGTCTATGCGAGAGCTGGTCGATGGCGTTGACGGCGTCGATGCGCGACGAGTTGGACAGCCGCTTGAGCGTGTCATAAGGCAGCATCGCGTCATCATGCTTGCCCATGTGGAGCAGACCGACTAGGGCGGCGTTGAGCTTCCTGAGCGTCCGTCGCAGGACAGACTTGGCCTTGTCTGGAACCCAACTCGGAGCGAAGGCAGCGGACGGGGAGTCAGTAGACGGTTTCCTCGTCGTCGAAACAGTGTTGCTGTCTGCAGAGATACAGAGTCGGGCCGCATTGGGCTGCATTGAGGGGCACACTCACCGTCACCGCGCGCGAGGCGCTTGCCATTCTCGCTCAACCGAGAGGCATATCGCCGTTCGATCTTGTCCCGATCCGACTTGAGAGACTTCTGGAGGAGCGACGCCGCGTCCGATTCCGGTGTCGCCTCGTTTGTGCGGCGCCTGAAGACCTCTAGGAGTTCGAGGCAATTGTTGTAGGTTGTCAAGAGCTTGCTGATGCTGTCGCCGAACCCCATGCTTGTAGGGAATCAGTAAAGTGCGGGACCGTTGGAGGAAACGACTGCGATGAGACGTTTCCTATCCGGCGCTGCGTCCGGGGTCTTGCTCTCTGTTGCTGTTCTTGCCTTTCCGTCTCTTTCTCGCGATTCTTGGGGTGCAATGCGTCTCTCCCTTCTTTTGCTGCCACCGACCGGGTCTCAAGAAGTGAGGCTGGCTTGGGCTGGAACCAGACCGCGTCAGGAGGCGTGCGGGGCAACGTACCACCGCCATTGTAAGCCAGCCGCACAAGGCCTTGGCGCCCTCTCGACCAATCCAGGAGCGCCCCCTCGCGCCCCCTCGCGCCCGTGTCTCGCTCTTTGGGCTCGGGCGCCGATTCCGCGGGGACGAGATGTCATTTCTTTGTGTATTACCTAACGCTTTGCGCCGCGTCCCTTATTCGCTGCATGGACCCTGATGATCGATGCGTTTTCATTGGGAAGCCGGTGAAGGAAGCCGGGCGGCCTTGGGGCGAAACCCAGTCCCCCCCGCCTTCCTGCCGGCTCTCATTCCCAGCGCTGCCACGCTACACACATACATCACTCCTGATTATCCACCTGCGACACATGTGCTGTCTGGCCCGCTGGAGGGGCCGTCGTCTACCTTGATCTAGCATCTTCGCCTTTTCCAGGCGGTGAGTGGCTGCTCTCGGAGCACAGCCATATCCGGCCTGCGCGCCGCCAAACAGCTCTGGGAAGCACCCGCCAAGACGGTGTTCGTTGAGAAGGGGATGGATGAGGAGGCAAGTCCTGCAAGCACCTGCCACGCGCGCCGCCTCATCAACGGCCGGCGATCAACAGAGTGGCTGAGGAACGGGCGAAGATCTGATTAGATTTCCCGTCCTGCGTCTCGGACTCAGTGACTCTGGAAGGACTAGCTCTCCCGCATGCCGTCAATGCTTAGGGGAACCCCGATCTCCCCGTGTGCCTTTGAGCTAGATAGAAATGTCGATTGCCCGACTGCCTGCCTGTACGCCTGTACGCCTGTGTCTTGGCGGTGTGACCCCTTGAAAAGGCAAACACGTGGGGTGGTTGCATGGGGATCCGGAACATTTACTCTGTAGTGACTGCCCGCCTACATGTGCCGGCCTCCTGTTCTGGCTGATGATCCGTCCGCACCTCGGTTCCGTGGACGTGGACAAGGCGCAGACCTCCTCAAACTGGTCCCTCAGGCGGCAAATCTGCAAGCCGCGCCACGGAGGTGGCGGACGGAATCAAATCGGAAAAATCGCCATTTTCGTCCGAGACCCAAGAGCGGATATTCAAGAACATGCCACCTACGTGCCGTCGCATGCGGGCGCGTGTGGGGGTCACGGTTGTACAAGGAGAAACTTGATGGACCGAAGGCGATGGAAGAAAAGAAGAGAGTCACACAGTCATCCCGCGTCAACCAATTAATTACCTCGCCACCGGACAGGAAGGAATTCTGGCGCATCGAGCAAACAAACGATAACGAAATTTGATCCAAAATTACGACGTTGGCAGTGGCGCATGGAACGAATGGCCCAGGGAAGCCAAGGGTGCCCAAGCTGTCGTTTTTATGCAAGAGTTGGCGAGACAGCGCTCTCATCCAACCACGAGGCATTGTCACATCATGTGCCTGTCTTCCGACGATCCGAGGGCCCTCTCCCCCCTCTCTCTTTCCGGCCACGATACCAAGGGATTAGAGCGAGACAGGAGGTGGCCTGTGCCTACCTAGTTAAGGCAGGCATGCTGAGTGGCTGATGATTATGTATATGTGCACGCACAGAGGAAGGTAACGTCTCCAGACACCGCTTGTTCAGGGTACGAACAACGGGGCGTTCTTGTGTGTACCTCTCTGATTGGCCGCGCCGGGCACGTTGGTCTGCAGCATCCTTCGTCTTTCCATGCTCGCGCAGGTATTGAGAGAGCACGAGAGCCGTTGGAGACCCTCGCACAGATCTCTGACCCTGTTGCATGCCGCATGCGGGCTGGCTCTCACACGTCAGGAATGGCGCGAATGGCGAATATCGCTTGCTTATCAGGGGCGATCGTGGCGCAACAAGCAAGGCGCCAGGTACCTACGGGGCATCGATGCCGGCCCCGTCTTGACCACTTCCCCCCTCGTATGACAACGGCCTCCAAAGACCTGGTCACCATACTCAGAGATATCGCGTCGTTGATGTTTGTTTGTTTGTGATGATAAAGGCGACGTACCTACCTGTGAAAAGGGAAGTAATGGATAAGGGAAGATGCTGGGAGTGGTAGATAGAAAGCAGATGGCTGGAAATTAGGTGACCCAAGAAAGAACGAGACGACCAAACGTTTATCTTTCTTTCAGCTAAGCCGGGCACCGACGATGCGACGTTTTCGGTTCGCTGTGCCGGCTGAGCGCGCGAGTGAGACGCTATGTGCATCCAGGCTACCCTCACACCCTCCTCCCCTGTCTCCTCATGTGCCGAAGGGCTTATCAAGTGATCCTCCAACGGCTAGCCACGCGGGATAAAAAAGCAAGACGCAAAAAAGGGATCAACGGTGCAGCAGGTACCCGTGATGGTGTTGCCATCGTTATCAAACTGAGAGGCAGGAGGGAGGGTGAAGGGAGCAACCGTTGTTATCCTTGATGCTTGGGGTCGTGGAAGGGGAAAGATTTGGACACTCTGTTTCGATATGCCTTCAATGCACAGATGGGGAACATAAGAGTTTCACTTTATGCGGGCACCGATACAGGCAGGACCTGTGTCGGCCGGTTCAGCCCTATATCAAAAGGATCCGTACAACATATGTGATCCATACCACGAGGGGTTATTAGTGAGGAGAGTGAGACGAGATGGCCGAGGAGGGCTTGCGATGTCGGATGCCGCAAAAAAAAAAAAAAAAAAGGGCGGAACAGGCAGCAGCATAAACCCTATGCGAGGACGAAAAAAAAAAGAAGCAATAGGAATGCTTTCCAGGACCTGACGCTTCGAGTAGGTTGGGCAGGCGAGCCGGGAGGCGCCTCCGTTTATCGCTGGGTGACGGGTGTGGGCTGGCTCAGGCAGCCTACGGCGTCGGAGGTCCATCGTGGTTGTGTACTTGGCGCTTGGATGGTGCGATGCCACGACAGGAAAAGCAAAAAGACAAAGCCCGGGCCAGCAAAGGTACCCTGCAAAACCATCGAATCGGCCGACAAAACAATCAGAGAGAAACAGGAAAAAGCAAACGAAAAAAAAGAAAGAAAAAGCAGGCGGGCGAATCACGATGGCAGCAACGCAAACCATGGAACTTGGGCAAGGCCTTATCTCTGGCCCCCCACTGCATCATCCCTTTCCGTCTTCCCAGAACGGAAAGATGGGACCCCTGGCGCAGCCCAGCCCCCGGGCGCCGCCTGATAAAAAAGAGCGTCTGTGCGGAATGGGAATGGGTGGGATGTCGACAGGGGAGATGGCGAGCGACGTGACGATGCTTGCGCGCCGGCCCACCACCCAGCACTGCTCTCCCCAACGCGTGGCTAACATTTACCTAAGCGAAAAAAAATTCTGCTGCCAGGCCCTGCAGGCGGTCTTGTACCTCGGTACCTGAAGGTGCCTGCCTTGCGCGTCATTCTTGGCTGACCGCGAGTGATGTGATAACAAACTGCTCAGCGTCCTGTCGGTACCGAAGTATTGAGTCCCGTTTTCATTCGTTTTTTTCTTCTCGCTTGCGAAAGCAGATAGAGCCGTCTTGATAGAAGCCGGTATCTATCTGATATGTTTTCTTTGCCTGCTTTTCGAGCACGTGCTCGTGTCGGCTTCTCGTCGCTGGAGACGAGACGACCAGATTGGAGCGTGATGGCAGCCCAGTGATCCCCCACCTCACCGATCCGCCATGTTCCACACTCCCCACGGCCCGCCAAGCCCTCTCCGCCCGCAAAAGAGGTGGACAAGCTGGAGCTCCCCACGCAGCTGTTCCTCCGCCCATCCCACACGCTCACTCCATCCGCCCCGAACCTGCTCACTTTTTGCCCGCCCCAGCCAGGTGTACCTAGGCCTTCGCCACTTGTGTGGTATGGCTGGCTGCCTTGTTGGAGAGCCAGTTGTTGGAGCACAGAGAAGACCACAGTCAGCCAGGGTGCATGTATCGACGGATACCTGCGTCGAGCGACGTGCTTGGCTGATGGAGGGAATTTGCCGGCGTTTCCGTCATGCACATCAGAAGCAGTTGGAAACGCATCACAGGTACCTCCCTACCTCTCCATGGTCATCCTGCTGGCCTATCGCACGACTCCCCGTCGGCCGTCGAGCGTCTGCCCACGCTGCGCGCCCTGCCAGCACGGCGTGCAATATCGAGCTGCCTCCAAGGTCCCGTGGGCGACGAGGGTAAAGTGCCTCCTCCCCCGGCCCACACACCCCCTCCCCCGTCTCAGCTCTGGCCCCCGAGGAGGTATCCCCCATTATGCGGGAACAAGCCCCAGCTGCCTTGCGGCCCTGCCATTCCCGGGTATTACGCTATGAGATGGTAACCTCCAGCCAAACCCTTACGCAGTAGCGTCGATTCCCACACCCCCTTCCCTGCTTGCCAGGAGGTTAGCTCCTCTGACGAGCGTTATCTCGCAGCTTGTCGCGACCGCACCCGGCCCTTTTCTTCAACCCCTCTCACCTTCGACTGCTGCTCCCTTGCTGGCTCGTCGCTGACCAGAGAGATAGTTGGCCCTGGTCCCCTTTTTCTACCCACCTCTTCCTTTCAAATCTTGCGTCTATTGCTTCTTTAGTTTTGTTTTTCGACCTAGGTGCCTTCCTGCCTCTGCCTAGGTACACACCTTCACACACATACTGCAAAACATCCATCTTCCTGGCAACTCCTTGACTGCCGTCCGTATCTCTCACCATTCCCAGCCCGGATTCTGTCTTGGACAGAGCCTTCTGGGGTCCAGTCGTGAAGAGACACCGGCACGCCTATCGAGTTGCACAAGGCTCCTGTCCTTCAAGACATCCGTCCGGCTTGCTCAGGCTCGCTGCCGTCCTTATCAGTGTCATCCGCACAGGCCGGGTCGCCCGTTCCATACCTGTGGCGTCCTATCGTGATCGAGGGTAAACCGCGTCAGGGAAGGCCTGGGCCCGGGTCTGCGTGTTGCCTTCCCATCGGTGCTAGATCCGTTCCTGGCCTTGACCCATAGGCCCAGCCAGAAACGCCAACGCCCAACCACGGCGGCAGGCTTCCCGCCGCATAATAGTGCCGACACACCCGCCCCGTTATCTTTGGCTCGCGCCGTCCCTGGAATCTAAAGAGGGCGTTCGTCCTCCGTCAGGCCCCTTGTCGCTCCGCCGGCAGCACATAGGCGTCCACCAGCCGAGTCACCGCTGGTCCCACTAACACGATATCTCGTCATCCCGCCACCCAGGGGCAGAGCCGCTCCCAGTCCACCTGTCAACTCACAAAAGCCCACCCGTTCCCACTCTCCCGCATTCCGGCGGGAACCCCATCCTACCCACCTTGGGCATTCACGCCTCTTTCCCTTCCCTCGTTTCGTCCCTCTCTCACTTTCTCCCTCTCTCTTTGATACCGACGCACGATCCGTCCCTGTCCCGGCCTCGGTTCCATGGACGGCCTCAAGAAGAAGAGGAAGACCCACGCCACTTTCCCGAATGCAGTGATGCGCGCCCGATAGCACCCCTTTCCTCCACTACATTCTTTGACCGCCCAACCATTATTAGAAGCGGAAACTCCCGCCAGACCAAGGATCCCCGTGCTCGTTCCTGTCTCTTCGCCTCTTACCTTCTTCAGGGACCTTCGCGCTTGCGCTCAGGGGCGGGCGACTGCTCGGTGGACCGGCCACAACTACATCAGCCAAGAAATACCCGAGCAGGGCTGTGCCGAGTATCACTCTTCCCAGACTCTGCACGGCTGCAGACTCACCATGTCAAGATCGACCAAGTCATCGCCGTCACCACCACAAGGGCTGGCATCCCAACCAGGAGAGCCCAGACTCCCTGAGGGCTCCTGCCACTATCTCCTCCCACAGCAGGAGCTCAAAGGCCAGCGCTGCGGCTGTGTGCACTTCACCCTCAACAAAAACATACCCAGCGCCGTCTGCGTCTGTGGGCATCAGTCATGCTTCCACACCAACGAACCGTACATGCCCGAGCGTGATTACCTGGCTGGCAAGCTCAAGGCCTTGCAGATCAGCTTTGCCACTTTGGAGGAAAGCTTTGTCGCCAGGCTCAGTGCTTTGGAGGAGCTGGTCGAGAAGAGCAGAGAGGAGGCCAGTCTCGAGATCAAGGGCGCATATCAGAATCTGAGCCGGGCATGGCACTCAATCGGCGAGGTTGAGCGCCAAAACCACGAGGCCCAGATTCGGTTCAGCCGCCACGGCGAACGAATCGAGCACGTCGAAGACGAGGTGCGGCGCCTCGATAACCGTCAGCTTGAGTTGAACGATGCCGATATCAGCCTGGAGGAGCGTATCGAGGCTCTCGAAGAATTTGAGGAGTGTGCGACACCCACGAGGCATCGAAGGACTTCGGAGCTGGACGTGCCGAGGGCAAGCCGTCCAGGCGTCGATGTACCGCTGTTTCCCACGGCCCACACGGCAGCTCCAGCGATAAGGCCACGCAGGCCACCAACGTCGGCTCCCGAGAGCAGCAATCTTTGGACCGTCCACATCTCACTCCTCCCAGCCTCTACTCTTCCTTTCCCGTTTGAGAGGAACACGGACGCGTACAAGCGATGCCTTTCCCGCGGCCTCCACCAGATGGTCGTTATCAACGGCCGTGACGCCGAGGCATTCAACTCGGCCGTGTCCAAGGCCTTCACGAGTCTCCTCCAGGGCCGCTCGTGGATGCCCCTACAGGCGGAACTCTGCAACGCCGAGACGCTCCAGGGACTCCCCATGATCCGGCGGCTCGATGAATCGCTGATTCATGGGCGATACGACTTTGAGTTCCTGCACAAGCACTGCGCGGTGCTGGACAGCAACGGTCTGATTGATTCGCTGTATATTGCCATGCGATTCGACACGCTCTCCTGGCACGCGCTTCGCAGGGCGCCCATCTTCATGCCAGGCCTTGAAGCATGCTGGGCGTTGGACGCGGTGTTGGACCGCGACGACGACGCTATCGACGATAGTGACCGGCCCTCCGCTGGCGAGATCCTGCCCCCTGCTCTGACCAACAACCTGAAGCGCGCTGCGTCGGAGATATCACGCTCATCGAGCTTCGGGTCGGCGACTGCGCCGGGAGCGGCGGCGGCAGCTGTCATATGCGAGGGTGAGGGGTCCCGACCAAAAGTGGCGAGGGTTGTTCCTAACATTAGCGAGAATCGGAGGCGCGTTGAGACGGTATGACCGTTGACGGCCGCGTCGATCAAGTAGGGAGCGACTTTTTTTGAGCCTTGAGAAGGCCATACGCGGGCTCATCATCGTCCATGATATCGATGCCGAGCCACCGGGCCAGGCGCGAATACAACGAAATGACAGCAGGAATTGGAAGAGAGCAAGGAAAAGGAAGGATACTATTAACACTTGGTCCGTATCATCATGGAGGTGTTACTGGCAGCGACGGGAAAGATATTGGACGCCTTTACAGGTAGAACGGAGTGATTGGAGAACTGGGCGTTTTAAATCTGGAACTATTTGGGGATTGTGTCATAGGATTGATCAACTTGGCTTGTTTGGCGATGGATTATATAGATCAGGGGGGCTAGCAAGTGAATATGCTTTTTATTCCGTTGGCGGCGCCTTTTGTGTCCCCGTGAAATAAGGGTCGAGGTGGTTTCTGGGACACGATAGTTTCCTGATGTAGCCTGAGAGGAGACGGAATCCAGTCGTTACCCCTGATGAGGCTAGATGTGTCTACCAAGGTGCCAGACACTATTGTTCCCGTCTAGCGAGGTTTAGTCGACGCTGCCCCATCCAGCCACTTTCTGCTTTCTTTATATGCCCACCGTTGCAACTCTCGTATGCCTATTTTTTTTTTCTGTTGGAGAAGAAGCCATGTATCTACCGGGCAGTGCGTTGGGTTTTCTTTTTTGCATGTGGCTTGGGTGGAAGCCCGGGAGTGGTTACACGGGCATTGAAAGAAGGATGGGCACTACTGGCTGTGTACCCCCAGGGCGTGTGTCACCAACAGCGCGATCTATCCCGCGCTGTCTAGGTGCGTGTATGCCCGGCCACGTGGGAAGGAGGAACGCCACGCGAGGGGAACACGGCCCCTCGCCCAATCGGAGGCTAGGGGTGCTCAGGGGGGGCCTTCTACTAGGTGACGTCGTGCCTGGGCCTAGTGGGAGGGCCTGCGCACCGACAGGGAAGGAGGCAGCCAAGTTGGCGGGTGGGCGTCGGGGATCTCTTTGTAGCGCAAAGATACAGCCCGCATACACAGGACGCCAGCTGCCACTGCGCCCGCCCCTTTCATCCCTGACTGCGCGTTTGTGGAAGTGGTTGGAGCTTATTCGAACGACAGAGACAAAGGCGAACCACTGGCTAGGTGGGGCATGCACTAGCAGGCACGCGTCCGAGTATTATAGGGCTGGTATGTCATATGCGCTGTGTTTTCTGGACAAAGGGCTTTGTTAGGTGCTGGGAAGCAAGCATGAACTCATCGCATTCACACGTCATGTCCAGCGAGTTACGGGATTTGGGGGTTAGGGTGCGAGAGAATCAATGGGCTCCGCTTGTATTATGTCAGGTGATGGCGCTCAAGAACTGCCGCCCGGTTCCGGCGATCCACGCGCTAGATGGTGGGCCCGCCCGTCAACGAGGCGCGACGCAAGGCTGCGAGCGCTTCATTGTTCCGCACCTTTCTCCTCTAGATTGCGGGCGAAGCACGCTGCCGTGACAGCGTTTACTTAAATCCCTCCCGGATATCCTAAGCCGCTTTTTACATTCGATTTCGCCGCCCTCCAATCTCCCCCAGGACGCGATCGATCATGTTGCAACGCCGCTAAAATTCACCCCCAGACCTCCCGCCTACCACCCGTCTAACCCCCAACCAAGCCACAGCACCTCAAAGAGTTGTCGCTAGACTGTCGCTTTTTCGCCAGATCAAAACCACACCCGGCACAGCCCTGCGCAACCAGCGCACGGCCAGACATCGCTGCCCACCATGGACCAAGACTATGACATTGAGATGGGCGACGCCGAGGACTATGCCATGCCCGAGGCCGACAACATCCTTCCCGTGGACGATGATATCCTTCCCGTGGACGACGCTCAGGTTAGCGCGCGCTTTTGCCCTACCGAGCCATTGCTACTTCCCTCCTCGCCGCCCGCAATCAACGCAAAACGCTGACGCAAGGGCATTGTCCTTTCGTCGCGACTAGGAACCCGGAGAAGTGGACGAGTCGGCCGACCCGACGGCGGACCTGGCCGCCGAGGACCGCAAGCTGTGCCCGGCCAAGGTGCACATGCGCGGCCTCGACAGCATGAACCCGAACGAGATCAAGGCCTACTTCGACGAGCACGCCGGCGGCCTGCAGTACAAGCACGTCGAGTGGATCGACGACTCGTCGGCCAACCTCGTCTTCGCCTCCGAGTCGAGCGCGTCCGAGGCCCTCATCGCCCTCTCGGCCATCGACGTCGCGGACCCGGCCCAGCTGCCCGCCCTCGAGCTCCTGCCGGCGAAGCCGTGCAAGGCCAAACCCGAGGCGACGCTGCAGGTCCGCATCGCCGTCGTCGGCGACCGCAAGATCAAGGGCGCCGCCGAGCGCAGTAGGTTCTACCTCTGGCACCCGGAGTGGGAGCGCCAGAACAGGGACGACGGGAGGAACGGAAACTACTGGAGCAGGTACCGCGACCGCGACTCGTACGACAGGCGCCGGCGTGACGACCGCCACAACGGCGACCGCGGCGGCAGGTACGACGGCAGGCAGGGCGACGACGAGGGGGTGGAGCGGTTCGACGCTAGTCTCTACGACGACGACCAGGAGACGCTCGCGCGGCGCGAGCCCAGGGCCCGCAGCAGGAGGCGCGGCGGCCGCCGCTACTCGCGGTCCAGATCTAGATCCCGGACCCGGTCGCGCAGCCGGTCCGACCGCTCCGACGACCAACGGCGCCAGCAGGACAACCGCGGCAAGGAGCTCTTCCCGGACCTGCGCAGCCGGAACGACAGGAGCGGCGGGTCCGGCCTCCGGGGCCGCTCGGCGTCGCCCGCGCGCAGCCGCGACGGCGGTGGCGACGACGCGGTGTCGGTGGCGTCGTCGTCGCGGAACCGGGACAAGGCGCGCGCCATCAAGGACCGGCTCTCCACGGCGGCGAGGGACAACCGGGCTAAGGAGCTGTTCCCCGCAAAGGTCGCGGCTCCGGGCGGTGGCAGGGCGGCGGGCGGCGGTAAGGCGCAGATGGACCAGCTCGATAAGGTCGAGGCGGTCAGCAGGAGCCTCAGCGGTATGTCACCCTTCAGCGTTGTCGAAGCCTTCTCCCCGGGCGGCGCGTGTGGTGGCTGGGGCGCCCCAAGAATGGGCTGTCCCCAGCACCAACACCCGTACCAGCACCAGCAGAAACAGCGGCATCAACAGCAGCTCAACGGCTGTTATTTCGGTCCGGATTGCGCCAGTGGAAGCAGCAGCGGCACCAAGCGGACCGCGGCGACGGCTACGGCGAATCACGTTAGCTGCGTGGAGAAGATGATGGTCAACTCTTTCAAATTCTAAACACCAAAAAAAAAAAAAAAAAAACAACAGATCGAGTTACACGACCCGGAACAGCGACGAGTGCAAGTACAGCGGCCGGCGGCACTAGTATTAAGGGCCTTGCCAGACAGCAGCCGCCGTCGCAGGGCGACTCTGGCACGACGGGAATCTCGATCAAGGGGCGCGCGACGGCGAGGGAGCTATTCCCGGACAAGCTTGGCAACGCGGGCAAGGAGCTCTTTGCGGATAAGCTGGAGGGCAGGGGAAGGCCGAGGAGGAAAGCGGAGGACTCTTTCTATTAGTGGCGACCGAGCCTCTTTTAAACTTTCGAAGGTGAGCGGGATCTGGCAGTCACTTCTATCTGGGGTGTCCTTTCTTACATCAAAAACAGGAGAGCTGACTGAACGGAAAGGCCTTGCAACATCTTGCAACTAGACATTGCTACAGAGTCCACCTGACGGATGGAATGATGGACTCCATACTCTTTTCGCTTTTTTTTCTTTTTCTTTTTCTTTTTCTCTCGCCCTTCTTTTTTTTTTTTTTTTTTGCTCAGCGGGCGACTCCATTCTTAAGATACCTGACAAATAGGAAGCGGGTCTGAGCGTCTCTCGGCAGTTCGAACGTCAAGAAGACAGGTATGGCATCGGCGGCTTCCTATACCTAGAAAGAAAGATCCTTTAGTCCTCAGCGCGCGGTGGAGCATCGGCTGAGTTGACCGACCAGCGCTGAGAGAGAGTTCTGGTTCTATGAAGGGATACAAACAATAGCTCCCATAAGGAATTGCTCCATAAACTCGGCCCGTGTCCGTCCCTGTACGTATCTGTGTCTGTCTGTTCCTGCCTCTCTGCCTCGCGAGACTGGGCACATGTGTGACGCTGAGATCTGTGCGATGACTTCGTCGGGGTAGTAGATGCGTGCGAGATATTGACCCTAATACAGTAGTCTCGGTTGGGCCTTGATGTACAAAAAACGTCGAGTTGATAGAGGTCAGTCGAGTCCGTCCCATGGTTCTGGCGCCGGCCAAGTAGGGCTACAAGAGGTGGGAGGTCCGTAGTTACGATGAAGGTAGGTGGCTCCTTCCTCGACAGGATCTTTTCGGATTGTTATCACTCCCACCTCCAACAGGTGGTACCTTTTTTCTTGCGCAACCCGACCAGCTCACCTCTCTCGAACCTCTCAAGTCTTCTTTCCTCACATATCTGCACAACCACTCAATCCACAGCTACCAAGAGCATCGTTTTTACAACATTAAGCAGCAGCACGTAACCGTCGCCAGCAGACAATGATCGACGACGCCCGCACTCGACGAGTCGGCCCACGACGCCGAGCAGAGGCTCCTAACTTGGGGGATGAGGAGGAGAGCGGCGGGAGAGAGTCTCCCCTCTCTCCTCTCCCCCGTCCTCTTCCGCGTACGATCCATTCCCCACCTCTGACGCCAACCGGCTCGACCTCGCGAGACGGCGCTACCCAAAAGCCTCAAGGGCCATCAATTGCGCTTGTCCGCCTGCAGAAGAGACTCAACCCAAAGTCGCCCCGCAGAATCCATCTTCCGTCGGCGAGCCCGCGGTCTACAGCCCTCCCGTCGCCGTTGGAGGATTGTCGTGGTGGCAGCGCGGGTAGCAGCAGGGCCACCAGCCCAACTGGCGAGGACGAGGGCCGACACTCGCCACAGTCCCCTGGAGAGCAGCAGCGGCGCAACATGCCCCCTACACAAGCCAAGTATCCCCCACTCAGCCCTGGAAAGATTCGCGAGTTCGTGCCGAGCATGAGGAAGCCGGCGGCGGATAACATCATTCCTAGCACGCCGTGCGATGATCCAGTATTCGGCAGCAGCTCAAGCAAGGCCTCCTCATGGACATCAATCCCAGACCTGGACGGGAGCGCGGATGCAGACCCGGATATGACGGGCAACCCGTGGCACAACCCACAACTGCACCAGGTCATGGACCTGCTGCAGGTGGCTGCCATGTCCAGCAGGAACGGATGGCGGCTCTTGGAGGACAACGACAAGCGTACCGGCCGCAAGTTCCACAAGAACGGCGGTCCCAGCAGGCGCTGCGGAATGGTCGACAACCCCGAATACGTCTCGGAGCCGTTCAGGACTCCGCTGCCTGACGAGTACCGCGGGCTCGTGTCGCGGCTCGTCGAGGCCGTCCCGGCCCTGGAGCGCCGGATCCAGATGACGGAGGCGCGCGCGGATCGGGCCGTGGAGGAACGGCTGCACGATTTGGCGTTGTACGAGGCCGCGGTGGACGAGTGGGACCGGCGCGAGGCCGAGTTCAAGCGCGAGATCCGTCGGCTGGAGGTCCTGCTCGCGCACGAGACCAAGGGCGGCATGGAGACGGTTGCCCTCGCCCGCAGCACCTCTGTCGTCAACCGTGGCGACTCGCGCAGGTTTACGGGGCGGATGAGGATGGTCCGCGAGAAGGTCCGCGAGAGCCTCGGTGGCGCTGCTGTGGATGATCCCGAGTCCCTCAGTGACGGGCGTCGGATTCACAAAGACGCAGCGGGTAAAATGCCTGCGGCCGCCCCTACTCGGTCGAACCAGCAGTATCTTGGTATGTTCGATTCTGCCCTTTCCTTTTCCCTTTCCCTTTTCCCTTTTCCCTTTTCCCTTTTCCCTTTTCCCTTTTCCCTTTTCCCTTTTCCCTTTTCCCTTTTCCCTTTCCCTTTTCCCCTCCCCGACAAAATAACGCTTGCCCTGGCATGAAGCCATACTCGAGTATTCTAGCTAACGGTGCTGATGGACAGGCGACCGTCGGAAAATCGTTGATGAGGACCATGATATCCGAGTGAGCAAGAGCCTCCTCAAGCATCCCAAAGTCCCGTTACCAACGCCCAACTACGGCGGTGTTCGGGCCCCATGGGACTACACCCACCCACCCGCCGGAGCAATCACAAATCTGGACGAGCTACTTGGTCCCTCGAGTCCCACCCCCTCCGAACCAGACAATCAAAACCATGTCAGCTACGAGCGTCCAGACAAGCAAGCATCGAGATCGAATAGCACCCGTCTTTCACCCTATTCGTCTGAGTCGGATAGCTCGGATGATAGTTCCGGATCCGACGATGAAGACACAGCCCAGGAGCCGACAAGGAAGTGCAGAGCCGACTCTGATGAGGGTCTTCAGCGGGCCGGCACTATGACCCAGGCAAAGTATAGCTCCAGCATGCACGCGCAGCAGACCCAACAGCTCGGGCGCCAACTTAGCGAGGCCAGCCAGGAAAAGAAGCGATTCTCATTCGAGCCTGGTGAGGATCAGATTCGCCTCAGTCCAACTCTCACCCCTCCAGACTCGTTTAACTCTGTCTCTCACCCAATCGATTCCATGGCGACTAGCAGCAGATCTATAGCGGGAGCGATGCCAACAGCGGCTCTTGCTGAGAAGCCAGGCGCCTCCCACGTGCCTGGTTCCGGCTCGGGGACAGCGCCGTCTCTCCTCGACGGGAGTGCGATGGCGATCCCTGGCAGAACGAGAGCCTCTATAAACCCAGCAGAGCACCCCAGTGAAATTGCCACACGGAGCTGCTGCCATTTAACATAACTAAGCAATATTTTTTCACATTTTTAAGCCCTCCATTTGCCACATCTTAGGTATATAAGTAAGGGTAGGTAGTAGGTGGTGGGTGGGGAGGTGGTAGAGTCGTTATCTGAGAAGCCTCGCGACCGCCTCGTGCCCGTTTAGCGCGGCCCAATGCAGCGGCGTGCGCCAGTGAATATCTTTCGCGTCCTTATCGGCGCCCAGCTCCGCGGCCAGTAGCCTCGCGACCGCCTCGTGCCCGTTTAGCGCGGCCCAATGCAGCGGCGTACGCCAGTAAATATCTTTCGCGCCCTTATCGGCGTTTAGCTCCGCGGCTAGTAGCCTCGCGACCGCTTCGTGCCCGTAAATCGCGGCAAAATGCAGCGGCGTACGCCTGTAAATATCTTTCGCGTCCTTATCGGCGTTTAGCTCCGCGGCCAGCAATTTTGCAACCGTTTCGTGCCCGTATATCGCGGTAAGGTGCAGC
>JNVV01000026.1:433611-496656 GCA_000733355.1 Falciphora oryzae
TAGGGTGCAGGCCTTCCCCTCGACTGGCAATAGGCACCCGCATACCTTTGCCAGCCATTCTCTGCTCTTTTGGCCCAGTTGCGTTGCCGACGTCGTTGTTGAAAGGAGTCGGAGAACGCGGGTCAGATAGAGCCAAATGGCCTGTTAGACCCTGTTGTGCTGCCGGCTCATTTTTGGTGGCACCACTACCAAAATGGCCGGGATTCCTTAGCGGCCACTAACAGTGGGTCCGACAGGAAAATTTTTCGGGGGGAAGGTGGTGCCGAGGGCTGGAGGAGGAATTGAGAGCTCTTTTCGCCCTGTGCGTCGAAATGGCCACGGCTGTTCTTCCAAACAATGCCTATGCTTTGCGCATCGCCCCGAAAATCAACCGAAGATATTTTGCCAAGAATATGGCCTCTGCCCCGAACCACCGCCATAGCCCGCAGATTCTCGGGCTCATTCCATGTATCCACAGACATCTGGTCGGATAGGGAGAATTGGACAAGTTTTCGAAAGACCTCTGCCCATGAAGCCGTATAGTCGGCTGATAACCCTGCCGTCCTAGGGTCATCAGAGCTCATACCAAGCAAGGCGTAAACCCTATCGAGAGGGTTCGTCGCCTTGCGGGTGTGGAACATATCAACCAGTTCACCGAGAGGACGGATGTTGAGAGAGAATGGGCTTGGCGGACTCCTACCAGGCAGATTCGTTTCGTACTGAGGCCTGGTGACTGCGTCTCGTATAAAACGGGTTATCGGAGGGATCGGATTCCCTCGAGCTAGGTGCGTGTCGGAGGATAGCTTCGATAGGTCTAGGCCTGAGCAAAACATATATCCATCAATTGCCGAAGAACCACATTTGATTAAAACGTATCGAGCTGCGGCAACCTCTTGAAGAACCTAAGTCGATCTATTAGTAAATTCGTGCCTAATTGCTTATTATATGCCACGTACCCAAATGCGTTGAAACCATGGCCGTTTAAGTAGAGCGAGGATTGCTTGCTGGGTCGGCTCGTCGATGGTGGGAGGTGCGTATCGTCCCCCGGCGACCCCGCGTAATGCCTCAAACGCTTGGTCGCTGTCATTTGCCGCCTTTCCGAGCCAGACGATAACGCGGCTAGCGTTGGCATAAATTTTGGCCATGGACTGAACCTGTTGTCCCTTTTCGACATTATTTTCTTGGTTGATGCAGATAGCATCTATCCAAATGGTGCGTTCGAGAAGGCGATCTCGAACATATAACAACGCTTCGTAAAGGTTTGCCGTAACGAGCAAGCAATGATCGTTTCCGGTGGATGGGGTGGCAGAAGAACCCCCACTTTTGTCGTTTGACTGGATATAAATGGGTTGCTTGTTTCCCCCAGAACCCCATACATACGACAGAGCCTCGTATAGATGTATCCCTTGGCCTGGTTCCCGCAGGGGATACTCGAAGAGCTGGCATCGTATAGGCGCCTCCTCGTCTTCGTGCGGCATGAGGCGGAGCAAACGAATCATACTACCATTCTCCGGCAGGGGAGAGTAGCAGTATGCGTTCCCAAGGCTGCTGGAGGCTCGATTCCTGGAGTCGTCTGGGGGGGAGGAGGCGCCGCTGGGCCTCGAGGTCGCCCTGCCGGACTTGGGCCCGGGCTCCGATGGCACAAACGCTGCCATGATTGATGCAGGGGACAAGGTGGCTTGCGTATCTCCCTATACCGTAGGTCTTCGTCTGAAACAGAAAGGACGACTTTACTTGAATGTGAGTAATTGGGGCTTTGCAGGCGGTTGCCGCGGTGCTATTTTCGCGAGGCTCAACGATTGTATCGAAGCTTGAAGTTGGCCGTTGCTCCCCGCGCGTTGGGCTTTGCCGGGTTTGGTGCCTAACCGACTGCGCCAGGACACAGCCTGCCTCACTCCTGGGCACATGCAACGCGGCCGATTTAGCTAGTTTGATGCCAACAAGAGTAACGCCTATCTCCGACCTGACTTCGCCCCGCGCCCTATCGGTAGTGTCACCAGTCTGGCCCTGGGCCTTGGGCGCCGAAGACAACAGCGACCACGAAGACCATCACCGCTCTCCAGAACTGTGGAAGGCTACTCGTGCCGCAACAGATTAGTGGCTCTATCTTGGACCATCGCCTGCAAACTCTGCAGGCAGCGGCCCGAGGGCTAAACTACAAAATGTGTGCCTCGTAGACCACGACCAAACGTGACGTCTTGTGCAGCGCCGCCGCGCCGCGCTTCATTATTAACCTAGCCGAACCAGGCAGATGGGAGGAGCTTGTGTGCGATACGCGTGCGTGGATGTAGGACGAAGAGCGTGGTCATGGCAAAAATTCAACAGCAAGGCTTGCAAGTCAATCGGAGAAACTTGATTGGGAAGATGCTGAGATAGCTACTATGGCTGCCGCACGGTGACAAGCCTGCATTTCAGCAAGCGCAACTCGTCTGTCATGACGGTCTCGGAGATCGAGGAGCACGCCGGCCACGATCCCACCACCAAGGCCTTCGGCATGTCCGCCAATACTATCACTTACGACGTCCTCGTCTCGGGTAAGATTGCCCTCGTCCCCGAGGGCTCGTTCGCGGCCACCCCCGCGATCGAGGCGGCCCGGTCAGGGGGCAGTGATCCTTCAGCCCGACGTACTTTCAGGTTCTTCGTTGGCCCGTCTGCCGGCATCTCCGCCGTTGTATAAGCCAACTCGATCTTGCCGTCGTGATACGCCTCGCTAAGCCACAAGTTTTTGGTATCCACGCGTTTCAAGCCGGTTAATACGCGCTTGTCTGACACCACCACCAGACGGATGGTCCGCAGGTTGGTGCGTCGGCCTTGTAGATGGGGTCACGCAAGGCTGAAGCGACCACGTCCACAAGGTAGGTTTCGGTGGATGTCCCAAGGGTCAAAGAGAGCGTGGATGCGAAGGCTGCGGGTGGTACTTGCGGGCCAAGAAATATTTTTCGTGCCAGTCTCTGGCCTCTCCTTTTCCGGACAAGTCCTTCCGGACAATTTCGAGAGAATGAGGAACGCCTCATGACGGTTACTTTGATAGATCAAGGGATCTGCAAACACTTGTGGCTGTTCAATTACCTTTCCCACACAAACTAACTCGGTTCATCTACTTGCTTTTCCCATCCCTCTTCAGAACAGGGGACGCTCGATTCCTAGGCCCTAGGGCCGTAAGTAGTTCGAGATTTGCAAATAGTGTTCTTGCTGTCCCCAGTTTTTGCTAGTAGCAGCAAAGCAAAAGCGGCCTTGGTTCCGCAACGTACAAGACCACCCTCGGAAATAAGCTCAGGCAAACGACACCGTCGACACTCGACGCACCGTGGCAACGTACCCAACGACGTGTGTCTCCGTCCCGGTAGCGTGCCTGCTCTCGCAAGTCTAGCCCATCATGCACTGGCGTGCTTGCGCGACTTTTCCTCACACGTTCCAGTCCCTTCTATCTTTTTACGTGCTTATCGAAGCTTATGAGCTAAAGCTGGCTCGATCGGCGCGACGTTGTACGCCTGGGCCACTGGGGAATACACGCGGCCGTCACTCTTTTTCCGCAGCTGGAGTGTTAGGCGTCATGCTGCCTCCTCCCTCCTTCCCTCCAGCAGCCAATACACGGGTGTGTCTCTTTCTCCTTTGGATCCACGCACACCCCTCCGCTTGGGCCCAGGTTCCTGCACAGTGCCTTCGTCTTTGTGGGCAGAGGTAGTGGTTGTTGGGTGGGTCTGAACCGCTCGCTTGTGGTTGCTTTTTTGCTTCGGCTACTGCGCGTCCCCTACTCTCCAATGGATGAGCCCACGGTTGGGCCACCCTCCTCCCTTTTTCTTTGTGAGAGAGTGGAGCTCTTGTTTTCCTGCTAGGTACAGAAACCCGTCCGGGGACAAGCCAGAGACGTCCCCGCCCTCAAGGCGTCTTGGTCCGGCCTGTGCAGTGGTGGGTGCTACAGCTCGCCGAATCTTCCCCTCCGGTCGTGTGTGCGTGCATGCGGGGCGGTTTGGAAGAGGCTGGTGGCGATTCGTTCATCAGGGCTGTCGTCTCTTGTGTCCTGACACTCGAACCTCCACGTCCAGTCCTGTCCCGTGAACCGTCGAATGGTGGCTGGGCTGCCAATCGCCTAGCCTCTTTTTGTCTGGTGAAGAAGTTACCGGTGACTGTTTTTGGGGGGATCTACATGTACGTGATGCAATGGCGTTCCAGGGTGGGTGAGGCAAGGTTTTGGGGCAAAAGTCTCGGCCTTGCGAGGCTTCGTTCACTTCCATCTGTCTTCTCCCGTGGCGCTTGTTACAACCTATAGGTAGCTCGGCAGGCAGCCTGGTGCTCTGACACTGTGACCTCTGAACCATCAAGGCCCTCTCCCCGAAGTCGAGGCGGGGCTCTTCGAGGGATGTGGGGGTTGACAGACACGAGCACGAAGAAATGGACAAAGGGCCGCGGGACGTATGTTCAAAGCGCCGTCACTTCACATCTAACATCCCGGCGTTCTCCCAAACGGGAAGTTATCAACGATGGGACGTCAAAGGGTGGGTGTCGTTGCCCGCGGAGCGTTGTGTTGCTGCTAGTCAAGACATGCACACACGCCTTGTTCGCCAACCCGCTATCCGGTCCACGGGGCCCGCGGATGGCAAGCCGGAGGTGGAGGGTAGGAGGGAAAAGACGCTCAGGAGCTCAGGCCCCCATCCATCCCATGCACCTCATGTGGAGCAAAGAAGCTCGAGGCGGTTTGTGTTGCCGAACCGGCCCACGCGCAGTTCGTGACAGGCGAGTCGCGAGTCAAGGAAGATGCTTGCTTTTTTTTTTTCGTGCCTCGGACCTCTCTGTGCTATTTTTTGTCCTTCCGGTGTTTGTTTTTATGCTTACCGCGGCTTTCGGTCTATAAGGGGAGGGCGGGAGAAAACCTTGATGTGGGCAAACGGGCTGGCATGAAGCTTGACGGGGAGCGGGAGGGGGTGGTGGTGGTGGGTGCAAGAGGTAGATAGAGTTCGCCTGACACTTACCGAGGGCCGACGAGGCCCGCCGCTCTCCCGCGTCCCGTCCTTCCTCTTCTGCCTTTGAACCAATGGTCAGGAGAACATCGCATGTGGCGAAAGCTCCTTGCGGCCCCGGTCCGGCTTGTTCCTTGACACGTTACACCGGGGCCGACGGCGGTTTAGGTTAAGGAGGCACATATGTATGCCAGGTGGGAGGGGGATAGTCTCAACCCTATGTTGTCGTCGTTGCTGCTGCAGATGCAGCCTGTGCACGTTCGCACCGACTCTTGAGAGAGTCAAACATGGGCCGAACCTGACTCTTATGGCTGGGAGGGGAAAAAGAAAAAAAAAGGGGGCCGTCCCGAGGCACAACGCACGCACATGCGCGCACTCTCGAGGCCTTTTCGGATGGCACAATGGCCGTAGCGAGATTTTGCGAGAGTGACAGCAGCAGGACGCGCCCAGGCAGCTTTCATCGTAGGAACCACAGACACACAGACACACGCACATAAGCACACACCCCTATTATTTTGGTCCGCCCCAGCCAGACTCTGGGCTCTTTAACTGGGTTCTGTCTCAGGGCGATACGGGTGGAGAGAGAGAGGGAGAGGAGTGCGTGTGTCCCGGTCGGTCGTCGCCAAACAATAGGGCGCAGGCAGGTCTCGGGGCGAAAAGAAAAAGAAGATAAAAAAGGGTGGGATTCTAGAGATGACCAGTCAGCTCGGATCTCTGGGCCCAGGGTGCGGGAAGAAGTTGCACAAAAGCGTCCCCAGTGCCCGGTTTGCGATGCATCTTTTTTTTTCACTCGGAAATAGATGCTGTTGTTCGGGCCCGATGTTTTGTTTTTCTTTGTTGTCTAAGGGCGGCGAGAGTGTCTGAAGTTGGGATTGGGGACTTGGCGGTTTGGAGACATCACGAAATGTGAATATGAAGCACTGTGTGTGCACATCGAAAGAGAGCAAAAAGAGTGGGGGCGCCTTCGGTGGAAGCAAGCGGGCGGGCGGGCGGGCAAATAATAAACGAAAAAATAAAGAGTGGGTGTGGCCTCCCTCCTCCACGATGGACCCAGATCTCTGGGACCGCTTCCACTCGGTAGCAGTCGAGGTCGCGGTTGTCGGGAGAGGCAAGGGAAGGGGGGGCTTGCTGGAGATCATTTTTGTTTCGGTGCACACTTCCTGATTGGGCTTGACCTCCGCCTAGGCAGGCATCTATTGGGTTGGGGACTAGGAAACAACGTTGGTTAGCCAGGAGCAAAGAAATGCAGCTGGCCGTCAACACAGGCTCGTTGCATGGAACAATCTCTGCGCCGTGCTCCGCTCTCTTGTTCCACGTTGAAGCAGGCGTTTGATGCGGTTCGACAAGACAGAGAAAAGCCCATCGTAATCCAGCCAAACAAAAACGGTCGACCAAGGCCAAAAATATATGTGCAAGATGCAGGTCTTGTGGAACCCGACTCGGATCAAATAGTGAGGGACACAAACGGTTTTTTTCGGGTTTTGAGTAGAGCAGAAATTGAAACCGTGGTTCGGGTGGCGGAATATGCAACCGACTGAGTCTCGCCCAACCCCGACGGACCTTATTCGGACATCTCCCATTGGTAATAATACTCCGGTTCCGCAACTCTGCACTTCTTCTTTGATTTTTTTTTCCTGCTACCAGACGGAAGGACAACACCAGGGGGTGTACAGCAGCAAGCAAGCAAGAAGCAAGCAGCAGCACCGCCTCACGGCGTTTCATGTCGCACCGGGCAGGGGCATCGGCGGGCGGGGAAGAGATAGATGGATGGACGAGATCGAAACGGCTGACGACGGCCGTTGTCGCCCAGATTCTGGGAAACCTGACGCCAAACACTTTCTTCTCACCGTCACCACTCGGGCTGACTGCATGACGCGACTGGCCCGGCCGACTGCATCATCTCGGATTGCTCTTTTTTTTTTATTTTATTTTTTTTATTGCGCCTTGCCCATCCCATTCAGCTTGTTGTGTAGGCAAGATCCGAGGTAAACTGGGACAAGGCAAGCAAGCATGTGAGCATGAACATTCTCGTCTCGGCAGGCAATAGACGAGAAGTAAAAAAAAAAAAAAAAAAAAAAAGAAAGAGGGAAAGCAAGACACTGTTTGTCTGGGTCCCCGACACGGAGAGGCAGTGCTGCGACGCACGATCTCGGGTTGGATCTTGCATCAAGCGGCCCCAAGAGGGTTTTCTTGGGGCCGCCGGGGCGGCGGGTCTGAGCCTGCTCGCCCGCCCGCCCCTCCCCCTGGTTCCCCTCAATTTCCTCAGCTCACATCCTTCCATCCCCTGCAACTTCCTTGCGGCTGCTTGCTTTTCAACGCGGAACGCTCGCTGTCCTGTCAGACAGGATTTGGCTTTTGTTTTCTTTGGTTATTTATGGAATGCCATGTTTTATCGTTTATTGGAGGCCCATCTCTCGCCTCGTCTCAAGATGCGATTGGGCGTCTGGCTCCCATCCGCATTTTATGCTCGAGATCCCAACGGCGTCCTACCCCGTCCCTGCCGTCCCCGAAAGTCCAGCTCTTAGCCCGTAACTAGGAGGCGTCCGAATGATTTCGAGAGGATCATCCATCGATTGTCGTGCCAGGGCGCGTCCGGGGATTGCCGCACAGCCTTCCTGCTTCCTCTGGGCGTCACCGTTCCACCGGGGACAAACGGCGGCCATGGCCGACCGCCGGATGCTTGCGGGTTGCCCATCGTCATCACTTTGGGCGCGATGATACGGTGTGACGAGCCCGATGCGGGGGATTCCGCGTTTTTCTCTGGATCGGTCCGTCTCACCGTGCAACTCTCCCATGCCCAGCCACCCCAGTGGTAGAGATCATCATGCTTCCGGTGATCATGCCGCAAAAAAAGGCAACATGGCATGGCGATGAAAAGAGCAGTAGGCGTGTTGGGACGAAGCTGATGCTAACTCAAGGCTAAAGCTAGCTACGCCTGTCACCGAGGCACAGAAAGCCGATCGAAAAAAAACGAACGGTCTTGGCCCCTCGCCAAACCGTCCCGGGACTAGCAGGACAGAAAAAGATGGGATGGCCGCCCGCTAGCTAGTTTTCAGGCAACGCGCCCCTGGGATTGGCCGCCCGGCCCTGCCCCTACCCTGGGCTTCCCAAGGATGTGGATCAGGACGCTGTATCAGTAAACAAGATATCGTTGAGGATCCGATCCAGGGGCCGCCCCGTTCGTCCTTTTTTTTCTTCTTCTCAGCCAACCGACCGAGTGCCAAGACCGCTTGTGTGATGCTACCGGACGATGTTTTATCTCGGTGCTACCAGGGGCGTCATCCCTCCGGGCTTTTCCCAAACTTTTCAACAGAAAGGACACCGATTGTCGTTCGCCGCCGTTATCCAGGGCATTAGCCGACGACGCAGCGCCTGAGCGGCACACGACCCCCGCCTTTGCCCTGCTCACACTCCGCTTGTGCTAGGGGGAGCGAGCCTGTGCGGATCGTCTTTATGCATAAAGTAAGCGAGCACCCGGGATCTTTTTTTTGTATCTGTTTCTTGATAAATGGAACACGAGAAACTAGGGAAATTGTTGCGATATTGCGTTCGACATCCTGGACCTGGTCATGCCTCTCCGCAGAAGGATCCCATTCCTGGGCGGGCATCATCACTATCGGGGTGTTGAAACATGGGGTGGGGAAAAAACGGCAGCAGCGGTCGAGGCTGGGGAAACCAGGGCAAGGGGGCTGGCTTTGGCTGGTTGACTGGGTCTTGAGAAAAAAAAAAAAGAATAAAAGAACAAACCAACCGGGGTATCCCTGCGACAGATCCTCGAAACATCCGAAACACAGGACAACAAAAAAACAAAAAAAAAAAAAAGTCCACCCCCACCCATCGAGCGCGCCAACGCAGGAGGGCAGCGTTGCAATGAGGATGGAAATACGATCCACTTGGCTTGCATCTGGGGCTGGGGCTAGGCTGAACTTGGTGGCCACAGGCCACCTACCACAACGCTCTTCTGTCCGCGCGGCCTTTGTGCTTTATGCGCTGTGCAATCACGCCTGCCCGCCTGCAGCGGGCTGAGGTGGAGGGTCGCATTCACAACATGGAAAGAAGCAATTCTTTGGGCTTTTGACCCGTCTTGGCCATATGTCGTGGATTATAGCCGTGGGGACAAGGGGCTTGTTTGGTCGCGTTTACGAGGGCAGCACACAGTCACACTGAGTTCTTTCGAGCTGGGTGTTGTATAGGTTGTGCCGGTGTCATTCATCCATCCTTGCTATCGGATCCTCCGTCTATCGGTTCAGCTACGCGTGAGGCCAGCACCGCAGCACCTCCAAAAGGTGAAAGCCGCGACTCATTGAGCGCTCCCGCTTTGTGGCTTCATTATTCAAACTCCATGGACGGCAAAGGCCCGGGCCCCGACCTCCACCCACTGGGGAAAGCAACACCCCACCAGACCCGGTCGGGAAGTCCCTCAAAAGTGGAGCCGGAGCCATCTGGGGTTGCCTTGTACACAGTGCGCAGGGTACCCAGGCCTTTTTTCTAATATGTTTTCCTCCATTCACACCCCTCTGCCCTGCCTGCCAGCTATCACCGCCGCCGCCCTACCCGACAACGAATGTGCGGGTTTTTTTTTTTTTTTTTTTTGGCCCAGGGGATTCAGGACCGCTGTGGTTGGCCCTCGTGACAAATAACACCGAGCTCGCCTCGGAGTCCCGGGGCGGGTGTTCGCCAAGACGCAAAAACACATCATTACCCGGACTGTTCGTGATCCAGTTGGGAAGAGAAAAAGAAGGGACCAAAAGATCCCGGCAACCTGGAGATGGGAGGGTACTGGGTGGCAGGTAGGTGAGGCCCGACGGTGAAGCCAAGACGGGGAGCGCCTTTATTGCTACTCCCTTTTGCCCACACTATTGGACGTATCAGCATCATCACTCGACAGGAGCTGACGCTCTCCGGCCAGGGAACAGGGGACTTGGGATGAAATGTCGCGATGTAACTCTGCGTCCGGCTATTGATTGATTGATTGATTGATTGATTGACGGTTGCTTGTTCACAACCGTTTTCTTTTCTTTTTTGTCTTTTTGGGCGGCGCCGCTGAGGCGTCGGGTGGGTGGCCTAGCGGTGGGCGCACCCGGCTCTCTGGTTGTCAGGTCGTCGTGCTGTCTCGCTTGTTTCTGTCACTTGCTCCGGTCCTTCGAATCATCCCACAATTACTTTCTTTTTTTTTTCTTCTCCCGGCTCGACCCACGCTACCGGAGTTAAAGTTAGGTTGGCGTAGCTTCTGCCACTTCGATTTGAGGCTGACAGAGACAACCTCTCAAGCTTTCACGCTCTTTTTTATCCACTTTCTTGGAGGGGCGGACTAACTTAGCCGCTACCTAGGTCGCCCAGACGACGCCTGATTGGGTTTTCCCTGGGCCACCTCAATCGCCACCACCACCAGAAAGAAAAAAAAAAAAAAAAAAAAAAAGAGCGCGCCGTTGTCCATCATCATTTTAGACGCCCGGCGCCGGCGCCGTCGCCTTCGCTGCAGGGGTCATGGCGTCTTCGATCTACAATCCTCTGATCTGGGAAGCCGCTCTCGATTCCGAACCATCGCGCTTTTTGGTTACGTTGGTGATTGGGGAAGATGATGCCATGGCCGCGATGACGACGGCGGCGGCGGAGAGATTTTTGTGTGTGTGTGTGAGGGAGAATAGACCTTCGCAGGATAGAATTCCACAACGAGGCGCAGCCAAGAAACTCGTTCTGATGAGGTTGTCCTCTTTCGAAATTGGTATCGGATCGTCGTTGGAAACATCTGCAATAATGCAGGCAAGCGAGCATGGCCAGCTGGCGTCTGCTCGTTCGGGAGGATCAGGCCCTCCAAAGCCCATCGATCTGGATTACCACCCGCCGGGAGGCCCTGTCTGGATTGATTGATTGATGACTTGCCTGCGTGGGATACGAGCGAATCGGAGGGGCTCGCGCCAGGGCTTGGCGGATTACCCAACCGGGGGCTGCTGGTGAGACATGCATCGCTTTAGACATAGATTTGGGTGGGACCGGGTACCACGGTGGTACGTTTGGCCTGTCCTGCAGGATAACCTTTTTTTTTTTTTTGTTTGTTTTTATCGGTCCTTTGGTGATGAGAGCCAGGCGGATGGGAAGTCGAGGTTGCAAGATCTTCACTCGCAATTTTGGGGGTGGGTTGAACCCGGCAGGTGCAGTTGCAATCTCGTGCAGGTAGGTGCTGGCTGGCAGACAAGACTGCAGCGACAGCAACGACGATCCCTAACCCATGGGAAAGGACAGATGGCATAAAAGCAACGCTGAAGAATAGGCGAGCCCGACGACCATGGCGAAAAGAAAATAAAGATGGTTGGGGAACGGTGAAGGCGAGAGCGAAAAGGCGACTCACCAACAAGCAGAACCTGTCGTTTGTCGTTCGTGTTCTGCCATGTCTCCCGATTCCGATTTTTTTTTTTTTTTCATTCCTTTTTTGTATTTTTTTTTTCTTTTTCGTTTCTTGTCACAGCGAGCACCCCCAGCCCAGGTAGCATCGCCGTCACCAGATCCACACATAACGGAGGCCCACTATGACGATCACCCAGCTGATCACCCGGGGCGCAGGGGAGGCCCGCACACTCTTTTCTGTTGCTGCTGCACTCGATCAGAAAAATTGAAGATTTGCAACGAACAAATATTTGGTGACGGGCAGGGGTGAGGAGGGACATCAATGTGACGGGCCGGGGCTGGCCAACTGTCCGTCCGCCGAAACACCACTCACGTCGTCGACACCCAGGGAGGGCATCACGGGGAGACGTCGGCGGCGGCGGCGGCGTTTCTTTTCTCTCTCTCCAGCCAGACAGGGGTTTTCTTTTGCTTTGCTGGGGGCACCCGATGCACGAAACCGGGAGGCCGCGAACGCATGGGACCGAACCAAACGGCCAACCCTTGCTGCTCTCCCAAGCCTCCTCCTGCGCTGGACCCCAGCCGAGGCTCTTGTGGATTTTACTTTATTGAATTTTCTGTCTGCTCCTTGCGCGCTGCGGCTGGGACACTATTGCCTTCGCTTGGGATCCGAAGCAGGGGGCAAGGGGAGAGCAAGGAACCAAGAGGATCGGGAATGGCAAGATACACAAGGAGATAAAAAAAATATAAAAAATGAAAAACACAGGGGTCCGCGATGCAATACACCGCCACCCACGGCCTTATTCCACCTCGAAGGCGTCCCGAACGATTGTCAAGGTCTCGGTGATTTTCTCCGGAACTAAAAAAAACAAAAACAAAAAAAAAGTGAAGCGGCGACTCAGAGAAAAAAACAGCCAGCCGCTCGGAAACACGATTTCCTTGGCGAACCCTTGCCGGGGCATCGCCATTCCATCCCTTTAATCCGATGTCTGCTAAGGAGCGAGGGCCAGGGTCTCCTCCCGATCGTGAGAGTTGACAGGCATCCACCCCCCTGCCTGCCGCTTAGTTCTGTCCGTTTTCCTCTCCACACCCCAGAAGACGAAAAAAAAAAAAAAAAAAGGGCGGCTGCCGGCCGCCGAGGACCCTCAGACCCGTGTGTGATCTAATGCAAGAGCAAAGACCCCCAAAAAGTCAACCGCCGCCTGCAGGAGACGGAGACGGAGGAGACAGCGTGTAAGAAGATGGGATGAGACAGAACCAAAAGGCCCTGTTCACGAACCCTGTCTATTTCCGTTTTCTTTCCTTCTTTTCGTTATGCCCTTTACACAGACACAACAGCCAGATGAACACCTCATCCACAAAAACGGGAACGTTTAGGGGTCGTCGGTACGATGGGAGGCACAACTCCCGCCTTCACAATCATGGATGAATCCCCGGTCTTACCGTCCCAGGGTCACTACCACCACCACCCCCTGGTGACGATCAGCCTCTGGATCATCCTTGTACCCATCAACTCCCCTATCCGCCTCCCCTCTATCACTGCCAGTCTCCAGTTTGCTCCACCATCGGGCTTCTTCCCTCCCACCCATCCCACTCCTCCCCAGTCAGGTTGACAATCCACTTCGCACTCCCCCTCCTTTTCCCTAGTTCGGGGTGAGAAAAAGAAAAAAACGGCCGTGAGGGATCTCCTGCATACGCACACACACACACACACACACACACACACACACACACACACACACACACACAAACACACGCACGCATTTTGCCCACCACCCTCTAGCTTCGTCGACGTCGTATGTAGGCGGGTCCCGCCGTCTCCCCCTCCTTTGTCAAGGCGCCCGGCTTAGCCCTCTCCTTTCTGGACCTCCTCGTCTCTTTTCGTCTGCTCAGCGGCGGCTACTGCACACGCACGCACACACGCACAAGTCCCACTCGCACCACTTCTCCGTGCTCGTCCACACACTTTCTTACTTCCCTTCCCGATAGCGAGAGAGAGAGGGCGGGGGAGAGGTGGTTGGTTAGCCCGGCATGTCGGCAGTGGCCATCAAGTCCCTAAACAGCAAAGAGCGTCGGCGGAAGGGGGGCACGATGCCAGCTGAACAGATGCAGAGGGAGAGAGAAAAAAAAAAGCCGCACATTTAATGCTACAGACGTTCTCCCCGACGAATGGTTGCCGTAAAACACCAAGGGGAAAAAAAAGGTCTCACAGAGAAAAGCCGCCCTCTTTCGTGTATGTAGGTCCTGTAGTAGGAGGCCCCCCGGTCGCAGTAAACCCATCCCATTGCTCGCCTGCCCGCCCGCCCGCAGGTTTGTTGACGTGGTCCCGTCCACCGTTGCTCGATTTATCCTTCTTCTTTCGTCCGTCCGTCGTTCCCCCCTCCCGGATGCGCGCCGCTGCAGAGTAACAAAAGCCCATCCTGCTCGTTCAAGTGGTCTCGATCTGATACCGAGGGGCGCCTCTTTGCGAGCCCCCCTCCCCTTTTTGGGCCAAGCAGTGACGCACCAACTCTCCCTCCCTCGCTCTCGCAAAACCGCCAACATCACATCCGATTAGTAACCGGCGTCGACGGGATTGGGTTACCGTTCGTCAAGATTATTTCCCACTAAATGCAGCTGACTTTTGTCACTTGGGCTTGGCATGCTTGGTCATTTTGATGGACATCAGGGTATTGTTTTTTTTTGTCAACGACGAGAATCTGCCGGCTCTTCGTCGGAGAAACAAGGTTTGCCATGTGTATACAAGAGAAATTGAGAAAGTCCCCTATTCCGCCCCAGATCCGCCCAGACCTGACATCACCACGCCCATTAGACTTCCCAAACAGAGGAAAAAATAACCTTCCGAATGACCGTTTGTGTTGCTCAAAACAAAGAATGCCTCCCTCGCTCGTTGGATACAGGAGTCTTGTTAGAAAAGAAAAAAAAAATTGACTCGGAAAAAGTGCCCACCCCCGTTATTTTTGCGTGTCCATAGAAAAAGGAAAAAATGACAAACGATAGAAAAGCCAACAAAAAAAAGAGTTTAGTAAAACATGAGACTGCCACCCGACTCAAGGATTCTATGTTCCTCTGGAATTAACCTCTTTTGTTTTTTTTTTTTTTGTTTTTTTTTCGGGGGATATTTGGATGATGTGATTGATGCCTTTGACCCGTCCCGAGAAGAGAAGAAAAAGAAAGGAAATAAGAAAAGAGGCCGGTGGTCTGCCTGATCTCTTTCAGACGGAAAATAAAATAAGCATATTGTCGTAATACAGAAAAGAAAAGACAAATGAGAAAAAGAAAGCCAAATAATTTAGGGTTTTAAAACGAAGGTATCCGGTGCATGCCGCCTCGACGAAAATAGAGAGGTGTTGGAAAAAAAAAAAAACGAACGATGCCTTTCCGCATGGTATCATACGATAAAAGTTTGGGGGTATGATGTTTCCGATGTTTCTGCAGAACAATTGAAAAAAAAATCACAGGCCTAGCCCCCCTCAATGACAGCAACGAGAGATGGAAAGTGGGTATCGAGAGACAAGGAGGCTCAGAGGCCGACGCACGCGAACGGAGGCACGCAAGATGAGGAAAAAAAAAAAAAGAAAAGAAAGAAACCGCCACTGCACAAAGTTCAGCTGATGAGGCTGGAGATGCCCAAGCGGTCCCGGCTCGCAGACGCCTGGTGGTGGACGTAGCGGTGGTGTTGTGCCTGCTGCTGTTGCTGCTGCGGCATCCTCAGCGCGGGCAGGTTGTTGACGGGCGAGCTTGGGGCCGTGGGCAGGTGCGAGTGGTGCGTCCTGGGCGAGTAGTGCTCCGGGCCGGCAGGTCCCTTGTAGGATGAGGCGGCCAGCGAACTGAAGCCCGGCAGCTTGACGTCGGCGGGCGAGAGAGACCCCGGGCGCTGGTACGGGTGGTGGTGGTGGTGGTGGTCGTACGACCGGCTCCCGCGCCGGACGGCAAAGTTCTTGAGCGGCGGCAGGTCGATGGGCGACCCCAGGTCCCGGTTTGAGGCGCGCGGCGAGGTGCTGTAGGACGAGCCGTTGTCGGACATGAGCGAGGGGGCCGGCCCGCCGTCGACGCTGTCGGCTCCTGGGGATAGGGCCGAGGGCGAGGGGAGCGGCGTGTCGTACTGCCGGCTGTTGAAGGTCGGGGACAGCGGCCGGGGCATGGGGCGCGTCAGGGGCGGGAGGGTGTTGGGCAGGGTGCGCGGGATGTCGGCGAGGGTCCGCACGGCGAGCGGGCCCACGCGGGTGTACGAGGGCTCCGGGATGTCGTAGGAGGCCAGGATGCGGGAGCGCGGATGGTGGTGGTGCGGCCCTGCTGCTGCTGCGTGCGCGTCATGGTGGTGGTGGTGGTGGTGATGGTGTGCCGGGGCCGAGTCGACGGGCGAAGACAAACAGTGCTGCTGCGAGGAGGCGACGTGGTGAGGGTGGCTGCCGGCCGGGACGTGGTGGTGGCCGCCGTAGCTCGACTTGCGCCTCCCGTCGCGCTTCCGGCGGTTCTGGCTCCCGTTCCACCAGTTCTTGACGGCGTTGTCGGAGCGGTTGTGCAGGCGGCGCGCGATCTCGGCCCAGCGCTTGCCCATCTCGTGCACCATGCGCTCGATCTGCGCGCCCTCCTCGGGCGAGATGGGCTCGTGGTTCAGGCTCGGCTTGAGGTTCTGGTGGTACCGCTCGCGGCACTGCTTGGGCGTCCGCGTGCCCAGGAACTGCGCGATGCGGACCCAGTTGAGCGCGCCCTGGTGCGACACGAGCGTCATGAGCTGGTGGTCCTCGGCCTGCGACCAAGGGCCTCGCTTGTGGCTGTTCGTCATGTCCGCCACGCTCTCGTCCGCCTCGATCGGTCCTTGGCTGCAAGCAGTACATCCTCGCCGTCAGTCCAGTTCCACTTTCTTTTTCTCTCTCAGCTTCTTCGAGCGTCCAGAATCCCCCCACTCCAGCTTCTGGGCTCCATGGGTACTTCGTTCTTTGTGGCTATGTAAGTCGCCGCGGGCACTGTTTTATACTCACGGGAAAAAAAACGCGGAGGCGGGGTGCGTCGCGCGAGCGTGGTTAAAGTTGTAGGCCCGCATGTAACTGACGTGAAAAACCTAATGGAGAAAGGCGTTTACGGTGACGGAGGGTGTGAAGTTGTGGCGCAAGATAGAGTGCACCCGCACCGGAAGACGGCAGACAGATAAGCTCCAAAGGTATTATGGAAACGAGAAAGTGTGAAGAGAAGAATAGTCGACAACTCGCTGGCGAGAAGGTGACGGAGATCCACTCGAGACTATGATGCTGTGAAGGCAGAAGAAAGGTGGTATATCCAGAGGACGGTCGTCGCTGGTAAGTTTGGCGGGCGGGTGGTAGTAGCGGGTAGATATATGAAATATAAAAGCGCGGGCGGGTCGAACTTTGTATTGGATGGATAGTTCAAGTCGTTGCTTGCATCCGGGGCTGTGCGTTGCTTTAGTGCTTTTTCTTTTTTTTTTTCTTGCTGTGTCCTTGACCCAGGCCGTGGCACATTCAACCCATGAAAGAGACGAGCCGGTGGATCTCAAGAGTGTCTGGGATTCCGGGGTATGGGAGTTTTGAGAAGGGGTCAGAAGAAGAAATAAAAAAAATAAAAAGAAAAAAAATAAGATAAAAAAGAAAAGAGAGGTGCGTGTCTGGGCACGCCAGATGTAGGAGGACGAGGAAATCGACCTAGCGCCTGTTCGAGGTCGCCAGAGAGCAGGTAGCACGGTGGCCCGCTAGCTCAAGCAGAGGGGCTCGCTCGCTTGGGGACAGCTGCTAGGTCTGGGAGGTGTGTGGAGATGCGCGTGTGCAGTCAGGTATCTAGTCCATCCTGGATGGGCGCAGGTGGGGATGTGAACGGTAAGTCGACGGGAGTGCGTTCATCGAGGTGACGGGGGTAGAGTGACATGGGTCAGGGCAGGGGCCTGGGGGTGTGCAAAGAGGGGCGTGCGGCTGTCAGGGGTGTGTTTGTCGCTTGTACAAACACGCCCACGGCCGGGGGATGATGGGCATGGAGCAGGGGCTGCCCCAGCAGCTGGAGACAATCAGGGCAAAAGATGTGAGACCGGGATGCGCTGTTGAGCGTGCTCTGCGCTAGACGGCCGCTTGTCGACCCAAAGCGAGGAAGAAGACGGCCAAGAACGACCGAAGGTGCTGCGAGAGCAACGATTTTGGTTTCCTCCGGTTGTCGGTTTCCTTTTATCCTCCTGACTGTTGTTCTTTTTGATTTTAATTTTTCTCTGCCCCTCATAGCCATGTGCGCGGCATGAGGTCAGTCGACATTAAACCTGAGTGCACCTGTGAGCCAGGAAAAAGGAAAAAAAAAAAACTCTCACACCCTCCGCCATGGGAACAGAGCAGCATACCTACAGGCTTGTTCTCCACATGCACCCAGAGCAGGGGGGTTAGGTGTTTCCGAGGGCAGGCCTGGAGCGGCAGTGTGCACCTGGCTTGCTACGGATATTGCGGCCAAGACCAGTGTGCCGGTTCTCGCGGGCGCATATGCAACATGCGCGGAAACCCAGGCACTGTACGAGGGGGCGTGCCACAAGAAAAAAAAAAAAAAAGCTCCAGAGACAAACCGGCTCGCCGGTCTAGCAGCAAAGCATGTATGCCCGTGTGTTTCCCTCGAGCCAAGCAGGAGGCGGGGGGGAGGGATGAGAACGAGGTTTCGCCAGCGGGGCCGCTGCGGTGCGAACGAACAAGACCTTCCCCCCATCTGCCCGCCCGGCATCATGGCCGATGAGCGGAAGTGCGAGATTAGAAACCAAACCAAACGCAAGCCACCCGGGAGCCCAGGCCTGTTGCCGCTGGCCTGCACCAAGGAGAGGGGTGGCCCTGGAAGCGTTTTGGCGTCGAGTCGGGGAAAGAGGCTTGTCGGATGTGTGTACCAGGTACCAGAAACAAACAAGAGAAAAGCGAATAGTAATCGGCTCGGCCAGCTAGGCGCGCGCGGAAGGAGGCCAGGATCTGGGCTGGGCGTGCCCCATCAGCGATTTGGAAAACAAGATGGAAAAAACCAAAACAAGCCACCGCACCCGGGGGCCTCCAGATCACGGCTAGAGGGCGATCCAGCCCAGCCGCCGAGCCATGGCGGGCATCGAGCCAGCCCGCGGCAGAGCGAGGGGGGAGCTTGAGCTTCACCTTGGCTGGAGAAGCGCGTGGGCAGGCGGTGGAGACAAGCCAGCCCGGCCGTTCGCGCTGGTGCCGTAGTCTCGATCGCTTGCCAAAGCCACGCGCCCCCGGCGAGCCAGCCTGGAGCCGAACTCTTTTTTTTCTTTCTAGCTGCTCCTGATGGACGGCCTCTTGCCGCTGCGTACCACGCACCCGCAAAACTCTTTCTCCCTCGCTCTCCCTTTCGTCTCTACCCGCGATGACAGGCAACCGGCCAAAACTGTCGGCTAGGGGAGGCCCGAGCTTGCGGGACCGAGAGCCGCCGTCCGTCTGGCATAGCGGATGCACGCTTGAGCCCGCGCCCGCCCGTCACTCTTATTATTTTGGCTGGCAGGAGGCAGATGCTGACAGATAAGACACTGGCTGGCTTGGGCCCGCGCAGGGGCAGTCGAGGAGGGGCAATTTTGAGGTTAGTAGTTGGGGCGAGTGGTTGGTGGTTGGGCTCGAAGGGTCTTTTTTTTTTTTTTCTTTGCTTCTTTTTTTCGTTTGGCGGAGCGGAATTTCCACCGCGGGCTGTTCGGTAATGCACCGACACAGAGGAGGCTGCCTGCCCACCTACCAAAAGGGCAGGCACCCCTCGGGCGAGCTAGGCCCGATCGGGGCCACCAGCATTGCCAATCTGGACGGGCTGGCCGGCTGGGGTGGACGTGCTTGGCACATGGCAGCAGCAATCCGTTGAAGATCAACCTCAGGCGCGCAGGCAATTCTCCGTCGGATATTGTCCCCGTTGCAGATTGTGGCAGTCGCAGGTCGTATTCCCCCACCACCAGTGCGGTGAGGTATTATAGCAGGCTCTTCTATTTTTGTTGCAAAAACATATCCGATGCTACCTTCCATCCGTTGCCAAGAAGGGGAAACTGGAAGGAAATTTTAACAACTAGACAAGCACCTCTTTGTGTCCTCTCTGCTGTTTTGTGTCCCCTCTGCTGTCCGACGGGGCCCTTGCCCCAAAGGTTAACGGGAATAAGGTGCTCCTCGAGCGACGACCAGTCGAGAACAATTCAGGGGTGGGACGTCTCCGGTTTCTCAACAGGGCGAGTCGTCTCCGCTCCACGACTGCGGCTGAGGCTTGATCCCCGACCGTCTTTCCCCTCCCCAGTGGCTTGCGCATGGACCGGCCCTGATCCGATCACTGTTGCTCGCCCAGATCACGGCCCGGTCTGTTGGGTGTTCACGTCCATTCTCCCATCAGAGATTCGCCTCTTGGATGCCGGACAGTCGCTATCGGATGCCTCACGGTGCTCGTATTCTCAGCGGTTTAGCGCGAGGCGCGCGGGAAATTTCTGCCGTTGGATCGGAAAGATAACTATACAATTGCATCCGAGCGCGTCTCGCGTGTGTGGACGATTCCAGCGGCAGCTATCCATCCTCCCATGCTAGCTCGCTCCACCTCCAAGCCTCACTGTTTCCCCAGGCAGGCAGAGCTGGGTTCCCTGCCCAAGTCGCCCCCGCGAGAGCGAGTGCCCAGCGGCGATCTCAATTTAGTGCGCACGAAAGGGCCCGATTGACTACTGGACGGCCGCGTCGAATCGAACGCGTGTTACAGCCTGGTCTTGGGGTGGACAGTCCTGTCTCGCCGCAACCAGAGAAGCGCGCAAAGATGGGAAGAAGGCTTATCCTGCCTGCCTGTTTGGTGCTAACCTCTGCAAAACACACCGAGATCGAGTTACACCGAGGTGGCTCAAAGTCATATCTCCAGGATGAAGATTCCCCGTCGCTACTCCATGTCTAAGGATGGGCCGGGCTTGGAGGGCAGGGCAAGGGACGCCCGGACCCGGTTCCCCAATGGTTCCAACGTTTGATGTCTCTCCCAAGAAAAGCCGAGACATTGCTGTGGGTGCGACAGTATCTTGAACGACATGCCACGAGCAGAAACGAAGAAAAGAAACAAAAAAAAAAAAAAAAAAATTAAAGTAACAGGCATGATGTGCAGCGCACGAACCTGGCGTGGCATGCCCGTTTTGCGAACTGACGATGCGATGCGGGATGCGGGTGTGTCGTTTGCCGTTGTTTGCCTTGTAAGATCGCCGCCCGGGCTTTGGAGGGCAGAGGACGAGAAACTAACGACCAACGAATCGCATCAGCAAGAGGCGCAATGTCTGCAGGGCGCGAAACGGCGTACTCGAAATTCATGCACACGGGCAGGCAGAAAGCCCAGCCGGATTCGAAACGTTGCGCCAATCCTCAATATACGGCCACAACGTCTGCCTTCCACGCGGGCTGGGATCTTCTTGCAAGTTGGAGTATAGCACGGACGCGATATAGCCCTGTTTTTGACAGGATTCTGGACGGGCTGCCGGCTACATCAAGTCCGTAAGGAGGGAAGGCCTTCATGCCGCGCTTGCTTTTTATTCCGACCTGGCTTGGTCCTGGGCATCACAGCCACACTTCCTAAAGCGGCAAGTGTAGAGAGCGAACGTCGCAACCACCCAGTTGTCGACGCCGGCTGTCCGTTTGCCTCGCTCACTCCGCCGGGTTTCCCAGCGCAATACGAGCCCTGCAAACAATCGCCCCCTGCCACATCATCTGCTCCCGAAATATCGGGGACATCTTCTACGCACGCAATTTGCCTTTTTTTTTTTTTTTTTTTTTTTTTCCTACTGTTTCCTCCCCGGCACGCGTTTACTGCTGATTTTCCAAGGTCGTATTCTCCAGACGTTCGTCGCTTCTTTTTCCCTCTTCTGATCGCGTCATTGAAAGGACTGCGTGGATCCTATAGTATAGACACCCCAAGCAAATAAGCGGGAGGCAGCCCGACATATTGGTACATAGGCTGGTTCCTGGATCCTTGCCTCCATCCTCCAAACCAACCCCTGGACCTCGGTATTGCGGAGGAGTCATTGAGATCGGGCGGCTCCCGGCCCATGTCGACCGACCTAGCAGGCAAACCTTGGTTTGTTTGCCTGTTGGGTTTCACTGTCGAGTGCTACAACCGACGTGCACCAAAACATGCAATACCAGCCCAGCCGCCTTGCCTTGGAAGCCATGGCATCTATCTGCGACCAGACACCCAGGGGCTTTTGACGTGGTCGAGGGAAGCACGCGAGTGGCCCGGAAGGGAGCACCGGATCCTCGGGAGATCAGCACAGGCGAAGACTAAATTATTGGAACGGATGACGGCGTTGGTCGCGCAGACAGCCACCGAGTGGGAGGAACGGACGCTTGCTACCTACTGTACGTCTGCACAGTTGATGGCCAGCGCACAAAGTTGACAGGTAGAATTTAAGCTTGTCGCCCAGCCAATCGAGAGCTACGGCAACAAGATGGAAGAATATGAGGAGATAAAAATGGAAATAAAAATAAAAGAATAAACGATCATTGACGCAACACAAGGCCAGGTCCCCCCGCCCAGCCTATGATCAGCGGCGGGTGGCTTCTAGAGTTACCGTCCACTTGGGATTTCGAACGGCTATTTGCAGGCGCCAGGGGTGCTCAACACGCAGCACTGGGCTGGACGCCACAATCTCTGTGTGCTGGGGCTGGCTTTCCGGCTCTCGTTTCTGTGGGCAACGGCTCACAGTTCCAGGAGCTGAAGGGCCACGACGGGCTAGCCGGCAATCCTAGCTGCTGAGCTCCAAAGGAAGCCCGTCCATTTGGAATTATTGACCCTCTCCACCCAAGCCAATTCCAGCTCCGGCAACCCCTGCCTCTGGCGGGAAACGTATGTTTCTTGGCACGCTCCTGGCTAGGCGGGCAGGCCATAGCCGACGGGCGGGCTGGCTGGCTAGAGCCTCCTCCCTCGAGCTAGCAGAGTCGCCCGTTGGGAGTGTTGCGTGCCCGCGTCCAGCTAAGCAAGCGCAGGAGGTGGCACTCGAGTGCGAGGGAACAAGTGTGGGTTTTGTGTGCCGTGTTTGGGCGCGGAAAAAAAAAAAAAAAAAAAAAAAACGGCGCCGCGTCCGTCCACCCCCCGTAGCCACGCGGCCGAAGGGACTGGACTGGACCCAAAGGCTCGGAAACCAAGTGGCCGGTTCGCACTTGGCCACCAGCACAACGCGGAGATGCCGTGGGAGAAAATACACTCCTACCTTACCCATCCCATCCATGCCATCCGACCTGGTTGCCGTCCATTCATCCTCCTCGCGACCAAACTGATAATCAAATGGTGTCCAAATAAATCAACACCCAGGCCGACGAGCTGCAACGACCCCTGTCGCCACGCGATCCCAGCAACAATCCTTCCCTCGACCAGGGTTGCGGAGAGATTGTTTCGAAATGCACGCTGTCTTCTGACTTCTTATTCGTCGTTACCCCCGTACGGGTGGTGAGTCGGCCGATGCCACTTCATTTTCTCACCGTGGCCAGACTGCACGACAAATCACCACCGCCATCCTTGAGGCTGAGTCCTCTGGGTGTCGTGGCGGGGCATGGATTTGGCTTGTGGTTGCCAAACATGACCCGTCCAGGGCAGCGGTGAGGTAGGTCTGCCAGCTGCCAGCTGCTGCCGGGTGCCGTGTGTCGATCTGGGTGTGGAACCGGAAGGCGCGACGTATCCATTGCGTGCGTGCATGCCAACTCGGGACATCACAGCGAACACGCATGACGGATGTTGGTCATCGCTCCTGCCCTGCCACAGAAACAGAGCCGCGGGGCCCGCGAGGGAACTGAGCTTGAACTGGTGAAGGCGGCTCAGCTCGCTCTGCTCAGCTCCACCCGCCATTTGTCACTCTCTCTCTCCCTGCCGAGCAACGGGCAAAACACAGCGTGCAACATCCGCAACATCCCATCCCTTTAGCGGCCGCCCCAACGTCTCTCGGTCCCGGCCAAGACGAACGCAACGCCTCGGTCGCCAACCAAGGCGCGCTATTGGCTTGTGCCCACAGCATTCTCGGCCGTGGGTGCTCCCAGGAACGGATGGCGCTAGTAAAACACAAAAAGAAATCCACACCGTTGACGCAATCGCTGGCTGGCTGGCTGGCTGCTGCCGTCCAAAAGGCCTGTCCCTGACGTCCTTTTGCCGCGGGGGAGCCTCTCGCTGCCATTGGCCCGCGGCGCCGTCGGGGCCCCATTCGGAACCGTCTTGGCCGGGGCTGGGGGACAGCGAAGCGGGCTTTCTCGATTGCCGTCCGCAGCCTCGTCGCGTCGCACCGCTCTCTGTCTCCCTCTCTCTGTCTCCCTCTCTCTGTCGCCCGGACATGTCGTGTCGATCGGGCCCGGGGTGGGCGACCAAGAACGACGTGACACCCACGGACGCACACCCCCGGCCACCATCATGATTAATCGGCGATCTCGGGGACCCACCTTCGGGGACCACTTTGTGGGAGGGCACTGCAGAGAGCGCTGCGGCTTGGGGTTCACTCGAGACTGGCACACTAGGCTCCCACTGGGCTCCTCTGGCTCGCGCCCAATGGGTGGAGGGGATCTGCGCCCAGCTCGCATGCCTCTGGCGACCCCCCCCCCCCCCCGGCTCGGGGGCCGGTTCTGGCGATTTCAAGCGAAAATCCCCAGCGGCTTTTCAGCTGAGGCGGGCCTGGGCCCCATGTCCCCCATCCGGACGGCTGCAACCTCATTTGGACGCGCCCTGCCTTGGCCCTCGTCCCAACTGGCACCCACAGGCACCCCTCCCTGCAGGTGTGGACGGCATGCGATGGCGATCAATCAGTGGGCAAGCTGAAGATCCCCCAAACCCACAAAATTCTGGCCCTGGCACCCTGGCTCCCCGACACCCACCACGAGCCACCTTGTGTGCCTGGCACTGCGAAGCACACTACTGCTGCTGCCGCTGCCGCTACCGTTGCTGCCCGCCTGTGGCCCTGCCTCTGCGAGTTCGTGCCAAGACCGGCTCCATGTCCAGGTCATCGCACGCGGAATGAAGAGATGACGGCCACCTGCCTTTCCCCCACGCCAATGCTGCGGTCCTGAAACCACGACCCTTCATCAAGATGCCGGAATCCAAAAGTCTAATTGTCCGTGTGCGCAATTTTCACAATATCCATGATGAGTGCTCCCGTGCTCGCTCTGAGCCGAGCCCGCCAGCTCCCAGGCGAGCGCCGTGGTAAGCCCTGGCGCTCGACGATAACATCATCAGACCACGAACCACCACCGCCTCGCTTCGATGGAAGGTGCGCCAGTCAGCTGTCGCCCAGCAGGCCCTGCATGCCTCATCACATTAGAAGGCTCCGGAGCGGCATACGGACGTAATGCACTCCTTTTCAGCATCGATGATGGGGCTAGCCACGCATACCATAGCAGCAAAAACCAACAGCCCTCGCCTCGCTGGCCCTATTCGAAGTTCAGCTGCGGCGAATGACCCCCCTCAGAGACTGGTGCCTCGTTGAGGTTGAGGAAAACTCGAGAATCCCAACTGGTCGAAAGCCACCCAGCGGGCTGCGGTTGCATCATGGTTCCTCCCTGCCTCTAGGGATGGAGGGGGAGTGTGTTTAGGGGCACGTCCCGCCCCCTCCTTCTGACAAGCTACCCTGTAATTGGCCCTTTCCTGAGGGTCTCCTAGTCTCCACCACCCAGTGGGAAAAAAAAAGCACGATGGCAGCCGGCACACGCCCCTTCCTCTAACGCATGCCCCCCCTCGCTAAGGGTTTCATTGTGCCCGGGGCGCCAACGGCCGTACCCAGATCGTGGACGCTCTTGCGACAGAGAAGCAGAAAAAAGAAAAAGAAAAAAAAAAAAAGAAAGACAGGCCAAATCAAACCGCCGAGGCCAGCTCAGCAGACCTGAACCAAACAGGCGTGTTTCTGTGGGCATGCTTCCACACGCCACAAATTCTCAGTACACGCACGCACACGCACACACCACCGACAGTCAGGCTGGTGCCCCTGGCATCAATGGGCACTTTCCCGCATAATTTAGCCCCCTCGAGGCAGCGACAGTAGCTGAAGGGTTTTTGGGGCCGTTAGTCGCTCAGGTCCCCCCACACAGCCATCAGTCAACCAGCAGCAGCAGCAGCAGCAGCAGCAGCACAGCCAAGCACACACGCCACACCACCGCAAAGCAGAGCCTCCAGGCGGTCCAGCGGGCCTGGCGAGACGGAATACCCGGAACCTCAGACCCACCACACCGGGACGGACCACGCTCCCGTTCGGTGCTACATGTCGTCTACACTACCCAGAGGAGCAGCTGCCCCCGTTGTTGCGCAGCACAACTCCACCTTTGTGCTGGCGGCGACGACATGTCGAGGCACAGGCCGGGGCCGACCATCCGAGAATCGGCAGTCTTCTCTTTGTAGGAGAATTGTTTATTTTTAGCAGGCGGGAAAACCGTTGAGACGGCGATTGTCGCAAGGGCTGCGATTGGTCTGCTTACGGAATTGCCGGCAGGCTAGCCGGATTGCGATGGCATGCCCCTCGAGGAATACGATGGCGACGCGCTGTTGTCGTGCCACAAGGTTGCGAGCCCACGACGCTCGGACGGATGGGATCCCGCCGCAGCCCGAGACAGAGGAAAAGGCATGCCACACAGATTATGTGTCCCCAACGGCCGCTGCGTGTAGCCCTGGGCCGTCGCAACCAGGGCCCGGCGCCGGGTCCCGCCGTCCGCAGCCCGTATGTGCGTTTTTATTTATTTTTTTCTTTCTTTTTTCTTATTCATTCTTTTGCTCACTGCAGCAGCATTCGATATCTCCGGCCAGACTCGGCCGGCTAGGCCGCGGCGTGGCGGTGGCCATTTTTGAGGCATTTTGATCTCGACGCCTCCTTCCCCAAACCAACCGACCCAACCGACCAGCCAGGTCGGCCGAAGAGCACAAAGAACACGCAGACAGGGCAGCCAAGCGACAAGCATCAACCTCGCCGGCCAAATATCCCGATCATCGCGAAGGCGGCCAAAAATTGTGTTTCGGCGCCGAAGAGAGAGCGAGCAGCAGATTGCAATCTGCCAAGTCGGCGGCAAGGCAATATTCCACCGACGGGGCACACCGTTGTCGCTGTTGCTGCTGTTGTTGTTGTTGTTGTTGTTGTTGGCAGACGCCCTTGATCCATGCATGCCGTGTTGTCTGGATGCTTCCTTTTTTTTACTGTCCTGACCTTTTTCTTTCCTTTTTCCTTTTTCGCTTCTTTCCTCGTCGCCTCTTTGCTTTTTGCTCCCTCCAATTTGTGCTCCCCGGCGTGTCCGGTGACGACGAGTTCCGAATGGGGAAATGGAGGCTAATTGTTCCTCTGTTGGCGGCTCCGCTCCGCCCACGGCCCCAGTGGACGCAAGAACCGCCGGCCTGCACTGTGCGAACGGTGTGGCGTCGTACAGTGAGCTACCCAGCCATGTCTGGCTTGACGGAGGTTGCCAGAGCAGGGGGCTAGGAGCTTCTTGACCCCTGTCCGGCTGGAAAATCTCAGAGAACGGCCAGTAGACGACGTCCTCGGGGTTCTCGCCAAGCTGGACGCGGGAGAGGCCTGCATTCTTTTTTTCTTTTTTTCTTTTTTTTTTCTCGTTTTCTTCTTGGCGTGGATCGGCCACCACCCTTTCACGGTACTCGTTGCTTCCTCGCGCCTCTATCCTCGTTGGGGAAGTTTGTACCGTCACTCTGCATCTACTACATCACTCTTGCACGCTATGCCGCTGTTGTTGTCTTGCAGGCCGCCCACCCCTTTTCTTTCTTTCTCCTGTCCTGGCGGCTTCGCTGGCATCGCCCATGCCTTGGACTTTCCCATGCCGGGGCTCTGAGGCGAAATTTGATCTTCTGCCGAGCGGGCGAGGTCGTCTGGAGCGCATGGAGACACAAGGACGCCCGCGGCCTCCAGCCAGGCCCGCACACACATGCACCCCCTTCCCCGTCCGAGGGCGGGCGATGGATGTCGGTGTCGGATTCGTCGGTGGTTAGATCAATCAAGTCGCTGTGGGGGCCCCGGCATGATGCGGATTTGTGTGTTCCAAGCCGAACGGTCAGGCAGGCAGGGCATAGCGCCTGGCAACGGATATGGCATAGGCCGGCTCGTGTGCTCAGGCTGCGTCTGCCATTTCTGGACAGGAAAACGGACGCCCTTCTTTGACTGACAGCGTCTCGCTGGGTTCGTCTCATCATTAGCTCGCCTCCTTCCCAACGGGCTGGCTGCTGGCTAGGCCGCCCTCAAACCCGTTCCAGTAGCAACTGGCTAGCAGCAGAAGGACGCCAGACCAACCACGGGAAGGCTCCCCGCCCACAGCCGGACTGGACTGGCTACCTCAACCTGAGCCTCTGAGTTGGGAAACGGCCCTATCCTCGCCTGCACGTCCGATGGTCCCATCAGCGAAGGGGGAGGGGCCCGGGGCCGGCGACTGCAGCGGCCTAGGCTAGTGTCAAATGTCAGCCCCAACTGGCTACTAGACGGTGCTAGCAGGAATCCTCTGCTGTTGCTCCTTCTTCTTCCGGCTCTGCAAATCTGCAAAGGGGTGGGGGAGGGTGGTGTACGCAAGGGAGCTAGCCACCAGCCCAGAGCAGAGGCGAGAAGAGCACGCCTGAGGAGGGGAAGAAAAAGGGGGGGCTGAGGGCCAAGAGAGCGCTGTTGAGAACTCTGTGGCAGCAGCAGACTGAGACATACCACCCACCCACCGCTCCCACCGGCCTATCCAGGACATGCCTACATTCATCATCGTCGACATGGCGACACATCGGTGGGCTCCACCTGGCGGAACGGGCGACCGTCCGGAAGGCCTCTCTGGTCGTCGCGCGACGCGCACAAACTCGCTAGTGCCCTTCGCTAGCGGTCAAGCCGGCGTGACGCCCCCTCCCCCTTGTCTCTTTTGGGCTTGATCGCCCATTCCATTTTCTCTCATGGTCGTTATCTTGGGCGCCCCGTGGCGCTCGACTGGCTGAATATGGTTCCAGTTCAAGCCTCCCATGACGCCGTACTCGGGGCGCCGTTGGCCGTTTCACGGTTTCGGTTCTCCTCTTTTTGGCGTCGCCTCGAGAAGGCACCTTGCCGCCAGCCCAATTCTTTTCTACTTTGGTGTGCCGCCCGCCGCCGCCCTGTTTCCTTTTCCACCTTGCCTGCAGAAGGGAGCAGCGCTGATCCTCTCCTCTTTGGAGCCCCCCGTTCCGGCACTTGGCCAAGCATGAATGGCCGCCGAGAGGGAGATTGTGGCTTGAAGATGATGCCCGAGATGGACAGGAAGAAAAAAGAAAAGAAAGAAACCAGGCATGAATGAGGTGACGAGGAAGCGGGAAAAGGACTACGACAAAAGGGCGTCGTGCTTGCCGTGTGACTAGTTCACACACAACACACACACGTGGTCCACTAAACGGCTCCTCTCTCGACGCTTGCTCTCGAACACGGGCAGGCTGCAGACAATGCATTGGCCCTCATCAGAAAGATAGCAGCTGCCTTTGCGCACGGCAAGACGCTGTTGATGGGGTCACGGACGGGCAATCAAAATGGCAATCAAATAGGGGAGCGGTGGAAGGACGCTATGTAGCAGGGGCGAATGGGGGGCATGATGGATGGAGGAGGAGGGGAGGGGAAGGCCAGGCGGGGGCCACTGAGCCGACGGACGGAGCCACGGAGCTTTGTTTCCTGAGGCACAGACAGGCTGTGAATCACGGGTCCTCCCCTTCCCCCTCCCTGCCTCCCCTGTCAGTCGACGTGGATCAGCCGGCATGAGGATCGTTCTCTGCTTGTTCTGTTTCCCTCCCCAAACGCAAGCGCGGGGCGTTTTGTCATCCCAGCAGACGATCGACTTATTCCCCGCCCGCTCGCCCGTCGGGAACGGACGGGCTGCTGTAACGCCCAGGGACGCAGGCGCAGAAGAACGCACGCGCCCCAGCTAGTCCCCCAAGTTGCCGACGGCTCTTTCTCTGGGTATCCTCTGTGCCTCTCTGTCCCCTGGCCCCAGACAAAGTCGGTGTCGGACCAGTCACTTCACTCCACACCATGTCAGGAGGACGGGCGAACGGGCTTTTTTTTTTTTTTTTTTTGTGGAGGGGCGGCGGCAGCGGCATCATCTGAAGACTTTCCCTCCTTCGGTCTTGTCTTTGTTGTTTCCGATGTCTTGTTTCTTCTCTGTCTAGTTACATACCCCCTTGGCTCTGCTGTGTTACCCGCGCCTCTTGTTTTCTGCCCAGATCTGTTTTCTCAAATCCCCACACGCCAACGGAAACGCGAACACCAACGCACGCACACAAAGGTAATTCCAACTTCCTACTGGCCTTGCTCATCTCCCGACGACGCCGTCTCGACCTCGGGGCCCTCCCCACCACACCAGCGCCTCTTTTTCGTCTCGCGACTGCAAGCCCTGTGGAGACGGAGGGGGAAGGGGAGGAGGGAAGACACAAACGAGTGGAGTCAGGGGGTAGGTGTAGATATCAAGGCTTGCATCCTGGACGGATCCAATGGCATCGAGACATTGAATACCTCTCTGTCATGAAGGGTGACGGGATCCCAGTAGGGTACTTGTGTGTCTTTCTCTGTTTCGTTGTGTATTGTGTGTCTGGAGGTGCGTACCGATGTAAATGTGTGGATGTGTGTGTGCGCGCGCTTGTGCTTGGTCTATTCTGTTTCTGTATTGAACCAACAGGCCCGCGTTCCCGCCCATCAAGCCTGCGTAGCGTGGACGTGTCTCTGTCCGTGTCTGTACCTAAAATGCATGGACCGAAGAAAAAAGCATTTTGTTCCTTTTTTTTTTTCCTTTATTTATCTGAGGGAATAACCCACCGGTTTCTAGCCGACGACGCGCCGGTCACTGGCCCAGAAACATACACGCCCCCTGCCTCCTCGGTCTCGAGTTTTCATTTTCTTTCTTTTTATTGTGTACGTAGACAGTTCACCATCCCGCATTAGGCCCTGGAGCCTGCATGGTGGATGGGTGTGGTTTTTTTCACTGCAGGAAAAAAAAAAAAGAAAACGAGTGGGACTTGGCCGGAGAAGGAAGGGAACATGGCAGGGTAAGGGGGAGGGTGGGATCGGGAGGAGGGGTGTTTAAAACGAGAAAGAGCGAACGCGAGGGGAGACGAGGAGGAGTCACGGTACCCAGCAGAGCAGGGGACGACAGAAACATTGATGAGCCCCCGGGGGGTGGGGTGGGGTGGACGGGGCGATCAGGATCCCGCCACAAAAACGGCCGTTCCATCTTGAATACACGACATATAATCCCTCTTTTTCATCCAGCCAACTGCATCCCCTGGAAGGGCAGGCCGGTCCCCCTTTTGACGTTGAACGCTGCCCGTTTTTTTTTTTTTTTTTTTTTTTTTTTTTTTTTTCGTTTGTGGCCGCGCGCGCGCTAAGTGATGATGGGAGGGGGAACCAGACACAGACAAGACAAGACGCGCGGGAGGCCCGATCAAAGAACAAGAAAGGCGCCGGCCGGCGGGCGTGTGGGTTCGAACGCGGCCGCTTGAAGCCGAGTGTGTGTGCACAGGAGGCGGGTTAGGTTTAGGCCCAGCCAGTTTTTTTTTTTTTGCCAGATGCAGCCAGAGAAGGGAAAGGAGAGAGAGATGGGCCTAATACACAACAAGACACAGAAAAAAAAAGAAAGAAAAAAAAAAACTCACACGCACATGTACACCTTGGTTTTTCTTTGTTGGGCCGTGTGCAAGGAGCGGAACGCCAGCCAGCCAGCCACAGCCAGGCTAGCCCCGTCGTCTTCCTGACTAGTCCGTTTTCGGACCCCTTGATGGATGGGGGGCCATCTCAGGTGTGCCTTTGGTTCTCGCGGTTGGGACCAAGAAGCACACGCCCTGGCCGGGGGGCCCCTGAGACAGCGAATAACAACGGCGGGATATTAGGGGTCGGGCAGGGCCAATGGGCTCGTGGGCTGGGACATTCCGTTCGGCAGTAGTGATGGAAGCAAAGAATGGCATAAAAATGCATTTTTTTTTGGTATTGCGGTATCATGGCGTCTTCCGTGTTGAGGCTGGCTGGCTGGCTGGCTGGCTGGCTGGCTGCTTGGTTTCTTTTTTGTTTGTTGGCCCGGCCTCTGGACTGCCTCAGCTGCCATTTTACTTGATCGAAAAGCATTCTTGCACCCGGGACACCAAGGAAAAACACCAAGAATGTCTTTTCCTATCCCTCGCCTCCCTCCCCACACAAAGCAGAGCCGAAACGACTCGGGACAAGAGGGTGGGTGGGAAGGACAAGGGGTGCGGTGGTGGTGAAAGGGCCGAGATCAGCCCTTTTTTTCGCTTTCGTTGTGTGGTGCGGTTTGCATCTTTTCTTCTTCGGTCGTGATGCTCGTGCCGCTCCTTTCCCCATCCAGCCCGTCCCCAGCTGCACATTTGTCAAGCCACGATCCCCCCGTTTTGGACTACGCGTTTGGTAGTATGGTCCCGCCCCCGGGGGGAGCTAGACATGGGGGGGTTGGAGGAAAGGGCAAGCTCGGCAGGGTTAGGGCCGCTTCGACTTGGGGTCCGGCAGCAAACGCAAAACGCTCTCTCCTCCTCGCTCTCGCTCTCGCTCTTCACGACGGACGGACGGGTGGTGGTGGTGGTGGTGGTGGTGGTCCCCCGTGCGAATCAGCGGGATGGTGGTGTGTGGGGATGGACGGATGGATGGATTGGGAAGAACCAGGGTGAGGACGATCAGGACAGAGAGAGAGAGAGAGATGTGAGCCAAGTGACAGATACTGACTGCCGACTTTAGCGCCGCCCATCACCCATCCATGACGCCCCATTGATATGTGCACAGGAGTGCACACAGACCGGACCAGACCACCCCTGTCCCTCTCACTACCTCTCCCATCCCGCTTGGCAATTTCCCTGTGCCGTGCCGTGGGGGTGTGTGGTGATTTTACGACCAAGGGGAAACAAGACAAGGCTTTGCCTCTGATGACCGCCATATTCCGTCACTGCGTGGTCCCTTCCAAGACGTGGAGTGCGGCATCCACGAATATACGATAAGTGGCCGCGGCCCATGCATGATGATAGCCACCTCCTTCCCCTTTCAGCACCCAGCAAGAAGCGTGGCAGAGGACGGGTGTGAATAGATGGGCAGGAAACAGGGAAGGAAAAGAGCAGGGGCGTGTACGGCACCTCGTGGTTCAAGGCAGGATCAACAAGCCAAGGGAGGAGAAAAAAAAGAGAGAGCAGCGGGTAAACATGGCAAAGGGGACACAAGAAAAAGCAAAAAAGGCATAAACGAAAGCAAGCGAGGAAAAAAAAAAAGGCAAGATTTTGACACGAACACGCACTTGACCGGATCCACGAAAGCTTGCAGGGCCAGGGCCGGCCATCCATCCAGCCATGCCCGTTTTCCCCTCCTCCGTCTCTCTCCCTATCCTCGTCGAGATGGGCATGATAGACCGATATAGGGCCTTCTCTCGGGCCGGGCCCAACCCCAGCAGCAGCAGACAACAGGTCACCCCAGCCCGCTCATTGGAGGCAACGGGGGGGCCTGCCATGCTCGCAGTCGAGATTAGGCTGGCCAAGTGAACAACCAGGAAACTCGCTCGTCAGGTTTTGCTCTCCCCGCCCCCGACGATCTCCGCCGATGGGCTGCAGGGAAAGAAACCCTCGGTATGACAGACATGGTTAGGTTGGGCAGGTTCGGCACGCTGCCTACTTTACACAAGCACTCGGCTCTCCCACGTACACGCCCACGCCCCCTCCTCACCGGTGTGCGGACTGCCCGAGGCAAGCGAGTAAAAAAAAAACGGGGGGATGTGATGGCATGCGTGTGTTGTGCTCGCCGGTGAGGCGATGAGGGCAGGTGACATGCTGTCTGTCTGTCCATCCGCCCGTCAACGGCGCCCCTGGTGGATGGGCAGCGGAGACGAACAGAGCCTATCTAGCCCATCTAACGTATCCCCTAGGCGAGACTTGGGCAAGCAAAGGCCGGTTACGCTGTTGCACGAGATCTCTGCCGCCGGTGCCAGCCCAGTCCCGCCCCGCCAGTTGCGTGTGTGTGGCCGGCGGCCCACGATGGCGCCCAACACAGCTACGAAAGGCCCGATGACGGCCTTGCGCCACTCCCGTTCCGTCCGGTGGTCCGAAGAAAACAGAGAGGGAGGGCCAAGGTGGAGAAGGGCGTTCGCGAGATAACGGGAAAGGCGGGCGGGCTAGTGAAAGAGGGCAGGCAACCAATACGGCAACGGGCGTGGGAGGCGCCTGCTTCACTTGGGATCATATCGCAATATTGGCCCCATGCTGGACAGGAAAGCCAGGGGTCGGACGGGGACGGGCGGCAACCAAGCAGACCACGACGGCACACTGTGGCGGTTGTTTACTTTTCGCATGGAAAGACGCCGGAGGGAGGCGTCCGGGGAGCGTGATGGGTGCGGTGTCCCTCCTCAGCCCACCCACCTGTCCTGCTTGCCGCTCTCGGAGGCAACCACCATCGAGCAAAAGAGGCAGGCAGGGTGGGCGTGTGATATCCCAAGACGGCGAGACGACCCCCATCACCGCACCGGCGAGTATTGGTGCATAAAGACCGGGATCCTGTCAGCTCCAGCCGCCTGTGCCCTCCATTCTAGGCCATTTTCCTCCTTTAGGATGAAGATAGAGGTGTCGAGTGGAAAAGGTGAAGGGCGCGATATAATGGGGCGGGTGAGTTGGGGCTGAGGGTCTTGGCATAAAAGAGACCCCTGGAGGTTGGGTTGGCAAGCGAGGAAACAAAAAAAAAAGCAAAGAAAGACTAGCGGCAGGAAGGGAAAAGAAAAGCGAAAATGATCCATCCCCCAGGAATCAATAAGAAGAAACTGAAAAGGTTGGGGAAGAAGGGACAGGGTACGCAAGAGTCGCCTCATGGTACCGGAAAGGGGGAAAAAAAAGAAAAGAGAGAAGAGCCGATGACACATTTTTGTTTTTTCTTCTTTCTTGCTGGGGCTGCTGGCATTTTCCTTACCGTCTCGTGGCGATCAGCCGTGTCACCGCCCCTTTCGCGACTTCTTCCGCATGTGGTGATGGCTCGTGGGAATCCCTCATCGAGGGAAATCACAATTGATGCCCCAAAGGCACGCCTTGGCAGCACGGTGCTGTGGGTAATTCAGAAAAAAAGCAAACGATATACCGGACACTCCCGTTGAACCCAGACCAGAATCCTTTCATTCGTCCGTCCCGTCCGTCCCAGTCGCATAATCCCATTTCCTACTCTCCATCCGGAGGCGTGGAAGGTGTGCCCAGCTCCAAAACTCCCATCATAATGCCGCTCAAAAAGTATATAGCTTCAATGAAAAACAGAATAGGAAAATGGTCGTTAAAAGAGAAGATAAAAGAAAGGCGTTAAGGTGATGGAAAAAAGCGCGCATGGAAATAGCTGGCGACACAGGCAAGACATGTTCGCATGTGCGCCCACCCGGTATATACGCGAAAGAAAAACAAAGAAACAAAAACACGCAAGCTAAGAGGTGTCGTGATGGCGGTCAAACGAGACCATGGGGCCACTCCGGATAAAACACCACGCAGACAGGCAGGCAACTAGAGGTGAATGTCACCCCCTTCGCCCGCGACCCATCTCCGCCAGGCTTCGTCGTAGGCGTCTTCTAGATCCCGAACCCAGCGCCGCGTGTCAAACAGCGCACAGGTCCACTTGCTCTCCCAGAGCAGCCGCCGCAGCTCGGCAAGCCGGCCCGAACCTTCGCCGTACCCGCCAGGCACGTTGAACCGGTACGAGAGCCCGTTGGCAAGTTTGACAGCCAGGTTCTCGTAATCGACGTCATCCTCGGCCACCAGCTCCGACGCGGCGCGTATGCCCTCCTCTGACTTGGGCAGTGCGCCCTTAAGGATCGAGGCGGCCATGCGGGAGCACATCTTGTACTCGTATCTCGGCAGCGTCAGAAGCGGTGTGCTGGACCACAAGATGTCCGCTGCCGTGGTGTGCGCGTTGCACTCGGGTGTGTCCAGGAATAGGTCGCAGACTCGGGCCCGCGAAATGTGCTGTTGCTTGGGCGCAACATCGGTAAACAAGATGCGGTTGGCCACATGCTCGCCGGCCCACTCCTTGGCCGTTCGCTTCAGGTTGGTCTCGCCCAGGTCTGGGAAACGGAGGAGCCAAAGGATGGCCTTGGGAACCGCTGACAGGATGCGCAGCCACGCCCTGAAGGTCGTCGGATCGATCTGTGTAGTGTTTGTCGGTCAGTAATGAGCAGCTTTGCTATACATGTTATGTTAATCACAGACGACTCACCTTGTAGAGCTGGTTGAAGTTGCCGAGGATGATGGTATCGTCGGGCAGGTTGGGAAACAGCTCTTTGCGCATCTTCCACCGCCGTCGCTGCTCCTCCTCCCACGACATGTTCCGCTCGTCCTCGACATCGGCCGACTGCGCATGGTCGCAGCAGAAGAACGTGTCCCTGCAGTAGATGATGTTTTCCGAGTACACCCAATCGCCATTGTCGACATCTGCCTCGTCCTTGAACACATCCTGGAGGCTGAGGTTACCGCGCCACGGTCGAAGCGTCGAGGGCGGCACCGCGGTGGCGTCTGCAAGAAGGTAATCGCACCATTCCGCGCCGAGAGTGCCGGCGAAGCCCATAAATGACATCTGAATTGGTGCCGGGCGCGCTGCGAAGATCTCGTTCCGGGCCCCGCGTGTGTAGCCGTTGAGGTTAACCAGGATGTGAATGCCGTCTTGCACGATCTGGTCCACAAGCTTGTCCGAGGACCAGCTGCTCACGTCGCGGAACACGGGCGCTTCTCGCTCTATCTGCTGCCGATGAATCGACTTGTCGCTCGCCGTCGTCGCATAGCAGAACGCCTTGACGCGCGTCTGGTCGTGGAAGCCAAAGACGGACTGCATCAAATGTGCCAGCGGGTGGTTGTTGAAGTCCGACGAGAGATAGCCGACGTTCAGCTGTGGTTTGGGAGGAGCCGGTGGCGGATATACGGAGCTGGACAGCCAGGGGGCGCGAAGAGTCGAGCACGATATCCGGTGCGCGTTGCGCTGAGAGATCATGCGGATGTCCTTGGCCGTCAAGGGGCAGGTGAAGGTGTGGAAGGGGAGGACGGTAGGCGCCGAGGGGATCGTGAGGCTGCCCGGCAGGCGAGGCCTGGGGTAGCCTCCCGCCGCCTCCTGGCCTTTCACATACTTGTCCAGGTACCACGTTCGCACCGCCGCCCGCGTGGCGCGCTCGATCAGGCGAATGATCCTCGAGCCCTCCCACGGTTGATCCGTCCACTTGCGCAGTTCGGCTTCCAGGTCGATCGAAGTGTTCGTCGGCTTCGCGCCCGAGTTGGTCAGCTGGGAGACGAGGAGCGCGATAGCAGTCTCTACGAGAGTGCCGGCGCCCCACGACGCCGACTCCTGGAGCTGGCGCCCGACGATGTCCACCACTCGCTTCATCAACCCGCTGCCCTGACCGCTATTCCTGACGTCTTGGAGCATTCCCTGCTCGTCAACGTGCCAACGGTCAAATTTTGCGCCGTACAGATATACGCCTCCTCTTCCCCTCCAGTCGCAAACCGAGTTCAGGGCCGTCGACAAGCCGCAGACGGCCTCGGCGAAGTCTGGGTTAGATGTTACGGCGCGCTTGTAGTACATGATAGCGTCGCTGATGCGGCCTCGGTCCTTAACCGCATTCGCCAGGTTGGTAAGCGCTATGTCGAACGTCCCGTCGCACGCCACGGCCCGTTCGTACATCTGGATGGCCATGTCGAGTTGCCCGATGTCCTTCAGGAGACTGCCCAGGTTCGTGTGGAGGTGGACGTGGTGAGGATCCAGGGTAAGGCCGTACTGGTAATAGAGCAGCGCCAGCTCGAGCCCGCTGCCGCGCACGATGCCGGGGATATTCTGCACAAGGGCCGCTGACTCTGGAGACAGGGGCTCGATCTGGGCCGCCGATTGTTGTACACTGGCAAGGAGAATTCCGACGTTGTTCGCTGTCGAGGGGCTCTCCTGAAGGGAAAGAGACAGGTAGTAGAGGGCGAGAATGTCACCAACGCCAGAGGCCTGTCCGCCTTGGCCCGGCGGCGTGCCACCTGTGGCCATGGAGTCCTGGAATATCTTGGCGAGCGAAAGCAGGGAGTTGCTAGTCGTGGAGATGGCTGACTTGCGATGGCTGCCCTCCCCGACATATCGGAGGCCAGGGAGTTGGGCGTTGGTCGAGCCAAATACGAACCGTGCCGTCAACTTAGCCCGGTCCGGTGGCAGGAGAAGCGGGCCCGACACCGGCCTGCGCACTAGAGCCCCGGTGGTTGAGGGCATGGCTGACTGGCTGGGTCTGGGCGACAGTACCGTCTGTATCTCGCGGATCAAGCTCTGTATCCCTCGACTTTGCCTGCCGGTGCTGATCATGACAACCTCCTCAAACGCCTCTGATGCGCGCTCGATGTCCTTTAGGGCATAGAGCATGTTACCTTTGGCGTGAATGAGTAGAAGCATGCGACCGTTCTCGTTGCCTGGGATCATGTAGCCGCTCGATCCGAATCCCGGCTGGTTCGACGCTTCTGCGAAGGATGATGACGACGGCAGGGTCTGAGAGACTGCGTCGCCCTGAGGCGGCTGGTGTTCGGGCATGCGAAGCCCCCGCTGAACGCGACTTATAATGTCCACGGCCTGCCTGCTGCGCTGGGTCGAGCAAAGCAGGCCCACCAGATGCTCGACGGCTTCAAGATACCCCGGTCGGAGGGTTACAGCCTCTACCCAATACCTCTCAGCCTCATCGTGCCTGTTCAGACAGTATAGGGTGGCAGCGATATTGGAGATGGCCTCGACATGACTTTTTCGGGTCACTGGGTTAGTATAAATCTCGGGGAGGAATAAGGCGGGAAATGGAGATGATCGGTACCTTGCGTCGAGGTTGGTGATCCTCTTGAACCAGTCCAGAGCCTCCTCGTAGCGTTCCAGGCCGTAGTGCAGACAGCCACCGAGCAACATCCCATCGACCCATTTCCACCCGCTCTGCTCGCACAAGTTGGTGAGCATCTCCAGAGACTGCCTAGCGCTGGATACCGGCGAGGGAAGCTCGGCCGGGTTTCCGCTCCCGGCACGGTACGTCTTGCCCGCATATGCATACTCGGCCTGGCCAGAAGGCCCGAAGGCCGACTCAGCACCGGCGAACGAGCCGTGGGGAGCGTGCATCGCCGCGGTACGGCGAAGAGGGCCCAATGACAGACCCAGCTGTTTGGGTGGCTTCGGAAATACGACCATCTTGGACAATGTCCGGAGACCAGACATGGTCTTCCCAGGAAGCGACTGCTTCGTATAACTGATATACACAAGGAGGTCGGCATATGTCTTGTGCGCGTGCGCAAGAACCCTCTCCTTGAACCGAGCAGGCGTTGACAGGTCGGAGCGCGAAGCGAGGCTGCCGGCCGGGCTGGCGGCAGCCGAGCCGTGCAGGGATAGTGATTCGAGTCCACCGCGGGGCAGCTGCATTACCGTCTGAGGTGGCCGGAGCACTCCATGGTCCGTGTCGAATCCGGGAATTGGGGCATGCATGGCGTGGCCCTGGACAGGGCCGCCAAGCATCTGCTGGCCCATTGGGAGGGGGTGGTGCATGGAGTTCTGGGCTGGCATATATGCGGCGTCAAAGGCGGCATTCTGGGGGATAAAGCCTAAATTGGACAGGGGAACTTGGCCACGGTAATCTGACACTCCGGGGTCCTTCCACACGGGTGGAGGAGTGAATCCGGCTGGGTTGAAGGCGGTTGGGCCCATGGTATTATGCTGGTACGACGGCGTGAAGACGCCCTGAAGCCGTGGGTCGTAGCTGAACAGGTTCGACGGAGGTTGCTGGGGGGCCATAATCCTGTCCGGCAGCGGTGCGCCGTCAGGCTGTATGGACTGTCCCAAGTTCCATCCCGCCGGCTGGGTCTCGTATCCCCCACCGACCTGCTGCCCTGTGGGCGGGTACTGCCAGCTGTTGTTAGCCAGGTGCAACTGGCCGTTGACTGCGTCGGCCAGTTGAAGGTTGTTCTGGACAAACGCGGTCGGGAAGATCTTGGGAGAGGCCGGGATGATCAGCTGCTTCTGCGGGGGCCCGATGGCCAGACCGGCGGGCGAGCCATCGTAGCCGGCGTCGATGGTCCCGCTAGGCGTCTTTCGTCGCAGCTGATGCTGGCTGTGATCGGGTTGTGCCTGGGGGTGGCTCTGAGCGAACGGCGATGCGCCGGGCGCGCGATAAGAGGACTGCTGCTGCTGCGATGGCTGAGCGGGCTGCGAACTCCGGATCGGGAATGGCCTGGAGCCGACGTTTGGGCCCGGGTAGGGGTTCGATGGCCTCGGGTGTCGGGACTGTTGACATAGTGCCAGGTATTCGGGTTTGATGTGGTTCGAGACGGGGAGGAGGTGCTCGAAGTGAGGAGGCGTGGGCACCATCGGGTGCATCTGCATTAAGGGCAACATCGGGGAAGGGGTATCCTATGGCTGAAATCACAACAAAAAAAGACAAACTCGCGGATCACCCGGGGCGGGGAACGGGGCCGGCGGGCAGAGCGACAAGAGGGGCCGTCGAGAGGGCGGAGAGACGGGCTGGGACCGAGCCCGATGGCGTAAGAGAGAGAGAGGGAGAGTCGTTGCCTGCTGGTTAAAGCAAGGCCGAGGGGGCCTATCTTGTGATCATTTGGGCTTCGCAGCGGCGGGACGAAGCCGGCGCCAAAGACGAGCAGATGCGTTCCAGAGAGCCCAGCTGCCCAAACCGGGAGAGTCGTGGGGTCGTCACCGAGGCAGGAGGCGATGTGTTTGTTTGGGAGAGGATCAGGATCTAGCTGGGGGAGGCAGGCGAGAGAAAATTACGGGGATTGAATTCGTCCTAGCCGTCGGGAGCCGGTGCGAGGGCGACCAAAGCCACCCGCGGTGCCGTAGTTTTGGGGGCGCACGCCGGATCCTACGCCTCGCTCGCAGTTTCTTGCCGTTGGTTCGGATTCCAATGGCCTCGGGCGGCGACGGCGGCCTAGATAGCGTTGCTGCTTGGACGTCGCCGTTGCGTGCTGGGTCCGTCCAGGCCCCCTCGCGGGAAAAGCGGGCGGGGCTCGATGGGATGCGGCGCCTTCAATTTTTTTTTTTTTTCTCTAATTTTTTGTCCTTCGACTTCACTCGCTCCGTCGAAACGTCGATGGCGGGGATGGCGGAATGAGGTGGAAAAAGAGAGGCCCCGATCGGATGTGGATCGTCGGTTTGCGGTTCTGCGGACGGCAGCGGTAATTAACTGGAGTGACTGGAGCGGGTTTGAAAGGCTGGCCTCCCCACCACAGTGGGTGCCGGTGTTGCAGCGACGCACCACCAAAGGACAGCCCAGCAAGGTGCGTCGCCGGTGCAAAGTGGGCGGGTGGGCGAGTGGGCGAGTGGGTGGGTGATTGGGTTTTGCCAGGGACCAGGGGCTAGGGGAGGGAGGGGAATGCAGGGCACGTTGACAGGGAACTCCGCTGTGACTGGCGGTGGGCTGGTGCCGCCGGGGGGGCGATTGGCCAGGGAAGCACTCCCACGGGCACCAAGCCGGGCATGGAAAACCGCAGATGGCGCTCTTGCGGCGCAGCTGAGGCGCTGGGGCAGACGGCCTGCGGACTCCCAAGAGGCGACCCGTGGTCAAAGGGTGGTGGGCGCCTGCAGGAATAGCGTCGCTGCGACATGCACGCCAAGTACCGGTAATCCGCCCGTCCTGCCCTCCCTCGCCCAACACTCGTTCGAATCCTCGCTGCAGCCGCATGGAGCACACACATGGGCCTGATTGCGTGGCAGGGCTTGCTGACCTGACCTCTTGGCGCCCATTCCAGTCACTCGCTGTCAAACGGTACATATCTCAGGCGAGCCCAGCGAATGAGTCCAAAGGCTCAATCATGGCGCTGCTGGTTGGCCGCCGCTGCTGCCAGGGAGTGCATGGCCGTGGGTGCTTTCTGCTCTCACCTGCATCAACGGTGCATGTCGCGGCAACATTAAAGACACCTGTCGGCACAACCTAGCCTAGTCTCTCCCGCCGCCCGGCTGCAGAGTCACCGCCCGTTCCCATCGTCAGCCGGCCCCTCAGTCAATCATTTCAAGGCGGCGACTCACACAGACTCCAATGAAATACAAACAACCCCCCACAACCTCCATCAAACTTAAATCCGCCTCTCTCCCACCAACGCACAGCGCACACCGTAGCCTCACACATGTCTTGCCTACGGGAGAAAAAAAAAACACAGCTTGGGGACGGCGCCTTTCGGGCGGTGGACAATGGATGATCGACACGCAAGAGGTAAGACAAAGAGCCAGGCAGGGTCAAGCGGGCCAACAGGGTCGGGTCCAGAAACGGACTGAATGGGTTGCCATGTCAGCCCGTGTCTCAACTCTCAAGCCCACCCACCCTCCCACACGCAAGGAGCTCGACGCTACCCTCCCTCGGCCGCCTTAGTGGCTGCGTGCCGTCCATTCCAGCAAAGCCGCCAGTTGTCACCCGTCATCCTGGCCGGCCGCAGGTAACGGGTATTGTTTCCCCAAACGTAGAAAGAGACCCTCCATTGCGGGATATTGGAAACACTTATGGGGCTGTGATGGTGGTGTGCGGGCGGGTGATATTTGATGTGGCGCCCGCCTGGCTGCCCGGGGTTGAATATCGCTTGCTTTGCTGATGAACAAAAGGTACTTTCTAGGCAAGGGAATGAGCCTAGGAACTAACGGGCCCGACGTCACCGGCTAGAAAAACTCCGCGATGCCCAGCTGTCTGAACCTTGCTGCCCAAGAAAAAGCGGATTGGGTAAAGAAACGCGGCAAGGAATATCAGCAATGAACGGCACAATCAAGATGCAAGCACGATACCAATCCAGATTAATTGATGTGACTGTGGCAGGACCGCCGCCGCTGCCCGCCGCCACTGCACACATCCCTCCCATCCACACTCGCTGTAACCGCTTGGCGCTGTTCGCCCGCCGTTTACCCTCGCCAGGGTCAAAGGGGCACTGCAGGGGGGTTAAAAAGGCACCCAACACCCGCCCAGTCTTTCTGCCTTCCGGTCCGAAAATTTTTCCATCCTCGGGGATGGGGGACCGCTATCTAATCCTCCCACATGCAGTGTCCCGAAGAATGGCGAGTCCTCTCAAGGACATTTCTTTACTGCCTCTCCTTTCGTACGCCACCGTGGCTTGGCGGCTCACCTATGGGAGGCGGCGGCCCTGAAGTTCCGTGCATCAAAACACCGTATAAAAACCGCCGATAATAGAGATACGACGCTGGGCCGGGGTCCGTCCCTGGAGGACATGGCCGGGCGCTTCGGAGAAGTGGACATGCCTGCCGGAGGACCTTGCTGCTTCCGTAATCTTCCTTCTCATTCCCTTCAAGCTCTGCCTCCTATCTCTCTATCCTGCCTCTTGCAGTCGCCTAAACATACACACCTACGGACCGCAGGTTTGAGGCGAGCAGCGCGGGAGGGTGCGTTGATGCCAAAGGCCAGCTGGTCTCGCCGGTTTGTGGCACACACACACCTACGTATACATCCGTTCCCACCGGGGTCACGGGAAGACTCACCTCGCCGATAACGTCAGCTGGCGGGTGGATGGGGAGAGGCGGCGCCGTTAAATGGCTCGTAACGACTTACACCGTGCCTGGAGGGTCCCCGATTATGGTTGCATATTACCATGTGTTTTTCTTTTCTGTCCCACATTCCAGCTTCCATGGTGCGCAAAGTTGCATCCAACCACGGCCGCCTTTGCAATGGGGAGCTGAGAAACGAGGACGCACACGGCCGGACGCCGGCTCCTTAGCTTCCATGCGTGCCATGCTACACTCTGTTCTCTTCTTCCACTCAGGAAGCATGTCCCGCTGGTGTGTTGAAGTCAACCGCCACGCATGCCCTGCCGGTATTGGCTGATCGGCTTGCAGGCTGTCGATCCGCCTGACATGTTTTCATGCAGAAACCTGGCGAAAAGCAAGGTGACACGAGGCGAAGTGGAAGAAGGAGACGTGCATTGGCTGCGGCTAAGATGAACAATACGAGAAAGCGAAAAAAAAAAAAAAAAAAAAAAAAAAAAAAACCCAGGCCACACTGCCGCCAAAATTGTCCGTCCTCTTGCAACCAACGACTCCAAGCAAAAAGGCCAAGCTGGACAAAGAAAAGCAGGCACGAATACGGGCTAGATAGGTGTAGATTTCGGTGCTGTCAGGTAATAAACGACATCAAGGTCTCGATAGAGCCCTGAAACACGCTGCTCCCCCGTATCTTTCCTTGGATCCTGGGCCCCGTTTCGGATCTGCATTTGGTGGCCACCTAGACGGCACGGCAGTCTGCGGCAAATGGATAAACGTGAGGCCGATCTGGATGCATCACTGACGCAAACGCCGAACTCAGCTGAGGCTCTGGGCTCCTGTCGTGTTCCTGCAAAAAGTACCATTTCTGCCAAGCCGGCCCGGCCTGGCAGGGGATCGTCAACCCGGCGGCACTGCGGCACGGAGATCCCTCAAAACACCCGCCGCATCCGAAGAGGATTTGAGTGTACACCGTGCCATCGTGCCGATCCCAAACTCCCAGCCAAGGCCAAATCCGCTCCGATCAGTCCGAAAATTACCAGGTGGTCAATAGGACGTAGTCTGTAGACTTGTCAGAAAATGCAGGAGCAAGACACAGCCAGGGGCGCAAAGCAATAGCTCGCCAACCTTTCACCGCTGCCGGGCGGAATTGCAAGTCGGCTAGTTTGGGAGTATGTCAGCTTCAAATGATGGACCGCTGCTTCCACCTGTAGCAGGAAGCCGCGGTGAGTAGTGAGCCGATTAGTATCAATCTTCCTCGGCACCAAAATTGAGACAGCAAACGGGGAGCTTTGTCATCTCAGAGTGTAGGCCAGGTGGTGGAGAGTGCCTCCGTGTCGTGGGGGAAATAGTACGCAGGGCGGATGGAGGATCGTCGAACCAAGTCACTTTACGTGCTGGTGCTGCCCATCTGCTTCTTGCTTCACTTCGTGAACATGTTCGCGCGCAGAAACCACGATGCCATAACCTTTCCGTTTTGTAAATTCCATGGCTGGGCAAGCCTAGTTTTCAAAGCAAGCCTGAACTCCAATTCACATGCCCCAAAGAAGAAATTCCCGAATCGTCGTTGTTCGTTTCGCTTACTCCTCCGGGACTATGGGTGCGCGTGACGTCCGTGGTTAGCAGGCACGCCCACAGGGCCTTTCGATGGACCTGCGCGGAGGCACAGGCATAAACTCGAGGTCCACAGGGGCGAAACTCACTATCAATCTCTCCAGCGTCAATGGCCTCGGTGATTTCACGCGGGCTCTTGCCGTCAACCTGGCAGCCGACGCTGAATGCGGTACCCAGAATCTCCTTGACGCAACCCTTCAGATCCTTGGAGTACGACTTGAACTTCATCGTCCTTGCGATCTCAATGACCTCGTCGATCGTGATGGACTTGTTGTGCTTGATGTTCTTCTCCTTTTTCCGGTCCCGCGGGGGCTCCTTCAGGGCCTTGATGATCAGGGACGACGCAGTCGGGACAACCGAGACGGCGGCTTGACGGTTCTGGATCGTGAGCTTGACGGTGACGCGGAGACCCTTCTGTATTCGGGCAAAGAAATCCGTGGTAAGCGCTTATTCCAGTGCAAGCGAGAAGGCACAGGTCCCCCAGGAGCCCGTGCATGCACGCAAGAGAACGGAAGGGGTCGTCGTTCGTACCCAGTCGCCGGTCGCCTTGGCGATATCTTCTCCGACCTTCTTGGGCGACAGGCCCAGAGGACCGATCTTGGGAGCCAGCGCCGACGAGGCACCGACCTCACCGCCGGTGGCGCGGAGGGTGCTGTATTTCGAGTTCGCCGTCAGTCCAATTCGCCGTCGTCGCAAGGCGCCCGCCCACCATCGCCGCCCGCGCGCCCAGAGGATATCGCGAAGGGTCGGTGTTGTCGTACATCACCTTAACCTCATTGGGGTCGAACTTGGGAGCTGTAGACGGATCGAATTAGCAAGACAGTCAAACGGTCTCATGGCAAGTTCAATGAGCGTCTCACGTACGCATTTTGACGGCTATTCGGTTGGTGACAGAGGCTTGCTGGAAGTTCGAAAGGGAGGATTGTCGCCGTTTTCAAGAAAAACCAAGCCCGCCGCGGATGAATTAAAATTCGTGTGGGATTTCGACTCAGGGCAAGTGCGTCGGTGGGGGTTGCCGTCTTTGCGGGACCAGTCATAACGTAAGCAGGGAGGGAGCGCCACATTGCCTCCAGCGGATTGTCCAGCACGTGGATATCACGTGGACCAACGGAGCAAAGCCTGTCTGTCGGATTGGCCACAAATGAACTGCCGATAGCTGGGTAAGGCGGGCGGAGCCCAGGAGCGGGTTCTTAGGTATAAAAAATGTGTCTACGGAAGGTAAAATGCGACAGAACCTCCGTGGTATTCACACCAAGACTGAAATAAACAGGCGTCACTAGCAATAGTCGCGTATAATAAACAAATAAGGATAGCCCCAGGCGCCATCAACAACTCCAGAGCCAACCCGCGCGAAGAAAGTGCCCAAGAACATCGACATGCCCCCACGAATCATTGGTATTTGCGAAGCTAGAGAGATTATCACGATTAGCAATTGAGAGAGGTCGTCAGGGAAAGGGGGGAAGCTCACATCAAGAGTTAGAGTCCGTGAACTGTTCACGTCCTGGTCTCGGTATACGCCGACAAGACTCTCGCTGTCCTGGAACAGTCCAGGCTTCAGGGAGATGACGATAAACTGCATGCCTGGCCCGGCGTGCTCGCGAATGTATTTCTTGATCTTGTCGACGTTGGCATTGTCCAAGGCGGCGTCGACCTCGTCGAGCACGAAGAAAGGACTAGGCTGGTAGCTGTGGATCGCGAAGAGCAGCGCCATGGCGGCCATAGTCTTCTCGCCGCCGGACAAGTGGTCCATATCTCTGAAGCGCTTCAGCGGCGGCATGGCGTGATACTTGATGCCAGACAGATACGGCGTCTCGGTGTCCTCCTCCATGTCGAGATAGGCCTGGCCACCAATAGGGTAGGCCTCGGACCGGGTAAGCTCCTTGTAGACGTGTGTGATTTGTTGTTGGATGTGCTTGAACGCCTTGTCGAACAGCTCAAACCTCTTTGCCTTGACTTCGTTGAAGGCGTCCTGGGCGGAGTTCCAGGCGGCCTTGGACGTCTGGAACTCCTGTTCGACCTGCTTGAGGCGAGTCTCGACAGTCTCGAGTCGCTCGACGGCGCGCATGTTGGGGTTCGACTTCTCGAGTTCGGAGTTGAGGTCCGAGATCTTACGCTCGAGGATCTCCTCTACACCGTCCTCATCAGACTGTTCATGGTAATTGTCAGCTTGGTACATGCCCCCTCAAGTTGAACGTGAAATACTCACGTTCTTGTATTCCTCAGGCAGACCGTCGTAGTCAACCTCGATTCCATGATCGTCCATGGCGGCCTCCATCATGGCGTCGTCACCTTCATCCACGTCCATGGCGTCCGCATCCGGGTTCAGAAGGTTGTCCTCATTGGGCAGATCGTCGAGCGAGCCGTGCTTCAGCGGTATCTGGATCTGCTCGATCTTGCATTTCCGCAGGAGCGAGAACTTGAGTGCACTGTTCTTCTGCACCTCCGTCTCCAGAGCATCGATCTCCTTTTGCCTCGCGTCGATTTCTTTGCTTCTGCTCTGCACCTCGGCCCTCGCTTCTTGGACCTTGGCAACCTTGCGCTGGTGGTCCTCCTTGACTTCTTCGAGAGCTTCCTGCAGGGCGGTCAGCTCATCGCGCAGGCTTTCCAGGTTCTCGTTGACGGTTGCCTCCTGCTGCCTGTAGTTCTCGATATCTCTCTGGAGGCGCTCGAGCGTCTCCTGTAGGTCGTGCAACCTCTTCTCCGTATTGCTCAGTCGGTTTGTCTCGAAGCTGAGGGCAGAAGTCACCCGCTGTTTCTGGACCTCGAACTTGTTACGTTCTGCCGCAGCCTGAGACTCCAGGCTACCCTTCTGCGCCTCGTACTCGCGGATATCCGTGTACCCGAGCCTCTGGCAAAAGCTGCCGAAGATGGCGTCTTCGACAGCGGCTATAGCGTCCTTGAACTGTGCGAGTTTCTGTCGCGACTGCTCCAGTTCACCGGATTTTTCCTCGAACTTGGACCGCCATTTTCCGTACTCGCTCTCGGCATTGTCCAGCTCTTTGCGCTTGCTCTCCAGATTTTTGCGGAGCGCGTTGAGCTCTGCTCGATCATTCTTGAGAGCCCGCTCGAGCATGGAGAGTTCTTCCCTGATGTAGTCGGTATCGCGCAACTCCGAGTCACGACGCCGCAGCTCCTCGAGTTGGTTCTGGAACTCCCTGACCATCTCTTGAAGGTGCTGAACATCTTGCTCGTCGAACCGGCGCCTGCCCCCCTTGTTATTGTCGTTCGAGCGACCGCCCGTCATCAGACCGCCCTTGTGGATGAGCTTGCCGTCCAGCGTCACGGCTTTGACAGCGAATTTCTCGTCATAGCAGATCGTCTTGGCGATATCAAAGGTGTCGCACACGATAGAGCTACCACAGGCGTATGCCATGGCACGCTCGACGGACGGGTCGAAATCGATGGTGTCGATCACCAGACGAACGCCGGGCTTGCCCTTGAGAGCCGAGAAGGGAGTGGTTGCCTTGATGTTGTCCAGGGGGATGAAGTGCATGCGGGGCAACCGTTGCTTCTTGAGGTAGTCCAGACATTCGTCAACCACCTTGTTGGTTTCGACCACAATGGTATCAAAGTCGTGACCTAGGGCTGTGTCGACAGCTTCGGTGTATTTCTTCTGCTTGGGCTTGCAGAGCTCGCCGACCCGGCCCTTCACACCGGGGTAGAGCTGCTTCAGCCTAGCCAGGGTCTCCTTCCTGTCCCTCTCCTTAGCACTCTGATGTCTGCCCGCCGTAGCCTCTGAGAGCTTCGCCGCAGCCTGCTGGAGCTTCTCCTCAATCTCGGTGCGCGACTGCCGGATTCTCGTCTTCTCCGATTGCGAAGTGTTGAAGGCCTTCTTCTTCTCTTCGATCTCGGTGGCCCGTTCACGCTCCGAAATTTGCAGCGATTCCGCCGTCTTCTCGATGGATTTCACCTCCGCCTGCAGCTTCTCCACCACCGAGCCTGAGACATCGACTTTGCTCTGGAGGCTGTTGAATGTTACCTCGTCGCCTTTGAGCTGTCTGGCAAGCTGCTCCATCTTGACCTTGTTCTCGGCAACCTTGGCGTCGGCTTGGCGCCGTAGTGTGTCGTATTCTTTTCGGTCGGCCTCGCTCAGTTCCTTGCCTTGGTGCTTGAGCTTCTCTTTCCACTGCGCCTCGAAAAGCTTCTCGTCCTTCTCCACCTTGGCCAGCTCCCTTGTGTGCTTCTGGACCGCCTCAGCCTGCTCGTCGCGCACCTTGGTCAGGTTCTCAAGGTGTTTATTCCGAACCTCGGCGCTGTTGACGCTCTCCCGAACCTTGGTCTGGATTGGGATTAGGCTATTCTCCTCGTCCTCGATCTGCTTCTCCTTCTCCTTGATTGTCCTTTCGATCTTGCCCGCCTTGCGGCCAACAGTCGCCTGATCCTTCATGGCGGCTTCCAGCTGTTTTTGAAAGGTATCCATATTGCGTCGAAATTCCTTGAGGTTCTCGTGGTGTTCCTGGATTTTGTCATTCGAGTCGTCCATGATACGCTGGTAGTGGTATAGCCTCCAGAGGATCTGCATCACTATGGCCTCGTCCCGCTCCTCGGTTTTCTTTTGAAATTCCTCGGCCTCCCTTTTCTGCTCCTGGTACTGTTTTATTTCCGAGTTGATGCCCCGCCTCCGATGGAGCATGAACGCCTGGTTCTCCGAAGCCTGCTCTAGGTCCGCCTTGAGCCTCTCGTACTCGGCCTTGTACTCGAGACTGCCGGAGATCTGCTCGATGAGGCGAGTGAGGTCTTGGGGCGACTGGGCGGCAATGGCCTCGACGTCGCCCTGGAAGACGAGGAAGTTGCGGGCCTTGATCAGAATGTTCTCGTCCTCGAGGGCCTGGTTGTACGCCTGGGAGGTTACGACGCGGTCGTTGATGCGGTACTCGCTGGTTCCCTGGTTCGTGATGGATCGTTTCCACCTCTGTTCGTCACCTGCGTCGTCCTCGTACACGGCCATGACCCACGCGGTCTTGGGGTCGCCTCGCGACGCCCGCGAGGACTCGTCACCACCGTTCTGGGCGCCATTGGAGTGGCCGTTGGTCTCTGGTGTTCCTGCGGAGCCGTCCTCTTTGATCTTGGACGTCTTCATGACACGGCCACGGTAGACGAGGTCTTTCAGGTGGGTCGACCGCAGGTGGCTCGATTTGATGCCCAGCACGAAGGAGATGGCGTCCATCCTAGAGTCGCGTCAGCACCGCAAGGTCGAAGCAATGATGCGAGGCAAGACAGAAGAGGGGGTATCGCAAGTTTGCGCCTTACGAGTTGGATTTGCCCGAGCCATTGGGTCCGATGATGGATGTGAAGTACGAATCACCAAAAAGGAGTGTGTGGTGGCCCTTGTAGGACTTGAAGTCTATTGCGCCAGATCAGCGCGTGCCGTTCCGCAGTCGAGGGCAGAGCTGGGAGGGAGAGGGGACGGCCTACTGGAGAGCTCCAACCGAAGCAGTTTCCCCATCTTGCAGATTCTGGTCGCGCCAGGACGCGACGACGACGGGGAGACGCGTAGGCTGCCCAGGCGAAGGGGTAGTTGGACTATTTGCGCAATAAGCGCCTCGAGATGGTGGACGTAGAGCCTCGGACGGAGGCGATCACGTTAAACTAGAGAGTTGGGCGGCGGAGTGGTCAGGAGCCGCCGTGTCGCATTTCGGTTGTTGGAGGCGCGCGATCGAGCGACCCAGAATTTACAATTTACGCGACGCCATCTCGTGGTTCGGCTTAGTTGGAGGGGAACAGCACCCATGCCTGCTACCCACTGGCAAGGGGGTGCCCCAGTTTGGTAGGTGTGGCTGCGACCAGCTCGATCAGCTGTGGCTGGTGGCACAGACTGATGAACGTGCACGCGTTGAGAAGCCACATCTGTTGTGCAGGGGCCAGCCACTCCCTCACGCAATTCTCAAACACGTCGCGGAAGAACAGTGGAACAAAGTGGGTGCATATGTCATTTGTGGGGCCAACGTCGGGATGTGCAAGTTGGCTGAGATGGGAAAGTTGAGATGCTTCCGTTTTCAGCACTTCGATCTCATTGAAGCCTGGTGCTCCCAGCATGCTGCCGCTGAAGGGTCATCTCCGCCATGCCAGGTAGAGGCCACACAATCCAAGTTTGGGAGCATAAAGTCATGAAGTCTGCTAAACAGGCGGGGTGGTCTCACGAATGACTCTGCACAGGATTCTGCCTTCTGCGGCTCGTCCAACCAGAGTGCAGTCCAGGGACACGCCCTGAGGAGCTGGGCTAGGGGGCGTCTGAGTCGCACTAGCACCTGCATATCAACGTCAACACCGCCCGAGGCCAAACGACGGCCTTGTGACGAAGCACCAGACGTGTGTGGCCCTCCCTCCTTCCAACTCTTTTGCGTCACCTGGCCTTCTAGCTTCCCATAGCACCTGGTCCTGCTTTGCTGTCTTGGTCCCCTTCCCAATAGCCGCGCACGCTGGCACGACAAGGCTGTGCTCCTGTGAACTCGCTCTCGCCATCGAGGACTTCGACCCCTAAACTCGTCTCGATACCGACTGTCACCTGGCACACCGACCTCCGGCTGCACCCCCACCTTCCGACCTCGAACCGTCTCACAAGCCTGAGCTGATCTTATACGGCGGACTCCCTCGACACACCTCGGTCGGCCTTTTCTCCTGGCTGCGCATATCCTCAACAAAGGCCCCTACTGCCTACTTCATTTCAAAGGTGCTCTCTTGGCGGGCCCAGACGCTTGCGTCGTTCCCCGCTGGTTTTCTTTGTACCATCAAGGTGCCCATTTTTGCCTGGTAGGTATGACATCCGTCCAGAATCACCTTGGCTGCATAGCATTTAAGACGAACCTTCCAGGACTTCTTTATCTAACACCGTTACTTCGACCATCCCAATCTCACTAGCCGCTCCCCCAGCCCAGCACCAAACTCCAGACCACAGCCGTCAAAGATGTCAGAACCAGATCCGAAGCCGGCACCGATCCCCAAATCCAAATCGACAAGCACTCTGACCGACAGCGAGCACATAATGACGCCTGACGAAGGCGCCACGTCGCAAGGGTCGTCCTCGCCGCGCGAGCGCGCTGAGAGCAACGCCGCCCCCATGCTCCCCGAGACCCCGACGCTCGGGGCGACGACGCCCAAGAGCCCACGCCTGTCGCGCAACCCGTCCTTCTCGGGCAGCAGTTCGTACCAGGAGGACTGGGAGGCGCTGCCGCCGCTCGACCGTCTGACCGTGCTCGACCTGCTCGACAACTTCGCGTTCCCGCAGCAGCTCGAGCTGCAGTTGGGCAAGATCCAGAAGGGAATCTCCAAGTCGCGGCAGGCCCTCCGCGCGAGGGGACAGGTAGCGCGCGAGCGCATGGTGGAGGAGTGGCGCCAGCGCGTGCCCTCGGCCGACGAGCAGCTGGAACGGTACCGCAAGCGCATGCGCACGAGCGTCGAGAAGCTGGGTCGCCAGTGGAACGACACAAAGGCCGTGACGGCGCGCGAGAAGGTCTCGTTCATCTGCGGCGTCATGAACATTTTCATCAGTGGCTACCTCATCGGTGGCTTCCCTGAGTGGATGCCGCTGTGGTACACGGCCCAGGTGCTCTACTTCCTGCCCATCCGCTTCGTTACCTACCATCGCCGTGGTTATCACTACTTCCTCGCCGACCTTTGCTACTTCGTCAACTTCCTCCTGCTCCTGAGCATCTGGGTCTTCCCGAATTCCAAGCGCCTCTTCACGGCCGTCTACTGCCTCGCCTTTGGTAACAACGCCGTCGCCATCGTCATGTGGCGCAATTCGCTCGTCTTCCACAGCTTCGACAAGGTCACCTCGCTCTTCATCCACATCATGCCCTGCGCCACCCTGCACTGCATTGTCCACCTGGTCGACATGGCCTACCAGGAGGCCCGCTTCCCGGCTATCTATCAGGTCAAGCACTCACCCAAGGGCTCCCCGACCGCCTACGCCAACGTCATCTCCATGTTGGCCTGGTCCACCATCCCATACGCCTTCTGGCAGCTGTCATACTACTTCTTCATCACGGTCCGCCGCCGCGACAAGATCGCCGCCGGCCGCCCCACCTCCTTCACCTGGCTGCGCAAGTCCTACTCAAAGACCTGGATCGGCCGCATCGTCCTGGCCCTGCCCGATGTGCTGCAGGAACCCGCCTTCATGATGATCCAGTATTCGTACGCCGTCCTGACTATGCTGCCCTGTCCCGTCTGGTTCTACAGCCGGTGGGCCTCGGCCGCCTTCCTCATCTTCGTCTTCGCCTGGAGTGTCCACAACGGCGCCACCTATTACATCGACGTCTTTGGCAAACGCTTCCAGAAGGAGCTCGAGGCCATGAAGGCCGAGGTCTCAAAGTGGCAGAGCCACTCAGAGTCTCTGGCCAGCCCGCCTCTCGGGCCCGTCCATGACGGCGCCAGCAGCATCGGCGGCGACGCAGACGACGCCGAGTTCGAGTCGGCCACGCCCTCGGGTGACGGCGCCAAGAAGGCCGTCCACGACGCCATCAACGTCATTCCTCTACTCAGTAGCGAGGACGAGATCTCTGCAACAGGGGTCGACAGTGGGGCCAGGGACGTCGCCAGAGAACGGAAACAATGAAGGATATGACTGGTTTGTTTTCTTTTTCTCTATTTTCGACGTCACGGCCACTCAAGATATCCATGCTCTTTTTGGCGTCTCTGGTTCTGTTAGCATGTTATCTTGGCTTTGCACATGAATGTTCTCGTTTTTGGGGGTCGTTCAGACGGCCCGCTCTCATAATGGATTTTATGGTCCGCTGGAGTGATGACGACTGCCCACGTCTGCCCTCCCTCAGCCCGCACCTACCAAGTTTCCATCATCGAAATCATCTAAATGTATGATATTTGTAGTTAGTATCAGGACAGCATTTTTGTATTCCCGAAGAAAGACCAGATGCACTTACTCCTGCTGCGACTGCTGCTGCTGCTGCTCCTTCTCCTCCTTCTTCTTCTTCTCTTCCTCCTCCCTCTCCCGGTCCATCTCCTCTTCCTCCTCCAGGAACTGCCTCATGTTAGCAACACCTCATCGCAAACCATACTGCATATCAGTTAGTTACCTGGCGTTGGAGCCTGCATCTCTGTCACAGGACATGGTGTCAGACTGATGGGGTCTTCAAGTCTGCTATGATAGCGAGCAAATGCACATACGGCCGCTTCGTTGGCGGCCTCCTAATCAACATTTAGTCACAAACATCGTCAGGAAATGGGATAAAAAAATAATAATAATAAGACAGGAAATACTAACCAGTATCTGGACCTCAAGTTCCTATCGAGCCGGTATCCTTGTGGTTAACATTGGTTTCTTTGTAAATACAACACCGCGCCACATAGAACGGTCTTTACCTCTTTCTTCATTTCATAAAACTTCGTGACGAGAGCACGAAGGATATGGCTGTTAGTAGCACTCTGACTAGATATCTGGAACGTTTACTCACGGCAATCCGTCTTGCGTGCTTCTGTAAAAAGACGCATTAGCATTACATCTCGGAAACGCTAAGAGTAGTTTATTTTAATGGGAGAAGGTGAGTATGGTGTTTGGGAAGGATCCAAGGTCATCTGAGGCAACTATAAAGAAATGAAGCCGCAGGAAGAGAGGCCGGAATGGGGAAAAGTGAAATAGAAGTCGAGAGGCACTGGTTCAAAGTGCTCACTGGAAGGGGGAGAGAGAAAAAGAGAGCTACTTACCGCAGCCAGTCTCTCGTGGTGGAGCTATGGGTATGGACACAAATCAGTCAGGAATGTGATTATGTTTAAGAAGAGACTGGGGTGGCACTTACAGCCATCTGCCTACAGAACTCCTGGCACGAAGAAAGTGTAAGTGTTAGCACGAGCACCGCTTTTTCCCTGCAACAATATGGATGCTTGTACCACGGCGCCAAGAACCTAAGCGACAACGTGGATTTGTTAGTCAATTTAACGCGGGCCAACGGACAGGAAAAGCGGAGGAGAGAGGATAATGTCGTTTACGTTGATGTCAGGGGTCTATAAAACCACCAATGCGTGTGCGGTCAGCAACGGTAAATCCACCTCGCAAAGACAGTGGCTAGAAGAGGGACCGTCTCCGTATCGAAGGAGGAAGCGGGTGATAGGGAAGCAGAACGAGAGCACGAACGTCCGACGGCATTTCTGCGAACTAGATAGCATATGTCAGCGCCGAGTACAAGAACAAGAGAAGAGTCACGGCAGACAGTTCGCTCCAGTGGATGATATATACTTCTTGTTTAAGTTGGTAGTCTTTCAGAGGCAAGTAGGTTAGCTCGAGTGTCGGTGTACTCAAACTGTTAGAGAAAGGAGAGACAAGTTGAAAAGGGAATAGAGGGGAGGGCGGTGAAAGGACAGTGGAAGGAGGGCAGAAGGAGGGCGGTTGAATGAGGGTAAAGCTCAAGATATAGACAATATATAGGGCCAAATGTCGAGCTGGCATCAAAAGAGTGAACCCGCTGTTGGAGATGTACGTGCTGTTTGATGGTTTGTGGTCTAATAGGCAAATAGCATCGTGTTAGCTAGGTGGCCATCGAGGTACAAGCAGAAACCAGGAGCAATCATCCGAGAGGGAAGACTATCAGACCAGGGGGAACGTACGGCTCCGCAATTGTGGTGTCTGCATCAATTGTGCTGCCGGTTAGCGATCTAAACGCCTAAAAAGAGCAACCAATGTCGACACGGCGGCGCTTGGAAAAGGGGAAAGGGGCATGGGGTTGCGCGCGAAGGGTATACGTACAGCGATGGTATCAGGTGGTGCCAAGGAAAAAAGAAGAGAAGAAAGGAAAGGAAAATTCATCCCGAACCCAAGAAAAGTGTCTATCCAGGCCCAGTCTGCACACGGAAGTCACCACAAACCGCTTGCCTCCATCGTGCATTCCCTGTTGGGAGCTCCTGCCCAAGAACCGCAGGCCGCCAGGTGCGTTAGATGTCGAGGGCACACCTCTCACACAACCGTAATCCTGCACCCAAAGCATATGAATGTGCACATCTTCAAAATCGCCTTTGTTATCCCCCTGTCTCCGTTTAGGAGCCCGTTCCAGCACGACACAGGTGGCTGCCCGAAACCCCGAGTCTCCAAAACACAAAGCAATGGTCGGGACGCGTTGCGCCGTTACCTATCACTTGGACCAGCAGCATATTCTACCGACGTATACACTCAACTCCCTCTTGGGCCAGCAGCATCTGCTACCGACATATCTACTCAACTTCCTCTTACTTGGCCGCCATGCCGATCACGTCTCCAGCAGGCGGTCGCTGTTGTTCCTCTGGTATCCGAAAGATGGAAGTCGAGGTGCATTCGATTTGAGTATAAAGTAGTAAGTATCCAGGGTACCTAAATACCACTTGGGGTGTATTGACGAGAGAAAGGCCACCTTGTGAAACTCCTTTGTGACTCCATCGAGTAGCTGAATGAGTGTGATAATGGGACATCAAGGGCGAATTTACCCTTACTAAAAGGTGCTTTATATATATAGAATAAACACAATGCTAATAGGGCGACCGGGCGGGCATCTTGGCCGGTCAGTCGCGGAACGGCCGTCGCGACGGCACGAAACACGGGGACAAGTGGGACTGCGGAAACAAGCTCGTTCGCGACGGAAAAAAAAATGGCACCCCATTGGATTGCTTCAATTCTTCCTGTCCTATATCTTTTTCCCGTGTCTTTTTCCCGTATCTTTTTCATGTATATTTTTTTCCTGTTCCTGTGTCTTTATGTGTCTTTTTTTTTTTGGCAGTGGTGCAGGCGGGAGGTGCCAACTTTTTTTTGTCGTGGAAGGGGCAGGGGGCTAAAATGGAAGAAAACAAACGCCACGGCCAGGCGCGGATGGAAGCGCGCAACTGGGCCAACTGTTGGGCTGCAGGAGAGCCTGACCAATGGGGCCGCGGCAAAGAGGGCGACACCCCTGCTCTAGGCCCCTGACATGTGTCCTGGAACCTCTGCTTCTGACCAGTCGGACGCGTCGGGGCCGTTTGGACCGCTGCCGCCACACTTCTCATCCAGGCCGAGCGCTGCGCAATCTGAAAACAAAACAAACAAACCCCCGTGCCCCTCCACGTCAACTGCAACGGCTTGGATGGCAGGCGATGCCGCTCGAGGGGGGCCGGGATTAGCTGCGTTCCTGTAGGCCTCCTTGGCTGGGACCTGCTTTTCTTTTCTCGCAGCGGGCAAAACACAAGAAAACGCGACAAGTCCGGTCGTGGCCCTACATGACGCCCTGGGAGATATCGCTGCACTGGGGTGTGTGGGATGGACGTGTTGGGCGGTGTTTATTGTCCGTCTGTTGTGCCCCTGAGCATCGTGCGTGCATCACCAGCGCGTGCGCCACCGCTATTTCAATAGGGATCCCGCCATGCCATGTTTGTTGTTGCAAGGTGGGTTCTTTTTGAGTCGCGCTCCGTCCCTTTCCCCTCGAACAGATCACGGAGACTGTCAACATTGTCAATTGGCTGTGGTTATTCTAAAAAGCAATGGTGTTTTGTGCACGAGCCTGCCTCTCGCTTCTTTCAGTGTTCGGTTTCAATAGCATCAGCCAGGGGCGGATTACGATCAGTGCTTGCCAGCCCAGCCTCCCCGCAATGTTGTTTTCTGCAACCAGGTGGCCGGCAAGGCGAGGCAAGGCAAGGCAATTGATGCGCGCGGGACAATGACGACAAAAAATGGGGACAGACGATTGAGGGAAAGAAAGCGAGGGTTGAGTGCTGAGAATGGACTGCTTCTTGAACACCAAGTATGCACCCAGAACAATAGAAACCCGCCTATTGTGATTTTTATTGTCTGATCTGCTTGATATTGTCGACCTCTCAATAATCCGGCGTGATGTTCTCGTCCAGCATCGACACTGGCGGGCTGGCATGCAGTCTTGGATCTGGGGCCCAAGTGAGGGTGAATTGGAGACCCGCCGTGTTAGCGTGCCTGAGGGTCCTGTGTTTTGACCAAGCTACCGACACGCCTGTGGAGGGAACGCGCTAGCCCGCATTGGTACTAGTCAGCCTCCCACCTTAGCGCGACCGGCTCCCAGCTCCCAACCCCAAACCCGCCCATCGCCTTTCCGCTTCGCACCTCGACTCGCACCCATCAACACATCACGCACCGTCGCTTGCTGCGAGGACTCGCAGCACCAAACCACCTACCGACCGCCAGCATTCATATCCGCCACCTTGCTTCCTCCCCGCCGACATACCTGCAAGGTTCTCTTCGCCTCCTAGCTTCAAGCCATTCGTCGCGTTTTCTTTGTCGGCCCTGCGACGCACGAACCGCCCGCCAAATCCGAAACCGAGGAGGATGCGATAGGTCCTCCCCGTTCTTGCTGCTTCGTCGACGACAATTCCGACGCGCCTCGCACCAAATCGACCGCCTGGGTGCACGCGCCAACTCAACTCATTCGAGAGGGCATTGCGGCAATCTCTCACGTCCTTGAATTAAACTATCCCTGCCTATGCTCGAAGCACCTCGCAATCCCGCCCGCAACTGAGGCCGATCCGAGATCTTGCTTCTCTCTACCTTGCGAACCAGCCACGACCGCCTCGCTACTGGCCGACAACTCGCATTCTTCTATACGACCCGTGCCCCGCATCCGAAGATGGGTGCCATCTCGGATGCTCTCGCCGGCAACGGCCTGGCATCCTCATCGAAACGCCCCGTCAGAGACTCGCGCAGTCCTGCCATCGCGACACCTGCCAGGAGCACCACCCCGCCCCCAGCTTCAGACCGCGCTCGCTTGGAGGCCAGGCATCATTTTGATCCTAGCGGCTCACGCAGCTCGCGGGGCAGTGCACGGGCGAGCGACGTGGGTATTGGCAGGGAAAGCAGCCTGGATTCAGATGCGGTAAACCATGCTCTCAGGAGGGAGATGCTGAGCAGGCAGCAGAGGGAAACTACGCCAAACGGAAGCCCGCACAGGAAACGCCAGCGGATAAATGGTGACAGGTGAGCCTCACGTCCAGCCCCGGACGCGTCGGTGCCGCCCGGGCGGAATGGATCGGGCAATCGGCCATGCTCACACGTTTGCCATTCAGATTTATCCCGACCCGATCAGGTCAGGACTTGCAGGCGGGCTTCAGTTTGTTGCACGAGGATGGCTCCCCGGCGACCCCGTCCAAACAAAAGAAGCGTACTCCGCACGGCGAGCTTCATTTCCAGAAGAGTAGGCACCCCTTTTCGGCACCCTTTGGCCCAATGCTATGGATCTGGCACGGTTGCTGACATCACCTTTAGCCGAGGAGGCAAACCGCACCTTCTCGACCCTGCTGCGGGCCGAGCTTTTTGAGAACTCGATCCCACAGGCAGCTCCCGCACCAATAGACCACACCATTCCATCATCGAGGGGGTCCAATGTGCACGATGGCACCAGAGCACAAACACCTCCCCACAACCCCCCGCCATCACTCCCTGCCTCATTAACCCCCTCAACCCCCCACAAGAACCTGTTCTCGTATATGTCTCCCCGCCACAACAGTATCGGCGGGCATCCGACACCATCACGGACACCACAGAGCCGACATGGCCCCAACCTGGACACCAGGTCTGAAATTTACAGCCTCTCTCCCGTTCGGTTTGGCAGCCAGCAGATGCTCTTGAGCCCCCGCCGGCAACCAAGAGCCGTCAGCAAGGTGCCTTATAAAGTGTTGGACGCACCAGAACTAGCCGACGATTTCTATCTGAACCTTGTCGACTGGGGAAGTGCCAACGTGCTTGGAGTGGGCCTCGGTTCCAGCGTGTACATGTGGAACGCGCAAACGAGTCGCGTCAACAAGCTGTGCACCCTAGAGGACGACACGGTGACCAGCGTATCCTGGATCCAGAAGGGCACGCACATCGCCATCGGCACCGGCAAGGGCCTCGTGCAAATATGGGACGCAGAGAAGACTCGGCGGTTGAGGACGATGACCGGACACACCGCTAGGGTCGGCTCTCTGGCCTGGAACACACACATCCTGACCTCGGGCTCCCGCGATCGCCTCATCTACCACCGTGACGTCAGGGCGCCCGACCAATGGCTCCGGAAGCTCGTCGGCCACAAGCAAGAAGTCTGTGGTCTGAAGTGGAATTGCGAAGACGGGCAGCTGGCGAGTGGAGGCAACGACAACAAGCTGATGGTGTGGGACAAGCTCTCGGACACGCCACTCTGGAAGTTTTCAGATCATACTGCCGCAGTCAAGGCGATGGCCTGGTCTCCCCATCAGCGGGGACTGCTGGCATCTGGCGGTGGTACCGCTGACCGGCGCATCATCTTTCACGACACTTTGCGAGGCACCGTCATCAACGAGATCGACACGGGAAGCCAGGTTTGCAATCTGGCCTGGTCTAAGAACTCGAACGAAATCGTGTCGACGCACGGCTATTCCCAGAACCAAATTGTGGTCTGGAAGTACCCCTCGATGACCCAAGTCGCCAGCCTGACGGGTCACACCTACCGAGTGCTCTATTTGGCCATGAGCCCAGACGGACGCACCGTGGTCACTGGCGCTGGCGACGAAACTCTACGGTTCTGGAATGTCTTCGGTCGACGGCCCGGGGCCCGCGAAGACGGCGAAAGCGGAGGACGGCTATCTGACTGGGGCATCATTCGGTGATGTCACCCAACGACCCACTTTTGCTCAGCACTTTATAGTAGCTGTGTGTACCAACCTTCTCACCTCTCCAGATGGGGGAATCACGTCGAATTCCTTCATGGGATCTGGATCCGATACCCTCCATGTCTCTTCATTTTTCATACCTTACTCTTGCATTGCAGCGGTGTTTTCATCTTTCAGCCTTGACTTTTATCCTTGGCCCCTCCCGCGGGGATTGGACAGCAAACCTATTTTTATTATGACTTGTTGGCTGGCTGGCTGGCTGGAGCGCAGGGTGGCGGGTGCTCCTGGCGTACATAGTATTTTCATGATATCATGGGCCGGCGGGTTATGTGAGGGAAGTCTTGGATATTACGGACAAGACTAAGCGCGAGCAGGGGCTCTCCGCGATGGAGACCGCACCAAACTCTGGGGACGATATGACAGGCCAGTCAGTAAGAAAACACATGACCGGACAGATTTGAATCGACGCAGCCCAGACTCCCCTAGCGGACATGAATGCATCGCGACTTCCCGTGCTTTTTGCCGCGCAGGCACTCTTGTGACTTGGCCCTGGGGACTGACGCAAGTGCAGGAATGGACAGGAAAAGCCCTCCCGTATTATTTGACTTTCTCACCGTCCCCGAACAATTCCAAGCCTCCATAGGTAGGTATCCTCGCCTACGACAAAAAGGTTGGCACCTCAAGGCCTCAACTGCCCGTATTACCGCCAGAGAAGAGGTGTGGATAAAAGACGGGAACAGGAATTAATACAGTAACAGGATAAAATTTAGGGATAGGAAAAAAAAACATAGGAGTGGGAAAAGATGTAGGAAATCGAAGCAATGGGGTGCCATCTTTTGCGTCGTGAACGAGTTATCTTTCTCGAACACGATTCCATCAAAGCTAGAATAACCGGTATGACTACAGCGTTCAAACATGCGCCAGCCTTTCATGAGCAAAACGGCCGGGAACCTCGAGCGCAATATGGAGTCATTTCTCTCAAAATACACGCAACCATTTCTCCGAAGAGAAAGCCAAAAGGCCATATCCAGCACTTCCCTCGGGGCTTATAACTGAGGAAGCCCGCCCGATCTGTCACCCTAGATCTTAATCACACTCTCCCCACTGCACGAAGCAAAGCAAGAGGAAGACGCGGAAGGGATTCACAAAGGCATACATGACAATGGCAGGCCACGGCCGCACATTCAACTTGTTCGGCAAGCTGCCCAAGGAACTCCGAGACAAGATTTGGAGCGTGGCTGCCGCTGCTGGAGACCAAGAAGAGGGAGAGCAGCAGCGCCCAGGAGTCCACTTCTTCACCGTCCCGGACAACGGCGGCTGGCACACGGGCCCGCCTCACTGCGCTCTACGACCAGGTCGGTCAGGTCGAACGGGTAGACCCTGAATTTCTAGGCGCCTGCCCATCCATTCCTGCCAGCGACATGCTCGACTGGAACGATCGCCCGCCGGTAAACCGCTCAGCGGGGAACACGACCAAGTCTTGCTTCTTCACCGACGGGAGGGGCAATGGTCGGCAATACCGTGTGTTTCCGCGCGATCTCGTCTGCGTCAGGCCTTTCGACATCGCCAGGACGTTTGCAGACACGGCGGTCGACCACTACATCTGCAAGGGCGCCGAGCATGTAGCTCTGGAATTCGACCCGACCTGGCGCACACCCGCGGCTCTTTCGCTTTGGCAACCTACGAACTGGCTTCTGGGAAGGGGTAGCCCGCCGAGATCTCGATGGCCCGGCCGGTCTAGAGCTGGCTCTAGCAGGAGCCAAGTCGTACCTGCAACGGATGTGGCTCACCGACCACCGGATAAGAAGAAGGCCCGGCGGCCGGGGCGGCGTACCCAAGGGCCGCTTCGTGTTTTATGGCGGCAACTGTTGGGTCGCCGAAGTGGAGGCGACAGGCGGCGAGTGGGGATACGATGGGAGGCCGCTCGTTGGCGATGAGAAGCTGCTCATGTCGGTAGAGAAGGGTTTTCCGTTTGGTGCAACCCCCGGTGTTCTGGCTTTTAAAGCCTTGGGATAGGTCTCGGGTACCTCTAAGCGCATAGGTGGGTATTCGTTTGCTGCGTGTACCTAAGAGAGGAATGGTTCTGAATGATGCTATCAGCAAGTCGATACTGTCCAAGACGAACCTACCTAATCAATGCGGATACAGGATCAATGCCACTCGATACCATGGGGTGGCACACACGATAAACAGCCCGGTGGCGCATGGCAAGCTCGCTTTTTCGTTTACCCAGGTAGGTACCAACCTGTAGGTACCTATATTTCTTTGCTCTTTCATTGGGCTGCCCCTTTTCCTGCCCCTTTTCCTTTCCCCCACCCGGACTTTTCTATTTCGGCAGCCACTTCTCCCTATAATAACGATAAGTCCACCGTTCCGTTTCGCGGCCCTTCTCTTTCCCCGTTTGAAGCCCCCTAAGTAGGTATCTAAGGGTGGTGCAACCCATTCGCAGTCTGGGTCGCTGGCCCCTCGCCCCGAATAGCGCTCAGAGTAGGGGTAGAAGCCTCCGCCGGCACGGGCGGCTGTTCGAAACTACCTAGGCTAGCTGTTTTTTTATCCTGCGTCTCCACAACACAGAGCAATGCCCGGGCCGCGTTGCGCCGTTACCTATGCTGTCACTTGGCCCAGCGGCATCTACTACCGACATGTCTACTCGACTCCCTCTTACTTGGCCGCCGTGCCGAGCCACGATTCCCTTCTTACCGACGACCCGTCGAAACCATCCGTCCCCCAGGTCGAGGTTGGGGTTGTCGGCATCCTTCGGGGCCGGCCGGCAGAACCATGTAGTGAGAATGCCCTTCCTCCCCTCAAAGAGGGCTCGCAGGCACGTTTGGCCGGGCAATACCCCACGTGCTCGGCTATTGGGTTTGACTCTCAGTGGCTGCTGAGATCGTCGTCGGGCTCACAGAACGGCTCCCAGCGCTTCTACATGGGGTGACTCCCAGCGGCTACCGAGGGTGTCTTCTGGCCCCTCAACAACGGCTGCCTGCGCTTTTATTGATGAGAATGACCTCCGGGTGGTTTTTACCCTCGGCAGTGGCACTCATCGTGGGAAACTTCGGGTCCCCTCTTCCCCCACGCCTGCTCGGTAGATACCGGTCGTCAGCGCTTGGGAGGATTTTCAGCCTCCGGGGGAACTGACCCCCGGAAGCGGCATCCTGCATCGCGGCGAAGGGGACCTTCCAGTCCTATCTTCCTGCAACGCCTGCTCGGTAAACACCGGTCGTCAGCGCTATGGGGTCCTCCAGT
>JNVV01000026.1:496697-515076 GCA_000733355.1 Falciphora oryzae
GTGCCGGCGGGCAGTGAAGCCGGACTCTGCGGCCTCCTCGTGGTACTGCTTGGGTAGCGCCGATGCGGAGACGCCAGCCGGTCGGCTGAAATGTATACAGGCATTGGATCTAGACCTCGTTTTATTCTCTGCAAGCGTGTTTGGAGCCTGAACAGCATGCCTTCGTGTAGGAGTGTAGGGGTGGCGGGAGGGAGGAATTGCGGGCGATCTATTTGATATCGGGTGGCGTGTCGGGCGCGAGGCCGATAGGCCATGGCTTGATTGATGTGGACATCGGCGGCACGGCACGGGCATCTGTACAGCACGATGGCGGACAGCCCATGGAGCGATCCCACGTGGTGGCTGACATAGATGCAACCCCTGCGTCCCCAAGCACTTGGCCGCCGGCAGGGAACCTATCACGAAGGGCCATGCATATTGAGCGTCTGGTAGAAGGGGTGGGACCTTACCTGTTGGAGCTATTGTGCATTGGTCGCCCCAAAGCAGCCGCGCAGTCTCGCGAACCAACAGCCCTCCTCGAGTCAAATAATGCGGCGTCAAGCAGCTCCCTTGCTAGACAGTTGCCTGGAAGCCCAAGGGATGGAAGGAATTGTAACAAAACCCGTATCGCGGACAAGTATAAGCAGGGGTGGGTGAGCCGACTTCCAGCCATCACGACGGACGGATGGTGTCCATTTCCTGAGGTCGGTTGGTGTCGATACTGGCCGTTGGGAACTTTTACCAGCAAGATAATTGCAGATAGGTGGAGCGTGTCGACGTTCCCAGTGGACATATATTTGTCCCACCAAGACCACCTGCCGGAACTGGACCGTGATAAGGCCGGACCAGACCCATCAGCATAACCAAGATGTCGCAAAAGTACGGAGAAGGAGGGCGAGGAGGACCACAAGTTTTGTCTTTTTGTCGTCCAAAGCCAAGACAAGGGACTATCCAAGGGCCATGCCATTCTTAGGGAGGGAAGGCTCAAGTGAGAGGTGCTCCTATTCGGGTGGGTGTTTCGACATCGTATCTGCCATTCATTTGGCAGCCCATGTGCTCTTCTCGGTGTTCAAGTCGTTGTTTATCCAAGTATTAGTTTAATATTTTGTCTTTCTTTCAAAATGGACACGGAGCTCGCCCAAAAATCGATGGGTCAAAGGATCCCTGCGCTCTGCCGGGTCGGCCGGCGGCGGTGGCCGGTCCTGGTGCTCGCCGCTTCCACCATGGCCGTCATAATCCTCGCCTCGGTTGGCTCGTACAGGCCTGGGATCTATGACCCCGTCAAGCATGCGGCGGTCAAGCTCAAGGAGCACGTCACCGGCAGTAAGGACCAAGCCCAGATGGCGCCCAGCGTTACGACGCTGCTTCAAACAGGACCCTCGGCCTCGAGTCAATCCGGTTCATCAATATGGACTACCGCCACGACCGCTTCGACGCCCTCGCTATCCGGTGCTACCTGTCCGACATCGAGGTGCACCCCAGCCGGGGGTTTCCCAAGGAGAAGGCGGGGGCTGAGATGGTCGACTTCCCTCCGACGAGGAGTCCGACTAGGAACGGACCGCCAGAGGTCGCCACATGGCGGGCACATGCCAGCGTTTGTCGTACCCGGTAGACTCTTCCCCTGGATGCTATCTTGTCACTATCTGACTTGCGGTCTCCAAAACAATCAAGATCCGGCAGCACATGCTTATGAAACGACCCCCGGCCGTTTTAATCATGGAGTCCGACGCGGTGTGGGACACGCAGCTCCGGCGCATAATGGGCAACCTCAGCCGGCCCTTCCTGGACCTCCTCCGCGCCGACAACCCGGACGCCGACGTCGTCGCCGGCCGGAACGACCCCTGGGCGGCGCGCAGCGGGCTCTGGGACGTCATCAGCCTCGGCCACTGCAGCGACCACTGGCGGGACGACACGGGGTCCCGGCTCTACGACGACGAGCTCGCCGCGCGCGGCATGGTCCACCTTCCCGGCTACGTCGTGTCGCTGACGGGCGCGGCCAAGCTGCTGGTCCGCACGGCCATGAACCTCAACGAGCCCGTCGACATACTCATCGACAACATGCTCAAGGGCCGCGAGCTCGTCGGCTACAACGTCCGGCACCAGCCAGTCGCGCAGTAGGTCTACTCGCCGGGCCTGGGCATGCAGTCGCGCGGCGCCAACAGTGGTACCCGCCCCAACGGCTCCGAGAGCAGCCAGTCCGGGGACGACGGGTCGAGGGAATGGCGGCCGGCCGCGCAGAAGAAGGGGTCCGTCTGGGAGATGGAGCCGCAGTGCGCTGGCGTCGACTTCCCCGACTTTGGGCTGGGCCATGCGTGGAAAAGGTCGCCAAGACCCGGAAGATGCCGCACTTCTACGAACGACGGTCGACCTCACCGGTTTTTGCCCAGTTTTTCTCTCCCTCCCTCCCCTCTTGTATTTACCCTCGTCCTACCGTCCCCCCTTTTCCTTTCTCACTCTCCTGTGCAAGGTTACGCGTCCATCATAGGTCGGCTTGGCTGCACGTGTATGGCTTACATCCAACCGACCGAACGCCGAAGTGGGAATTCACGTTCCACGAAGGACACCACCTCGATCAAGTGCCCAGAACTGCGCTCTCCCACTTGAGTATAGAGCACTAGATGGCTTATGTCAGAATATAACTTGGTGTTGCATGGAGAGTGCAGAGTTGCGGAGGCGAGGCTGTCTTGGTCCCCTAGGCGAGGCAGAGACTTAATTAACAGACCACCTTGTGCCACCCTATGTGGATGTTAGAAGCTGTATCCAACATGTCATGCCGAGCACAAACGCTGCATCAACACCTCATCGTGAAGGATCGAGGTGACGATAATCAGCTTCCAAGACGCTTGGAGACACTTACCAATTCTCGTGCTGCCCGACTTTCTGCATCGCTGCGGCCCGGTCGTGATGGTTGATGGTCGTTGACTGCCCTCTGCTTGCTTGGTGACATGCACTCTCCACGAAGTTGTGACGATCGCGTCTTGGGTGATGTATGCTTACCACGGAGTTATGAAGATCACGTCTCAAGCAGTCGACCTTCATGGCTATATAAGGGGCTCCTGGTCCCCCATCTCGGTCTGCTTGTTTCCTCTGTCCTCAGAGCACCAGCACCAGCCTGCCAAAGCCATCATCACTCTCCAGCCTCCTCTCACGTCAAAAGCCAAGTGTTTCAATACGCCACCACCATCCACCCCAAAACCTCAGCCAACATGCGCTTCTCCGCCATCCTCGCCGGCCTCCTCTCGGCCACCGCCGTCTACGCCGCCGTCGTCCCCGAGGCCGCCCCCGAGGCCATGGAGGCCCGCGACGAGGAGGCCGACATTGTGGCCCGCCAGAGCTGCAACCCCGGCAGCTACCGGTGCAGCGGCCGCAACGTCCAGGTCTGCAACTCGTCCAGGCGCTGGGTGCTGAGCGCCACCTGCGGCGGCGGCTCGGCCTGCTGCAGGGCGTCGGGCGGCTCCGCCTGGTGCGTCCCCTGCTAGACGCCTCGCTCGCGCTGCGATAAGACGCCACAACCCCCCCAACAGACGACAAACTGCTCCCGGCCAAACCTTTCAGCAGGACTTTGCGGGGTGTTAGCTCGCGTCCTACCGCAACCCAAACCACCACCCTCCTTCGCTTCGCCCGAAGAAAAAAAAAAAAGCCCTAGTCACACTCCTTCGCCACAATACTCGAGTGCCTCGTGGCAGCCTACCCTGGGTTCCCAACTTTTTCCTTTCTAGTCGGCGAGGATCTGTCTCTCCATCTATCTGTACCTGCGTCCGCCGTGGCTCTTTGGAGGATACGGCGGTATTTCTTGGCAAAATGGTTACCGAAAGTCGGTGTTCAGAAACTAGCAAATACAAAGTATACTTTCAACAAATTCAGGGGCGTGTGCCCCTTGTAGGGGTGACAAAGCAAGAACTGCCGAAAGCGTCCACTCAGGTCCGATCAAGTGCAAACGCACCTGAAGAAGTAGAAAGTGCGAAATAGGATCTACGAGTAGCAATAACAGAAGGAGCAGGATGCCTCTACGACGTAGGAATGAAAGAGAAACCCAGATTTGACACCTCTCACTTGTACGGCGTATTTGGCAGCACCCTATTTCCAATATCATTCTGCTTGTCCTCCATCGACTGCAGCAGCAAGTCCTCGCCATCGGCAGCGATGCGGTACCGCCCGCCCAGCACCCTGGGGTTCCCCACCAGGCTGCTGGGCAGGACCTCGTCGGCGGGCCGGGGGCTGCGCAGCGCGAGCGCCACCATCTCGAGCGGCGAGTCCCAGCTCGAGCTGGCGACTCCCACGAACCCGACGCTCCAGAGCAGGAACAGGATGGCGACAGCCGAGTAGGCGGACAGGCCGGCCAGGAGCGGGCCCGCGTTCTCGCTGTTGTGCGAGTACCCGTAGCCGAGCACGGCGGCGTTGAACCAGAGCGGGAGCTCCTGGTCCCCGGGCGCCAGGTTGGGCCGCACGAAGGCGCCGTGCCGGTATTGGGGGTCGATGTCGCTCAGCTGAAAGATGCCGAAGATGGGCCTGGTCGTGAACAGCTCGAGCCACCACTTGCTCTCGGGCCTGGCGATCCGGGCCTCGGTGTCGGCGTCGCTGCACGCGTTGGACAGGCCCATGGCGAGCAGCATGTTGATGAGCGACCCGACGTGGCCGAGCGTGTGGTTGGCGGAGCGAGACGCCGCGTCTCCCGGCTCGGCCAGCCCGGCGGCCGCGGCCAGGCGCTGGAATATGGTCGTGTTGGTCGAAGGGCAGATGGGTACGTCGATGAGGTCCGCATACGACTTTTCGACCAGTATACAGTGGAAAGCACCCACCTCCCAGCCAGGCACCAGGGGCTGAGGGCGCGTGGTCATCATCCTGTCAGGTGTCGTTTCGAGGTCGTTCCAGATCCATTTTGTGGTCGACACGCAGCCATACAGCGCGGAGCCCTAGCCCTTGAGGGGTAGGAAGACGACCGTGGCGACTAAAACATTCCGTCCGAGCCCGGGGGTGCTGGGATTGAAGAAAAACAGCTGCGAGACGGAGCTGTTTCGCGTCGACAGGAAACTGTCCAGCCCGGCGTCTGGAATGGTCATGTTCCGGTACAGCTTCCCCTCCTCCTTGCTGCGAACATCGGGGAAGACGATGAGCTGACTGCCGTTGGCTGCGAGAGATTCGCTCTGCCCGATAGTAGTCGCCTGGCATCGCGTCAGAGCACCCGCGTGGGGCGAAAAAGACCAGAAGCGAAAGTTCGACCCGCGCCGGTCGACCTTCTCTACTTCGGCCATCAGGAGCATAGCGTCCCAGAAGTGGCCTATGACGTGGGCCACGGCCACGGCGATGGCGCGGTGTGGCATGAGGATCATAGAGTCCCCCCATGGCTGCGGAAGGTTGCCGCCAGCTTCTCCATCGATTCCCAACCTTCCGAAGGGCACTTCGGGTTCCCCGAAACCTTGCAAACATCGCCGGCAAGCGTGCCGGTGGAGGTGATGTTGGCTTCGGGCCGACTGGCATCGCCAATCCTGTACTTTTTGAGATTGATGTAAAACGGGCTACTACCTGTTGTGAACTAGCCGTTGGTTGGCAGCAGGGTTGTTGCCGCTAGGGGTGTCGTAAAGGTGATAACGACACAGCCAAGCCACCACTCCAGTGGCGGCGATGGGGACAAGGTGAATCGTGGCAGCCAAGGAGGCCTGAAAGCGGTTCCTGTGAATGACGACATGTTTTGAGGCCTTGAGGGTGGCTTGCAGGTTGACCACTTGAGTGTAGATGGGGAGCAAGCCCCATGCCTTCAACGTACTTTCAGTGAAGCCCCCGATTTTGGATACGCCCGGGCTGGTCCCTTCTGGGCCTTTACCACGGGCTGCTTTGGGGCCGCTTCGAGGGGTGTCCGGCACAACTCTGGAACCAGGAAAGGCATATTAGCAAGCAGAGCCGGAAGGAAGTATATCAAAAAGGAGGATGAGTCCTGAAGCGGAAGATAGATACCCACACCGTATCTTTGACTCTGGTTTTGGGGCCTGTTCCCGGGTCGCCATTGCCTTTCCCACTTCCCGAAGCTGAGCTGATGTGTTCTTCTTGGGGCGCTCCTGCTGAGGCACGAGGGGCTCCTTGGCACCGGATTTGCTGATATCGGACATCTTCGATGCTATTCTCAGGGGTAACCCGACCACCAAGGTACAGTTGGCCGAAGGGCACACGTAGCGCGGTCAAACGAGCGGATGAAGAATGGCGATGTAGAGCCGAAGGCCAAAGACATTTTGAGACAGACCAGCGTTGCATTCTTATATCTTAATCCGTGTCTCTCGATCGCGTGGAGCATGGTCCTCGGCCGGTTTCAACGCGTATGGTACCCGAATGAATTCAAGGTCCTGTGCATAATGCATCCAACCGTTTCTCACCATTTGGCGCGCGGTCCCTAGGTGAGCATGTGTTCTTTATTACATTGAGTGATGAGAGGCGAGCTGTATACGGGCTGATAGCGAGCATCTCATTTCCTAGGTGCCTTCAAACGAACGTAGATGCTGCCAACGGCCTGCAGCGGGCAAGGCCGGCAACTGCGACTCGCTCCTGCACCGGGCGGTAATGCGTCGTAGCTTCCCCCTCGAGACCTGTCTGCCCGTCTTCACGCCCATGACCATGTCGTGGACGCTCACTGATTCGTTGACAATTTCTTGCCAAGTGCTCTCCCGCTTCCAATCTTCTCCCAAAATCAGGGGGTTCTATAGCCGCACAGGCCCATGAGGCTGCACAACTCCGCTTGATCAGAGTCAGCGAGGAAGCCATCGCCGTTCCTCCAGATCACATCTACCACCCGGCCATGCTACCACCTAAAGCCCCAGCCTTGCCCTTGCCAGCTCCATGAATTGGACTGAAGGGAACCTTGCTCGCCACGCTCGCGGTGGGCGCGGCAAGGAACTTCTTCTTCGCCAACGCCAGCACTTCGCAAAGGCAAGGACAGGCGTACTCAACAGCACTCGCAAAACCAGCAGCCCGCCCAGGTCGGCCAAGTTTGGTAGCCGCTCACCACCAGCGGCTGGCGTCAACTACAGCCCTCGAACCAACGATGCGCCGCCGCACAAGGCGGACTCAGCCAGTCGGAAGCGGCAGCGGGAGCCGCATTCACATCACCTTGCCGACAAGAGCAGCCACGAGCATCTGGACGCGGACACGTTCACCCATGCAGCACGCACAAGACCAGGTGGCGGCGACACATCCCTCGCCGACAAGAGGCGGAAACTTCTGCTCAAGGAGGACTGGACCGGGGTGGAGATACAGAAGCCGCTTCGCCGTTATACCGGTTCCCGTAGAGCCACGTCACACTTACCACCATGGCCTCCCAACAAAGATCGCACGATTCCTCAAGCGAGCCACGTTCTTGGGCACAAGTACGATGCTAGGATGAAGTCTGGTCGTAACCGACATGAGTCCTCGCCAACATTGGGGGATATTAAGATCAGAGTGGGAAGCCAGGAGGCGAGATTCGGCGAGAGCTCCAGCATGGGTCGCCGTCACAGTCATCGAGGACCATCTGGGACTAGCCAGGATGACCTCACAAGCAGCCCCTATTTTCAGTCTTCTTGTAAGCTCCTCCTCCGCCTCGTCGTCGTACGTTCGTATCCTTACAAATACAGCATGTGGGCAGGAGACAGGGAGCGCCAGAGCCAAGAGGTCCTCGAGTCGATGTTCAACATCCAGCGGATGCCTTCACCAAGAAAGACGCCAGGCGGCGGGACGCGCAAGACGGGCCAGTAGCAGCTCCTCGTCGCTGTCTCAGGCCATACATCATCCTGTCCCGTGCCGACTGCACCAGATCATCCTCGCCCCGCTCCTCGATTCTGCATCCGACGGCTTCGACCCTGAAGACAGCACCGTGGCCCAGGTTGGCCTGAGGCAACCCGTTGTAACGGCTTCGTTGCAAGAAGAAAATGAAAGGTGGAGAGGGTTGATGTGTTCGTCCCCTAGCAGCAGATCATCGAGCCCCACTCGGCCAGTCATTAGCCCTGGCGTGAGCGCTCTGGGCCATGCGATTCCTGGCGCCGGACAAACCGGCCTTGACGGATTGGGTGCTTCCGGCAGCGGGAGTCCTTCCAATACCGGCAATGCACAAGAAACGCACCACTCCCGTGACTACGAGGACTCCTCGAGTAGCTTAGCTAGACGGGATGTTGCCGCCCAGGCACCACCGAGCGTTCCGAAGATAGCCGCAGACTCGATGCCAAGCTTCAGTCTCCCCGCGCAGTTTCTACCCTCAACGAGCCCCAGTTCAAGCAGCGAAATCCAGGGCGAACAACAACCTCGCGCAGATTCCAGAGAAATGTGCGCTGGTGTCGAACCGCCTGAGTTCGATGAGCATCAGCGGGCCCCACAGCAATCTATCTCAAGTTCAAAGCATATTGGCAGCCAACTGGGCGACTTGGCCCGAGAGAGCCCAAAGCCGCGAGACCAAAGAGAGGAACATGAAGCCTGGATGAAGTCGATCTTCTCAGACAGCAGTAGCGAAGGGGTCTACCAACAGGCCCTTCTAGAGGCAAAGTCGGATGCATCCCGCGCGCTGCGACAGGAGGTGAGGGCTCAGATTCACCCTGCGCGCGAACGAACCCCCGATGCAACCAGAGGCCCTTATACGGAACCGATTCCGACCGTTGATGCTTTCGCAAGCGAGAGAGCCACAGCCGGATCACCTACCTCATCGTCGGGAGTGTCGGACATACACAGCTTTGTCACCGCGCTGTGGAAGGCTCCAGGGGCTGACGAGCATCCCGAGTCGGATGGCAGCATGCAAGGAAATATCTCCGCATCCGGGAATATGTCCGGAGAATGCGGCGCGGAGAGTCCCACATATCCGCAGACCCCGGATATCGACTCGGTCGCTGCCGAGCCAGCACGGTCCAACTTGTCCGAGGATGCTGAGACGCAGAGCCCTACGTGCTTGGCGGTCCCTGATATCGATTCTGTCACTGCGGAGCCATCCCTGACCGCTGGGCCAACACAATCAATCTCGGCCAACGAGCCCAAGGCGTCTTTCAAGTTTGTTGCTCCCAAGCCATTTGTGGGCAAGAACGCCACCAATAAGCCAGGCCATCTTTCCTTGGAGCCAACCTTGCCTCTGCTGAGCAATCGGCGCAAAGGAAGACAGCGAGGAGCGAGGGCAAGAGGAGGAGGAGTCCGCAAGCGAGCTGGGCAGACTGTGATTCGGCAGCTGCCCAACCACGATGATGACCCAATCGAGGTCAGTGCATTTTTGGTGTATTGTCTCCCGCCGTTTGCTGAAGAGAAGAGGCTGACTCCGAATTGCTCCAGGAATTTGAAGACGAAGAGGTCGATTTGGTCAAGTGTCCCAAGTCGCCGCCGCTGTTCGGAGCCCTCGAGACGGAGTGAGGTTCTGACCCGAGTTGCTTGTTCGTGCGGGTTGGGTGGTGGATCCTCTGGTGCGGAAACGGGATATATTTCGCTCTACATGGCCATTTCAGGGTCGATGGTGCCCGTAGACTTGCTCCATTTGCTCCATTTGCTTGAGGATATGAGCTATAGTAGCCAAGTGTTATGCAACAGATAGTCTGTGCAGCAAGAAACGAAGAAAAAAGAATAAGCGGTCACATAATTCCCAAGTTTGCCTGTCGGTCCCTGGTCGGGTTGAGCGATTAATCGGCGTGGGACGCGGAGCCGGCATGGCCGACCGGGCGTGTGATCGGAGGCTCGATGGCGGCGCGGCGAGAAAAGCGCTCAGCGGCGCGCAGCTCGGGGTCAGGCAAATAACATAAAAGAATCGTGGAGGGCCAATCAGGAGACGGCGATATGGACGGCTCTGAGGTTGCATCCCGAAAGGGGTGCGGCAGGTCCCAAAAAGCAAAACAAGCACATGATGCAAGGCCGTCCATTGGAGGGGAAAGCGGCGCAGAGGGTAAGGAAGGGATTGGATACTCGTTACATGACGGGGAGGGAGGGTGGTGTGGGGTGAGTTGGTTCGGGGGACCCAGCAGTCTGGGGAAAGGGAAGAGAGGAGGCTCCGGAGAACGGAGGTGTCATTATCGCGAAAAAAAAAGTCGAGTTAGCATCGGAAATGACCAAACTGTTAGTCAACGATGGACTGGGCTGGCTGGCTGTGCTTTTTTGGGTCCCGCTTGGAATGTTGTTTGGGGGGCTGGAAACGATGCCAGACCAGACGTGTTTTGAACGGGATGTCGAATAAAATGCCCAGAGTGGACAAAAACCTCGCTGTCAGGCAGTTGCTGAGCGGGCAGTCAAATTGTGAGCTGCGTGGAAGAAGAGTGTCGGCAAGATTTTCCCATTGTGATGTGTACATGGTCGGTGTGTGTCTTCAGTGTGTTCCCCGTCCAATCGTGCGCAAACCCGTAAACCGGGCCAAGTGTGGGCTTGGCGGTGTCAGGAACGAAAATAGCAGCAGGGCAGATCTGCAAATTGTACGTAATAGGTGCCATGGTTTCAACCGTTCGCTACTGGGTACTGGGCAGAGAAAAAAAATAAAGAAAAAAAAAAATAACCATGCCCGTATCGAAACGTGGCTGGGCGTTGTTTGTCAAACCAGGTTTTGGACCGTCCCCGTATCGTATTCTTGAGCCGAGAGAGCACGGATGAGTTTTGGCATTCCCGCCGGGGTGGGAGGAAAGAAAGCCCCGAAGCCGGCGACGGGGGTTTCTGCGGGGTGAAGACCGCTTTTGCAACACACCACCACCCATCAACTCTCGTCCAGTTCAGGCATCTGGCCAGGTGCCCAGGTCTCAAAGCCAGCCCTCCCGGACTGGAGTACCGACCGCTGCGGAAGCAAGGGGTACGAAGCACGGAAAAGTCACCCACGAAACCCCACCCCACCGATCAAGGCTAGGTGGGTGGGAAGGACCCTCCCTGCAGCGCACCGTCATGGTGGTGGTTGCCAAAGTGCATCCCACCCCCCACCCTGCCTGTCATTTCATCTTGTTTGGAGAGAAGGACGCGTTGATGCGACGACGACGAGGGAGGAAAGGGAAATCCTGAAAGATTAAAAAAGCAGGGAAGAGGGCAAAGAAGGCTCCGGAGGGATGCGTCAGGCAACGTGTGCTTTTCCTTCTGATTGTTGAGAGCCGGGCGCCGGATCGAGAAATAAAATGGAGGTCACGGTCACGTCTGCAGCAAAACCAGCTGAAAGTCTGCACGATTGATGGTACGGTATGGTGGTACCGTGCCTGTTGTACCCAGCAGCGCAGCGCAGCCAGCCAGGCCGCCGCCCCCTGCGTCTGTTCACCTTGCAGAAAAGCAGAAAATTCGGTGTGTACGTATAAACTCCCAAAGGCTTGGTCTAGGTAGGGCCAGCCGACAGAACACAGCCTCCCTCCATCGCTCAACAGTTTTGCTATTGCCAGAAACGGCACCTAGCTGGTATTCAAAGTCAAAGAAACAAACGGGGGGTACACAAGACACATGGTATTTGAGCCCCACACACGTCGTTTCCCCATGGATAACAAAAAAAAAAAAAAAAATCTCCCCAAGCCCTCCGCCGGGGAAAGGCCTCAGAGCTAAACCAGAAGCATCGCTTCATTGCCGCGAGTATCCCGTGTCCCACATGCTCTTTAGCCCAAGTTCCCACCAGCCACGGCGGGCTGGCGCAGATAAGGAGCCGGAGCGTTAGCGTAGGTGTAGGAATGGGTGTCGCTAGCGCGTGGTGGTGGTGGCGACGGCGCTGGTGTGGGTAGGCAAGGCGAGGCAGTGGAGGGTGCCACGGCCGCCCACCTGTTTAGGCCCCGATCCAATCCCATCCAAACCATTGCCAACTGTTTTCCTTATCTCTTGTATTTTCTTTTTTTGCCATGGGGTTTTTGCAGGGTCCATACCGTATTTTTGGGTCCGGGGGCGTCTCGGAACAAGCGAGGAGAAGCCAGAGGAGGAACGACTGACTTGCATGCACGTAGCCCAGCCGTCATATCGGAGGTACCTGTGTACATACCCATCCCGGTAGCTCGTGTGTCGTCGCGGTGGATAAAAAGCCCCCGGCTGCCTCCTCCCCCACGGCAACTGTCCCTGTATCTCCCTCGTATTTATATATCCTTTGAGCCGTCGCACGTCGCCCTCGTCTTTGTCCTTGATCTCCCCAATCATCATAACCACTGCTACTACTCACTCGCCAGACGTCTGTCTCACCTCTCCTTCTACCCTCCTCTTGCAGGAACAAACCCTCACAACCACAAAAATGGCGGCACAAGTAACATACGTCGAGAACGTAAGTCAACAGCGACCCCAACAACCCCTTGCAGGACAAACTGTTGCTAAAAAGTCTTTGTTTCTGTCGAATTCAGCTCCAGAAGTACCTGAAGCTGGACCAGAAGGGCTCCATCATCGCCGAATATGTCTGGATCGACAGCGAGGGTGGTGTTCGCTCCAAGTCAAGGGTGAGTTGCGAATCTTGAGCCCTTGAGCCTCTTTCCCTCTACGTTTTCCTTCGGTCCTACACGCACGCGACACTCTTCTCGAAAAAAAAATTGCACACATCTTCCCTCTTGGCTTTCCAGTGGGGGGAGTAGCCAGGGGAACGCGCGCCCTGTCGGTCACATCAGGCACGCACCGGTGGAGCGCGAGCCTCCTCCCCCAGCCCGCATGGGCCCTTTGGGCTGCCGTGATGCTTGACGACCCTCCAGGGCCCTCCCCGAGATGGGAAAGTTCTCTGTTGGTGGCTTTGTCCCCCTGCCTTCCGCTTTAGTTTGGCGGCGGCGCCTCCGAGCCAGGAAGCCCCGCGACTCGGGCTGGCTGCGCTGCACGCAGCCCGGAAAGTCTAGCCCCTTTCGTGGGCCCCGACATTGCCCGCTCCAAGGTTTCTGCTGTCAGTGGAAAGGGGCAAAAGGGCAAAGAAGAAGAATGGAACGTGGAATCCGCCGCTCAGCACGGAGTCCCGATTTCATCCTATTCCATTACCTAAAAGACCCCACTCCACTCCGTCATTCTGCCTCAAGCTTTGGCCCGAAGCAGCGGCTTGTTCGTCCGGTTCGGGCCTACACCCTGGTTCGTCCCTTTGGGCCGACGAAGAGCGAAGCAACACAAGACAACACGACGTTTTTTTTTTTTTTTTTTTTCTCTCTCGCGGTTGGCGGGCCGAGGGTCGTTGCGTCGTCGTCTGGTCGTGTGTTGCGCGGCGGCGGCGGCACCGCACCCACACTTGCCAAGAACGGCCGCGGCCCAGTGGCCTGCGTGCTTGCCCGTGCTTGCACGAACCTGGATGTGCTTTGCATGGCCGCCCGTCCTCTGGGATTGATTCGCGAACAATTCCATCGACTCCCAGTTCCCCACCCCATCATTCTTCCCGCTGCTATGCAACCCACCACCATCACCGCCACATCTCGATTCATCATGATTGAGGGTACCCACATTTATCTTCCCGCATTGCACACGCACACACGTGCTAACCACACCCAACCCCCCAATGCCAGACCCTGAAGGAGGCCAACTACGAGCCCAAGGACCTGCCGACATGGAACTTTGACGGCTCGTCGACGGGCCAGGCGCCCGGCGACAACTCGGACGTGTTCCTCAAGCCCGTCGCCGTGTTCCCGGACCCGTTCCGCGGCTCGCCCAACATCATCGTCCTGGCCGAATGCTGGAACCCGGACGGCACCCCCAACAAGTTCAACTACCGCGATGAGGCCGCCAAGCTCATGGCCGCCCACGCCGAACACGAGCCCTGGTTCGGCCTCGAGCAGGAGTACACCCTGCTCGACATGGAGGACAGGCCCTACGGCTGGCCCAAGGGCGGCTTCCCCGCCCCGCAGGGCCCCTACTACTGCGGCGTCGGCACCGGCAAGGTCGTCCAGAGGGACATCGTCGAGGCCCACTACAAGGCCTGCCTGTACGCCGGCGTCAAGATCTCGGGCACCAACGCCGAGGTCATGCCCGCCCAGTGGGAGTTCCAGGTCGGCCCCTGCGTCGGTATTGAGAGTAGGTTTTCTTCTCCCCATGTCTCCCCTCCCTTCTCCCCTAAAGTCCACCCGACACTAACAAAAACCTATTCAGTGGGTGACCACCTCTGGATCGCCCGCTTCCTCCTGCACCGCGTGGCCGAGGAGTTCGGCGCCAAGGTCTCGTTCGACCCCAAGCCGATCCCGGGCGACTGGAACGGCGCGGGCCTGCACAGCAACTTCTCGACCAAGGAGATGCGCGTCGAGGGCGGCATGACCCACATCGAGGCCGCCATCAAGAAGCTCGAGGGCCGCCACGCCGAGCACATCGCCGTCTACGGCGAGGGCAACGAGAAGCGCCTGACCGGCCGCCACGAGACGGGCGCCATCGACCAGTTCTCGTACGGCGTCGCCAACCGCGGCGCCTCCATCCGCATCCCCCGCGAGTGCGCCGCAAAGGGCTACGGCTACTTCGAGGACAGGCGCCCGGCCTCCAACGCCGACCCCTACCAGATCACCGGCATCCTCATGGAGACCATCTTTGGCGCCGTCAACTAAGGTTCTCTCTTTTTTTTTTTTTTTTTTTTTTTTGCATGCCCTTGTAATGTGGGAGGAGTTTTGGGATATTACTCTTTTGTTTGGGATGCGGTAATGGGATATGGGTGTTTTTCTTCAACAGTGTCCGAGCCATGTTATTGTGTTTTCCTGCCTACTACCCCGGCTTATAGATTTCACGAGTTATATAGAATCTACAACTTCAAGTTTGAACCTCTTGTGCCCGATGATCGTGTCTGATGATTCTGTGCCTTGCTGGAACAAGAGACGCGTTGGTCAAGATATCTGGCGTAGCCCGAAACATTGGTCACATCAACCCGTTTACGGTTCTCAATTCACATCGAGAACCAATACTGGTCAAGTATTGGTTAAGTATACGTGTATTTATGCCTCTTGTATTCCTGATTTTCTCTACCCCGAAGGACCCGCGCAAACCTGGACCCCCAACGAGCCCAAACCCCTCACCTAGCGACTCCTGAGGGCAACAGATGACGAAAACGAGGGCGACGATGCCGGAGAAGACCCCAGAGTGACCGACGCCGCATCGCCACCCAGCCCCCCTCCTCTTTGCCCGAGCTGCCCCTCTTGCTGCGCCTGCTGCGCCTGCTCCTGCAGCTCCTGCCGCAGACGGGCGTCGCGCTCCAGGTCCTCCTGGCCGGGTATGACCCTGCAGCACCAGCCGCACCAGCTGCGGACGCGGCCCGCGATCTCGCGGCCCAGGACCTCGCCACCGCCGCCGCCGCGGCTGGCCGGCTTCTCGTCCTGCCACTCGGGCACGCCGGCGCCGACCTTCACCATGCGCACCAGCTTGGTCTTGACCACGCCGCCGATGCCCTCGATCTCGTGCCGCGCGTAGCCGGGGCTCGGCGTGTGCCGCCGGCTGCCGCCCGCGATGCTGAGCGACGAGTCGGGCGTCCCCATGCCGCCGCCGCTACTGCTGCTAGGCCAGGTGGCGACTGGACTTTGGAGGAGGAGGGAGTTGCTGCCCCCCGCGTTGCCGGCAGCCTGCGACTGCTGCTGCGCGAAGTAGGTGTCGGCAGCGGCGGCGTCGGCGGCCTCGCAGTCCGTTTCGTGCTCGCACTCCTTAGCGCTGAGGCACTCGTCCTCGCGACCGCACGGGACGCCGCGGTCCCCGTCGCCGATCCCGGTGCCGACGCCGCCGAGGACCTCTCCGTATTGGCCACGCCAGCGCCATAGTCTGACCGATTTTTTCTCGTTAGCAAAAAGGGGGTGAAGAAGAAACGGTTGTGCCGAGAAAGCCAACAAAGGTGCCAAGCTTTTCACTTGACAAATCACTCACCCCTTATACTCATGATCGGCGCCACGGATAGAGCGGCCGCACGTCTGGCAGAGCCAGACGCCGCTCTCGCAACGACATATCTTGCTCTGCATGGCAGGCGAAGCGAGAGGGGTTGTCGGGTCCAGGGGCGGCTTCACGAGCTCTGTGATGGGTGCCTTGGTGCACGTCTTGCATAGCCGGCGGTGCCTGTCACGGAGCACGATAGGCGCGGGCGGTTTTATCGCGCAATTCTAGGCAAGCGCATTTCAGTTGTAGCACATGTGCGGATTGAAGCATAAGAAATCTGAGAGAAAAAGGGGCAAGTATGTATGGTATTTGGCTCACACGACACACAACCTATGGCAACCCAGTGGTCAGCTTTAGTTTTTTCAATGACATACGATCAAGACAAGACACTATGAAGGGCCTGAAAGAAAGACGACTAACCTGACCACATTTGTGGCACTCGCCGACGAGGTCACGGGCGCAGTCGCCGGGCTTGCCGCCGTAGCTTGTGCGGCTGGTATCCTCCATGTAATACCAGTTGACAGCCCGGGCGCGGTAGCGCAGCGCCTGCTCGGGGTCGACGGGCAGGGGCTCGTTGACACAGCGCAGCGAGGACTTGATGAGAATGGACCGATACTGGATGAGGGCGGCGCGGGCCTGGCGGCAGGTGCGGGCCAGGCTGTCGATCGAGTTGAGGTCGAGCGACGCGGCGATGGCCACGATGATGCTGAGGACGGGATGTTTAGTCCCTCTGGTCTCGACACTTGCATTTCATTTGCATGTTTCCCACTCTTACGGCCTTTTGGGGAATTGGGACATCAAAACAACAGGACAGATACCAGGCAACATGACTACTGATGGACAGGAGAAGGGACGAGAAAGGAAAGGGGAGGTCTTCGGCCTACGGGTAGCATCCCAGGGCCTCCGTGACTGAGTTCAAGTTTGGGTTGCCCGCCATGCCGGCCGGGTCGGCTCCGCTCTTGGACTCGGGCAGGGGCGGCGGCGGCGGCGGGGGTCGGTCCTCGGGTTCGGCCTTCCAGACGGGCTTGCCGTGCTGAAAATCCTGTGGCTGGTCCGATTCATCGTCGAGGTCGACAAAGACGGCCATTGTGCTAAAGGTGGGTGAAGGGGAGGAGCACAAGGATGAGCTGTTCGAGGCAAGGTGAGAGACTACCACTAAAGGGACGGTAGGTTGCCAAGCGCAGCTAGCGGAGCAAATAATGATGCAAGAAAAGCAGAGGAAAAAAAGAAGCAGGGAAAAAAGAGCTAGGATGCCATGTTATGCGGTCGGCTGTCCCGTTATCCTGGGGGCTCGTATAGTCGGGCAGGCGAGGGATTTTGGACAAGCTGAGGTCGGGGTAAAAGGAAGACAGAAAAAGGAGTCGAGATGGCCTCGCGCCGCCAATTAATTCCCCTAAGAATGACGACGACACCAATCAAGACGGCCCCCGCCTCGCCTCCGAGGAGTGAGACACAGTGCCGTGCATACAGTTGCTGGGTGTGAGTGAGCTCAATTAGTGAAGGCCGGATTGAGCGATGCATGTTCGTGCCCGCATGCTCCTTCCGCCGCCAGCAAAGAGTGGGGGTTCCTTTGGGGTCGTGGGCAGGCATGTGATGGCACGGAGTTCCTGGCCTTGAGCCATTTTCTTCCCGTCTGGGCTCTGATGGCCATTAATTTCTTGGGCAGTTGTCAGAACTGGTACCTATACCAATCACTCATGGCTTCTTCCATCAATTGACAAAATACGTCTTGACGGCCCAGCCTCGGATGGGTGGCCCTGACATTTCATGCCGCTTGGTATGGAGACTCTCCGAAGTCGGACTCTTCTCGCTTCCTGAAGCTCGACACTCTACCAATGTCAGCCCCTGAGTCGCCGAACATACTTTCGCAGCCTCAATCGGGAAAATGGACACGTCCGGCCAGTCTGCTCCTACATTACTGCGTCTATCCTCGTCTATTCGCTCCGCAAGACCTCCAAACCTCCGCCCCTATTCAGTCCTGGTTGCTGGGCCCTTATGGCATACCGGAAATATGCCCTCACTCCGCATCGTTATGCCCATCATGAGCTTCCCGGCTACCCGGATTGTGAGGCTCTGGGCTCTGGCGCCTTTTGTATGTTGGTCCCGCTGCGAGGAGTCGGGAACGGCGGGATCTCAATGTGCCCGAATGGCTAGTTATCCAGGGGGCCCCGCTCTGTGCCGGCAAGACGTGGACGGCGGGGCCAAAGCTCTTTAGGTCGCGGGCTCCCCGACGAATCGGTCCAGGCAAGGAGCTCCATTATGGTCGTGCAGCTGTACCAAGGACAGCTTCCAGAGGCAGTACGCAAGCGGCTCAGACTCATCCGAGGGAGTCGTGTTGAAGGTGTCCCGTAGCAACTCGGCCCGCTGCCCAGCCGAGCTGCGGAATCAGCCCGGCGGGCTGTTGGAGATGGTGCGGCAAAGGAACGTCCGAATGACTTGCGGGTTGCCTGGCTCATAACACTGTTCAACTTTTCTTTAGTGGGCTGGTGCCCAGCTTTATACCGGTTGCCATCTACGTCTCACTTTTATTTGTGTTTCCGGTCCTCGGAAACGTGGCCCTAGCTGCGCACCGATACGGACTCGGGCAGAAAGGACTCGGCGAAGCGTGTAAGTTGCCCGGCACGCTTTCTCACGGGGTAGGACACGGCTGGCGGGTGGTCAAAATAAGTGTGGGAGGACTTCAAATGGGTCCCTC
>JNVV01000027.1:0-78562 GCA_000733355.1 Falciphora oryzae
TTTTTTTTTTTTTTTTATAACGGTTTCGGTGCTCTTTCGGCCGAGATCTAGCCTTGTTTTTCCCCCAAGTTGAAGGGGATTTCTCTCCCGGTGGTGGTGATGGGTTCCTGCCAACAGCGACAAGGCTCTGGACGGCTGTCGGTGAGGAGGCTCGAGTGTGCTTCGGCTACAGATCATGGGGGCCAAACGATCGGTTTCCACTGTCAGAAGACAAAGAGCTGCGTCGATGTTGTTGCAATTTCCATCTTTGCGCCGCCGCACATGTTGAAGCTGCTGGTCGTCTGTTCCTGCAGATGGCCTACCACCAACTTCACAGCAACCACCTCCACCTCGCCAAGCCGCCTGTCTTATCCATCCAACATTAGAGGAAGGGCTTGTGCAACCTGTCAGCCGCGCTTGCACCATACTTCCGGGCCGAGGTCGAGGCAGACAGGCAGACAGACAGAATGCAGCCGACTCTGCCGATTTGCAGGTATGATCGGACCTTGCAGTCCGGCCGCCAAGACCGTTGCTGCTCCTTCCGACGTCTACGCCACCGAACCGCGTCTGTCACCTTTCCCGCAAAGACGCACGCACTCTACCGATGACACCGGGGCAGCCGTGGCCCCTGAGCTGGGTGGTATCGCAACGCCGCGGCTGGGCTTGCGTTCCTCGTGATCGGGGATGAGCTTATTGTCTGCGCAGTATCAACAGCCCATCACAGGTACCGTGCATCACCCCCCTGGCCGCTCGGTGCATCACGACAACTACCGTGTGGGGGATGACGTGGGAAATTACAAAGGGGGTGGAAGAGACGGATAGCCTCTGTTTCAGCTAGATCTACATAGCCTTCCGTCTCCTTCTCTCGGGCATCACCAAGGTGTGGATATCCCCCGCCGTGCCGTTACCGTGTCGCATCGGTCTGGAGAGATGAGGGTTCGAGATGTACCTACTTCGCTGCATCTTTGAACCGTTGTCGTGGCCACAGTATGAGCCGTGGCTCACAGTGCGGCCGCTGAGATGCTGACTTTCGGCTGTCCTTTTGTTTTGTTTTGTGCACCTTTCCAGAACACATGCTATCGACTTACCTGCCTTGCATCTCGAGCTTACCGTGCCGTAGCGTGCCTGTTTCCCCTGGCTGGGGGCCGGCCGTATTCCCCTCCTAGGCAGGCGTGCGGCGAGGTGATGATGATGATGATGATGTGTGTGTGTGTCCTTGGCGATACGTGGGCTCGTTGGCAACTGCATCACCGACTGCCCAAGACTGAACATTCCCAGGCCCAACGCGAGGTTTTGCAAGAACGTTAGAGAGACAGCCTCATCAGCTCCAGGATAGCCCATACACACACACACACACACACACACCGCCTGCACCCCCAGACCAACTTCAACCTCTCCTCCTAGGAGCCCCTACTGTTCCACGCCCGAGACATGAACTCCAGCATGAGCTACACACGGCCGGACGCCTTGACTCTATGACTACAACCTCCGGAGTGGACAAACCCACCCCCGCAGCCCTCTGCTCTGCTACGGCGCGGACCCGAGCCCAGCGGCGTCTTCAGCACCGCCTCCTGTCACTGCCTGCTCAAAGGAAAAAAAAAAAAAAAAAAAACACCCCGCCGGAACTGGTTTACGAGTCTGGGGCAAAGGTCAGGAGCAGCGCGAAGCGCCGGCCCTTGCCCTGCCAAGAAGCGAGGCAGCGTGGATGGGTGCAGGGGTCTCTGTACAGGCCAGAGGCATCCATTTGACTAGCTAGGAGTTGGGCAGCGGCATGATGACTACCTGGGTAACGAGCACAGGGACACCGAGTTGCTAATGCTTATGTAGGCAATCGCGAGTGCCTCAAGATTCTGCTCGCTATCAGAGCCAACACTCGATTCATGTGATATTTTGTGTTCTTTGCGATGTGAGCGAGGCTCTGTTCCTAGGCACCTCTTTTATCCTCGTGGCGCACCATATCCTTCCAAACACTTCTCCCACCTTCCATTACTCTCCCCGTCATCAGGCGAGCTCGTTTGTCCAAGCCAGAGACTTTGGCTGTTGGAATTCCGCAAGGCCCAAAAGGAAATGGTGTCATAAGAGATAGAGTGGCAGAAGAGCTTCAAGGGGGTATTGTATTGTTTCGAAGCATCAAATATCGCGAAGGGAAGTAAGCCAAACGCCCCTGTAGTAGGCAGACCTCATTATGGTTCCGCCCGTCGAGAGAAATGGAAGGAAACAGAAACAAGTCGATAGAAATCAAGAAGGAAAAAAAAAGATAAGATATCTTTGACAAGACAAAACACCTTGGGGAATATGTAGGTGGCCATTTTCGCGTCCCCCGATAACTCCAAGCCCGGGCGCCACAACGGAAGCTGTGTAAACAGTAAAAGAAAAAAAAAATGAGAGATTAATATCAGGGAAAAGAAACCACGAAAGAGCGCGGGACGCAAAGGAGAGCAAAGCGTGAGCCAAGCTTCCATCCATCACCTCCAAAGGTCCTTCCTGTCCTTCTTCTTGTCCGGAGGGCTATACGGCAGAGGCCATTCGTCCGCGACGGCCGAGCCGCCGCCACCGCCAGAGCCAAGGGTCGGTCGCCTAGCGCTACTACCGCTCCCTCGCCTCTCGGCTGGCATGTAGGGGTTCGGCTGGCCGCCGCTCGGCGTGTCGGGAACCGCGAGGAATCCGCCGGCGCCATTGCCCAGGAACACGCTCTTTCGCGCCCCCGCGGTCGCACCCCAAGCCGCGGCACCGTCTGAGGAGAGGCCATAGCTACTATGCGGCCTCTCCGGCAGACCGATCGACCCGAAGCTGCTCCCGCGCCGATGATGACCGCCTCCGCCACCGGCGTATCCGCCAAGCGGGTCGGCGCCTCCATCGACCCTGACGATGGACCAATCCAGCTCGTCGTCGCCCTTGGTGAAAACCTCGAGCGTTTGAATCTGCTGCGTCGGTATCATAGCCGCGAACGGGTTGTTACTACTGAAGCGCGGATTGTGGCCCGGAGAGAAGGGCTTGAGCGCGGGCGGGCTCGCAGACGCGCCACCGCCCATGTGCAGATTGTTGAATCCACCGCCGGACCCAAAGCTCCGAGTCTGCGCGGGCGACGATGAGCCCGAAGTTGAGGGACGCGCGGCGAAGGCGCCCCCAGCAAATGCGGGCGCGGGCGGCAGCGGCATGCCGAGCAGCGAGTCCGGGAAGTTTAGGTCGCGGACGTAAACGGCGCTCAGGGTGGGGAGCCCGCCTGAGAGCAGCGATCCAGAGAGGTAGTTGTAGTACGAGGCCGTCGCGTTTCCACCCAGTATGCCCGCCGAGGGCGCCGCCGTTATCTCCCAGTTGAGGGTGCGCAACGACCTCGAGCGGAGGGGAGGGATGTCGTGGGTACCCGCCGCTGCGGGCAGTGGCGAGGCCACCGAGGCCACGACAACCAGATTGGTGAGCGAGGTCGCGTGGCTCAGGACCTTGTGCAGATCCCAGATACCCACCGCCGTGTTTGTGAGGCTCAGCGTCTTGAGCCTTGCCCGGGCGTCTGGCGAGGCGAGGTACTGGTTCAGTCCTTCGGCCGTGAGACCGCTCACGTCCTTAAGCATGAGCTCCTCGAGGGCGGGAAAGGGCGGAACCATCTCGTGGGGGTGCTGGAAGAGAACCTCATCCACGAAGGCCGGCATCTCTGACACCTTGAGGGCCTGCAGATTGTGCAGGCTGCCGATCACGTGCCGCAGCGTGACGGGGTCGGCCTGCACACGCATGAGCTCGAGGACCTCGAGGCTGGGCCAGATGCCGGTGGCAAGCTGCTCAAAGCTGCGCTCGGCGCCAGCCATGTACGTCATCTTGCGTAGCTTGCGGCAGCGCGCCTGGACTTCGAGGCGCAGCGTCAGGTAGGCATGCTCGTCGGCGAAGAGCCCCTCGGGCAGGTCGACGTAGAGCAGATTTGGCAGGACAGCGATGGTGCGGGCGAGGTCGGCCTGGCACGACTCGCGCAGCATGTAGGGGGTCTTGAGGTAGCGGACGAGGACGCCCAGGCGCGTGGGGTCCTCACGCAGCGTACGGCAGAGCAGCTTAAGCCGCATCTGGGCGGGGTCCTCGGGCATGCCGTTGCGGTCGAAGAAGGAGCGACGTTTACGCTTGTCGGATAGGTATATCTCGCGCTCGCAAAAGTGCACCGCGTCGATGCGGATGCTGTGGAATCTGTGAGGCAGGGTCGGACACGAGACACGTTAGCAAGCCTGAACCAACATGAGAGCTTTACAAGACACTGGGCGGGGCATTGAGACGTACAGACGCCTGCGGGCCGGGTGCCTCCATTGCTGGCAGACGGCGACGCAGTGCGCGAGGTCGCGCAGGTCGCATAGCATGCAGGCGTCGTCGAGGGCGGACTGCTCGTGGGTCTCGTACGTCTCGTCGGCGGTATGGGGGCAGACAAAGGTGAAGATGCGCTCGAGGATGGCGTCGGGGAGGTGGGCCAGGAGGCGGCTGGAGGCGGGGCTGGGCGCGTACAGGCGTCCGGCACCGCCGCCGTGGCCGTAGGCGTGGCTGTTGCCGTGGCCGTAGGCGCCGCCGTACGGGTCGTGGGCGGCGGCGGCGCGGGGGTCCCTGGCGCGGCCGCCGTCCTTGTAGGCGGCGTCCTTTTTCTTGTCTTTTCTCCGGAAGAAATTCATCTTGCGGATGGCTGAGGGGAAGAAGCCCATTCTGGTGGGGGGAGGGAAGGAGAGGAGGGGAAGAAGGGAATTGAGAATTATTTAAAGGCGCGACGGCGCGCGGAGGAAGGAGGTGGGGGTGAGCGAGCTGGCCGAACAGGCTGATGCTGGTTGGCTCAGCCAGGGAGGGCGATTCAGGCGGGCAAAGACAAGCAAGATATGGACGGCGCCGCCACGGCAGCTCGGCCAGGTGCGTTACTGGAATGCGCTCCTTTGATGCAGCCAACCGGCAGGGCGCGTGCAGCAGTTGCAGTGAGCCAGCGCCAGGAAGCGCACGCCCATTCCCCTCCAGGGCGCCGCAGTTCTTCGGTCCAGGAGTGCGCCCGCGGCGGTGGGTGCAGCAGACGGCAGGGAGTGAAGTTCGTGTGTCTATACGGGGGCGATGACGAAGCAGCGCGCAGTGACGACACAGCTCGTCGGGTTTGGCGGGGGTTCGTCGGGATGATGGCCGGGTGCTGGGCAGGCAGGCCCTGTCGAACGGGCTGCTTTGTCAATTCTCTGAACAAGCAATGTGCTGGCCCGGAAGAAATGCGCTTCCTTGCCCGCGCCACGCGGTGTTGCCGACTTCTCCGGACAAGGGATGGCAGACGGAGGCGGGCAGTCGATATGCGGTGGCTGCAAAGCAAAAGAGACTGCCGACCTTGTCGGGGCTGCAGGGGGATGGGGGCTGGCTGGTCGGATTAAATGGTATAATAGTCCAATGCCTTGCCCAACAGCTGCCGATCCGTGAGAAAAGACGACACGGTGGAAGAAGAGAAGAATCAAAGAAAGGAATGGGAAATGGAGAAAAAAAGACAGGAAAGACGGCATGTTACACGGCCAGCGTATCTGCCGGGCTGGCGAACCCTAAGACCGTCACGTCGTTCCCTGCCAACCTGTCGCCCTGCAAATGCCACTAACCAGTTGCCTCCGCCCAATCGATTGACGATCTCCTGAGCTGACGACGGGACTGGCGGCTCCGAATATGGGCTAGAGTGGGGGGCCGCCCTGGTGCTTGCTGCACGCTCCTGGCTGCGGCCCCCTGGCCAGAAAGGCAATGTTGCACGGTTTTGTTCTGTTTCTGCAACACACCCGCTCGCGACTTCCCCTTTTCTGCTGCTTTTGACTGAGGTGTTTGTGGGGGCGGACCACCATCACCGCCCTGGGCTTCAGGTTCATCTCCACTCGTGCCGAACGGCGCAGGGGCCTCCACGACCCCTGGTTTTTGTTGTTTTTTGTCTTTAGCGCCACACTTTTTCTTGTTGGCGTCTTTTGAGCCGCTTTTTTTTTTTTTTTTCTTGCTTATTGGTTTGCATGTGTCCTTGTCCGTCAACGTGCCAATCAATTCGCTTTGCAAACCATGCAGAGATGTCTATCAACAAAGACAGGAAGAAGAAGAAGAAGAAGAAGAAGAAGGGAAAAGAAAAAAAAGAAAAAAAAAAGAAAAAAAAAAAGACTGCACCGCCGCCAATCCATCCAGTGGCATGCCAGGGGCAGCAAACACGTCGATCCGCGGGGTGGCGGGTCTTAAGCTTTTGCTCCCGCGATGCTAATAATACCACAAAGTGCCTGGCTCGCCTGGGACACATTCCATGCGCCAGCCGCGTGAATCTAGATGCGTCGAGCACATATCTGGATGGCTATGAGGAGCATAAACACAGAAAAAAAGCAGGGGGAAAAAAAAAAGGCGCAGAAAGGGCCAGATTGCCCCAATGCATCTTCAAATCGCTCCCTTTGATGTCAACCGTCGGCAGGAATGTGATTGATGTGATGGCTCCAGTCAGGATGACTAGCCAGGGGTCAAAGGGTAAGCGACCTCATCGTGCGACCGTCGGGCCGCTTGTCGGAGCCGACCAGTCGGCGCAGCTGAAAGCATAACACAGCCTTGGAACGGCTTATTTTATTTCGACATTTTGTGTCGACTTCTCCGTTTTCATAAAGCCATGTTCCTGCACTACTTTTTTAAAGGTGAAGAAAAAGATACAGCTCCCCAAAGGAACAATCTGACGATGCTGGCCTCTGGAGACCGACATATGCAAGGCCATTTGGGAAAGGCGCAGCCCTACACAATGTACATGCGACGCCGCCTGCCCTCCTTTTCTTGCCGGACCTTTCCTCCGCTTCGTGTATCCCGTTCCCCTTTTCTGTGTTGCCTGTGTTTCCATCCCTCCTGAAGCCTGCCTGTCATTACCGCCCAACCGTCCCGCCCATACCCGTCACAGATTGCCATCCAAAAAATTTCCAGCTCAGCTGAGCGTATGCCGACTAACCTAGCCTGCGTCTCCGGTAACCCTAGTTACCGTTAAGATGCACGCCGTCCAGGGGGCTAGCGGGGCCCGAACGCTTGGTGCGAAGAGTAAGGGGGAATGGGTACTCGTCCGGGTCCTCCTCCTCACTGAGCCCATCACTATAGTCAGCCTCTCTGATTCGTTTGTAGTGTTGTGGGTATCGCAAGCAGGGAAAAAGCCACCGAGGCAAGCCAACAACTTACGGCAGCTTCCATGAGACGTAGTCCTCCGTGCTCAGGCCCTCGCGGCCCTCCTGAAGGCTGGCAAAGTCGCCAGGCGTCATCATGCCGGTTCGGTCGCGCGGGGACCCTGGCACCGAGAATGGCCTCGAGATCTTCTGTTCGGGTCCCGCCATGAAGTCGTCGTCGGCCTCATCGCTGTCGAACGAGGTGGGGTACGCCCGGCGCAGCGCCAGCTGCCGGGCCTTGACGTACTCCATGCCCATGCGCTTCCAGTCGAGCAGGTCACTGAGCCGCTCCGTCCGGTTGCGCTGGTTGATGCGCTGGCGACGGCTCTTCTGGCAGAACTCCATCATGCAAGACGTCAGCTGGTTCACCGAGTCGTCCACGCCCTTGGACCGGCGATCCACAATGTAGATGCCGTAGTCGCTTGAGTTCTCAATGAGCTCCTCCATGTAGCAGCCGAAGCCCGACAGGTTCGTCGTGATGCTCGGCACGCCCATGACGGTGCACTCGGCCGGCGTGTATCCCCACGGCTCGTAGTAGGACGCAAAGACGCCCAGGTGCGTGCCACGCACAAAGTCGTCGTAGTCCAGCGGCAGCACAGGGTTGGCAGAGTTCAGGAACTCCGGGTGGAAGACAACCTTGACACGGTCCGTCGGGTGGTTGAACAGCTGCACGCGTCGGATCTGGTTAAGAATGGGGTCGTCGTGGTCGTTCACCATGTTGTGTGTGACGATGGGCGGGAGCGCATGCCTCTTCATGGCAAACAGGCGCCGCCGCAGAAGGACACGGTCCTGGCTGGTAATCAGTTCCTTCTCGTCGGGGAGCGGGTCACCATCGTGCCACTTGAGTGAGCGCTCAAAGATGCGACGGCCGATGCCCCTCTCAATCACGTCCACCGTGTCTCTCAGCGACTTGATGACAGCCTGTCCCTTCAAGGCCTCAACCGTAAGAGACGACGTTTGCGCGGGCATAATGATAAAGGCCACGACCGTCGTCTTGCTCCCCGAGGCCTTCAGGCGGTGGTTCAGTCGGGCCAGAGCCTCGATAAACATGTCGCATCCTTTGTTCCGGAACTCGTACCGGCCAGCCGTGAAAAAATACAGCGTGTTCTCGGGCTCAAAGTCGTAGTGCCCGTAGAAGTGGCCGCGGACAAAGTCGTGGATCTTCTCCTTGGACTGCGCGTGCAGGTTCTGGAACTCGTGCATAGCGGAGAACTTGGTCACGTTCAGGCCGTTGGGGAGGACACCGTCAGGCTTGCGCTTCAGCAGGTGCTCACTCTCGTACGCCGTGATATGGGACACGGTCGTGAACACATCGCACGAGTGCGCGGCGGCGCGCTCGATGCAGTACCTGTGGTAGATGCCTCGCTTGCCCGCCTCGGCGTCGACGTCGAACCACTGCAGGTTGTTGTAGAAGTCGACCGACCCGGCGCAAAGGTATCGCCCGAGAAGGGTGGCGTGTGTGGTAAATATGGTGGTCACATCGATCTTGCGCTTCTTGCACAGGGGAAGAGCGACACCGGAAAGCCATTCGTGGAAGTGTGCAATGACGGCCCTCTTCTTTTCGTGGCAGGCATACTATGATGCGGGGGCGGAGTGTCAGCGAGCCAGCTCTTGACCGTGGCAGAGCCACTGTTTTGCAGACTAATCCCATTGGACCCGGGGCAGGTCAGTTACCTCTCCGAGGAACCAGGCGACAAGGTATCCAAACACAATAGCCTCGTTGGTCTCGTCGTCGCCCGGGGGTGCGGGGATGGAGGCGACATTCCAGAGATCGGCCTTCCATTCGTCCATGTACTTGTAGGCCGTCTTGGTATCGATAAGGAGCACACGCGGGGCGCCCTCAATCAGCCAGCGTCCATACAGGATTCCGATACCCCGATCCTTCATGGACTGGATAGTCGCCGCCAGCTCGGGGTTCGTGGGCTCCAGCTCCTCGACTTCAACAGCAGCCTAGGCGCAAGAAGGTAGATTAGCGGGGCAGTCCCTCTCTCACTCCATCTGTGCGCGCCATAGTGACGCCTGGTCTGCTCTAAGATCGTGGCTTACGGAGTGGTGGTTGAGGGGGCCGATAAGGGTGTATCTGTCGCCATATTCGGACGTCGTCACAGGTGCCTTGGACTTGATAACCGAGTAGATACCTCCCACTACAAGAGAGAGACAAAGTTAGACCGGTGGCGCAAGTGGCTAATCGAGCTAGAGGAAGTTCCCGCGCACAGCTCAGTACAAGCTGCTCGCGGGGTTCGGGCGCTAAACGTACCGCGATGGGCAACCTCGGTAGCGACCTCGAACAAGATGTGCTGCCTGACATCGCGCGGCTCGCGCTCTCCGCTGTCGGACGCCATTGTGGCCGAAGTGCTGTATGCGAACACCATCAGTCCTCTGCAGTCGGATTCGAATTATGTGTGCTCCTTGTTCCGTCCAGTAGGAAAGTAAGGGATGTGATACGAATCTAGCGATTTTGTGGAGTGGGCGAGCGCCCGGGAACAAGAGTCTCCAATGAAGACGTCGGGCTATCCGAGGAATGATGATCTTGAAAAAGCGACGCCCACCACCCAAAGAAAGTGGTAGTGGTGTCAAGGGGCCACTGGCCACCGCGTACTCACAGCAGAACCCGATGTCGGGTTCAACCAAGGCGCGCAAGCAAGCAAGCAAGGCGGAAGGGATATGTAACGAAGGGAGGCCGGAGAGGAGTAGGTGGGACACGAGGTCGCTGGTGCGATGCCCTGCGGGTCGGAACAGAGGTTGTTGGTGGAACGGGCTAGGCCAGCTCGTGGAGGGGTAAGGGTAGATATATACGATATGTAGGTGGCTCGAAATTATTTCTTTGGAATCTCCGCGTCGCAACCAAGGATGGTCTGAAGGTATTCCCGCCAGACCCAAATACAGCAGTAACGGAGATAGCTGAGAGACGGGGGAGAGGGGTTAAAACAGGACGAGACAGAAGGAGGAGGCGAAGCGTGGAGGAAAAAAAAGCATAGCAGCGATCATCCCATGTCGAGGCACGAGCGAGGCCCCGGACGTGCAAACGCTGCGGTGGTTGGGCAATTGGCCCGCTAATGCGACAGGTGCAGGGGTCCAGGAGGAGCTCTCCAGGGATCTAGCGCAACCTCCTCTTCGGTGCGTGTCTTGGGAGGTGCCATCGCACTGTGAGGGGCAGCCAGAGCACCAGAGCCACCCGAGATGTACAAGGGGGATACCTGCAGCGTGTCGTGCGTGCTAACTAAAGTTGCGCCAGGGCTGCGTTGAGCAGCGTTAGTGTCACTGCATTCCAACCGCTATCATGGTGGAAGCTCCGTGCCATTGTTCAACCTCGCCTTGATACGAGACGAGGCCAGATTTTTTTTTTCTTTCCTCCTCCCCCTCCCTCGACCGACGCCGGTATCAGTTCGAGCTTTGGCATCAACGAAATTTCCGCGCCCAAGACGGGGTCGCATTGGGCAGACAGTGAGAGGCAATTAGGCACCTGTTTCAAGGCACGGGGGCTGATTCCTCGGAGCAGATTCGGTCGCCTCCTCCCCCTCCCTGCCGGGCTCACCATCCCGCGTTATTATCGCCAGAATCAAAAATTTCTCACTGCGTGCCTGCGATTTGTTGAAATCGGGCCGGCGCTGCCCAACACTTTCGACACACACGCCGACCTCGATTCGTGCGAGGTCGGAGTTCTCCTAGCACTGGAAGAAGCCTTTTCCCCCTTGTATAAAATTTTTATCTCGTATGGCAGCCCGGGCTTTCTCGATACTAGCCATTCTCGTCGCGTCTGTGGGCATCATTTCCCAGCTCAACGGGCGTAAAACTCCTCAGCGGTTGACGCGACGAGATCTCGGTCCCATCTCACTTGGTACCTGCCCTGTACACTGTTTGCGCTGCCAAATCACAAGCCGCCACACCGTGGTGGCCCCTGTCGGCTTAGTCAGTGAATGACGACAGTCGTGCGGGGTGACCCAAGCTCCTCTCTCCGCAGGCGTCATCCCAGCCCAAGCCATGCGCCCTCGTCCCCGGCCCACCAGCGGATTGGGCAAGCTCTCCAGCTTCGGCCTCGAGTTCCAGTACAGGACGCTTCCATCGGCGAATCCGGATGACCCCCAACTGACACATGTCTTTGTCACTTTTTGCATGTTTTGGATTGCACTGCGGCTGCAAGCTGGTCTCGGTAATTCCTCATGTGCGAACAAGCATTGTTATGGTTCCTCGGAGGCCAATGCATTGTTAAATGACGCAAAGACAAGCGCAGCGAGATAAAAAAAAAAAAAAAAAGGCTATTGCACCACGCGCTTATGTGCGCCGGCTGGTCTGGCCACCCTGGTACGACTGCCCAATGGATATCTGTGGAGTCCAGACGTGGACTGCCAGGTGGTTATCGTGGGATCCAGCAAGACTGGGATCGCTTCCCCGCGGAGAGCCCGAGGCCCAGGCTTGCCAGAAGCCACTTGCTCCCCGCATCCCAGGAGTATCTCCTCCTGCGTGTCGGGACTTGACTTTTTCTGCGTGTCCAGCCCGATGCGGCTGCCGGTTGGCGACGGCTCTATGGGAGAGGAGAGACGCAACGGTATTGTCGGGGCCAGTTATACGATCCGCCATGCTTGATGAATGCACGATATGCACGAAAACGGCGCACAATTGTGGCTCGCCGCTTGGTTGTTGATCTTTTCGGCAGCTTCCGCTGAGGCGGAGAGTCTCCCTCCGTTCGTTTATTTCCGTCTGGCCAAAGACCAACCCTAACCCCGAAAGATGTGTGAGCCGGCTCGTCACCTCGATCCCCATCTCACGGCGTCCCGTTGGAGACAGCACTCGCAGGAAAGTACCACTGCACTGTACACTCCTGTATACCGGTGATTCTTCCAATAACAAAAAAAACTGAACAAGACGATCGGAGACGCACCACGCCCGCGGACAGCTGCAATCTTCATGCTTCGTAGATGATCCTCGGTCGTCGATTCTTGTCTTCTCCACATTCTCCAAACTCGAATCCTTGATAATTTGAGGATCAAGGAACGGTTATGGCTGTAGATTGTTGCGGGATGGAGGGCTTTGTTCCCGTCAAAGGCAGCCTTGTCTGTTCTTGCCATCTTTGTCCTGGATTCATTGACTGACCATCAGGCAAAGGTGTGCCTTTGTCTTCTCGTTCATTATACGTACAACAATGGCGGAAAGAAGTTCTAGCATACTGGAATAGGATAAATAGCCATTGATACTACCCAATTCCTCGAGTTTCCGAGCTTCGAGTTCCTATAGACTGCATACCATTCCATATCTGCCCAACTGACATATCCGACCCCCTCGAGTCTCCCAAGTTTCTTCCTCCCTTTCCACACATATACATCTCTGTCAGGGCTTGAATCACACGCCTACACACACATAGCTCCAAATATGGCTAGGCGCAGCGGACGCAATGGTAATGGGGCTGGTCCTCATAACCAGAACGGCAACAATAACAACAACAACAACGGCAATAATAACCGTAACAGCAACGGCAACAGCAGCCGTAATAGTACCGGAAACAACAACAACCGCAACAACGGAAATAACAACAACCGCAGCAACGGGAACAACAACAGGAACAACAACCGCAGCAACGGAAACAACAACGGGAACAACAACGGGAACAACAACGGGAACAACAACGGGAACAACAAAAACAACAACCGCAGCAATAACCGTAATAATAACGGTAACAACAACAATAACAACAACGGCAGCAATAACCGCAACAACGGCAATAACCGTAATAATAACGGCAACAACGGCGACGGCGGCAACTGGGGCCCCTACGCCCCTCCTTACCCACACGCCCTTAATGGTGGCCAGCAGCAGAACCAGGGCAACAATGGGCAACGACAGGGCCCCAGGAACCAACAGCAAGGCGGCAATGGCGGCGACGCGGCACTCCTGGCAAAGCTGACCATGTGTAGGTACAATCCATGCACCAGGGCAAACTGCAATCGGGTGCATGCAACTGGTCAGCGGGTTAACCCCCAGGGGCCCCCTGGGGTACAGTGGCAGATGCCGCCGCCGCCGCCGCCGCCGCAGCAGCAGCAGCAGCAGCAGCAGCAGCAGCCAGGGCACTGGTGTGCAACTAACAATGTGCCGCCCCAACGACAACCGTTCCTTGTCGACGCCGGCGGCGACGTCATCATGTGCGACTGTGCCAGCCACCCCGAGGACCCGGGATTCTGCTGCCGGGACATGTACACGGCGCTGTGCGCCTCCAACCCGTCCCTGGAGAGGAGCGCCGAGGCTCTGGCCGTGTACTCGGCCGCGCTCTACGACGAGATGGAGTCAGCCCAACAGCCTATCGTGTGGCTCCGAGCCCGGCCCCCTAGACACCCAGACCCGGGGTTTGCGGCGGATATACTGTAACGGTTCCGTTGGTTTAGGGGCTAAAAGTCATTGTTCTACAGAGATTGTCAGGATCGGTTTTTTTTTCTTTTTTTCTTTTTTTCTTTTCTTTTCTTTTTCTTTTCTGTTAGACTTGAAAGCGGGTATATAGAGATATCGAATGGATTGTTTTCTGGTCTCCACAAGTGTGTTTTTTCTTGTTTCTGCTAGTGAGATCTTGGTGCAAGGTGAGTGTCGTGCAAATAGGATCTCAAGATTCGACGATCGATTTGGCGGCTTAAGATCACGTGAGAAGGGCGGGTGTTCCGTGGATTTGGGTGGCTGGAAAGCGACGTCAGCTGACAGCCGGAAACCTAAACCTCTCCGTTCCCCGCCATTGCCCACCCACGACTTCGCCCGAGACTGGCAGGAGGCGCCGTTATCTGTTTCTTCCCATTGATTGCTGCTCGGCTCCGCGCACCCATAACATAATTATGACACGGGCAGGCAGTCGTCATTGATCGACATCGGACCTTTTGATCAGCTACTTGCGCCTCTCGTTCTGTCCCACCTCACTACCTACCTGAGCATGACCGGGCCGGCTTCATGCTGGGATCACCTCGATCACACCTCACCTACTACCAGCTCGATTCCATGTGGCCCGCCCGAGTCACTTGAGGAAGCACGCTGGCCTGGCTCCCGACCATTCCTCACGGGATCTTGATCCAAGCTCGACGAGACAGAATGCGGGGAACAATTCCCGTGCTGCTGGTGGGGTCCAGGTAGGTGTATGCCTCGGGTGCGGAGGGGCGCATCTCACACAGACCACCCGCCGCCGAAATCATGACAGCAAACGGCCGGATCCGTGCCGCCAGGGTCTATTGTGGCATGTTCGGGGGTGCCAGTGAACCTTCAGGCACTCAATCGGGTGGATCATGGACCATGTGCGGGGCGCCTACTGGTGTTCATCCAGCCTCTCTCCGTGCAATGTTGGCGTTCATCTGATTCGGACTCGACGAAGATGCACAGCCTGCTTTCGTGCCTACGTACCGACATCGGGCGCGCCTGGGCAGTCGGGACTTGATCGTCAACGGATCTTGGCCCTGTTGACGGGCAGCGACAGCAAACTGCCACGCGTGGCCGAGGAGGACACGACCAGGGCTTGCCCCACAGCCATGGTGTCTTGCGGCTCAAGTAGATGGCCGGTTGAGGGCTTCGCTGTCGACTAACGCCGCGAGCCTGACACTAACTTGAACTGTGCCTAGGCCACCTGCTAGGTACGGATGGATATTTCACGCGGGTTCTGGCAAAGACTCTCCCACTTCCTCTGTTCACTCGGTCGTCACTGGGGCCGCCCAACGAAGTGGCGGCTGTGGTTGAATGCGCTACGGGTGTCTGGTCTCGACGGGTCGCTAGCGACTGGAGGCGCAGGGGATTGTTGCATGGGATGGACGCGCACCGAGGGGGGCGGCACTGGCCTTGCAAATCGTAAAATTGCATGATATCATAGGTAGCTTTGACCGGTGCGCGTTCATCTCCCTGCTCGGCTGCATCATGGAGAGATGCGGACGGGAAGGCTGGGTCGCGGAGCCAGGATCGCGCGACTTGAATTTCGCCCGGCTCTGATCAGGACGCCTTTGTGGCCGTTGCTTGCCGATGTTCAGAGAGGGGACTCTGAACTTCTACAGGCCGGCTCGAGGAAAAAAAAAAAAAGGAGACGAAAGAATGAGGAGGGTGGAAAAAAAAGGGAGAACAAAAGAAAGACATGGAATCGGGTACGGATGGCGGCTGGCCGTCTGTCCTGTTCGTCCGTCCTACATGGTGGCCCAAGTTTGGCCTATTTTGGGTCGGCGAGGGATATCCCACCGTTCACTGGCGCTTCAGGCTTTGCGCGCTGCTCAGCTTGCTGGCAAGCTTCCTTTGAATGGAAAGCGAACAAAGGAGCACGCCTGCACGCCTGCTCTCGCATCGGAGCTAGGGCGGGAAATGGGTAGCGCACTGCAGCAGCCTTATCGACTCGATCGCTCGCCGATTGCCTCGACGGGGCTGTGTCCGATTGCACCCGGCTTCGAGAACAATGAGCAAGCTGTTCAACACACGACACCAACGCGCACCGACAGCCGTGCGATCGGATCGGCTGGACGAGTAACTGCCGAAGCAAGCTTGGTATTGTGTGTCTAGAGCGCGTGGATTTCTCCAGGTTGTGGGAACAGGTGTCTACCACACAAGGACCGACCCTCGAGCATCGATCCACCGCTGGAAAAGCTGGTTTGCGCCGCGCCTGGAGCCATCGCCGAACAAACGCGAGGATATCGCCCGTAAAGACAGCACCCATCCTGCATGCACGTTGCCTGCAGAGCCCAGTCGCTTGCGGGCTTGGCTGGCGGGTGTCTTTGGGAAATCTAGACCGCGTCCGGCCGTTGGCCAACGAGTGCACGCGACTGCCAGACGTCCCGACTTAGGTGGACGCCGCAGCCCTGCTCCAAGCTTCATCCCATCCGCGCAGACAGCCTGCCTGACAAGACCAGTACCGCACGCGCTCCTCTCTGCGCGCTCCTATCGACGTACGCACAGCATATCATCGTCCGCAGCAGACCATCTCCGGATTGCTCCTAGAAAAGGCGACTTAACAAACGCCCGACACAAACGCATGCCAGACTTGGCGACGGACAGCAGACCACCAACACATGTCGGCAAAGCTCGCCAGGCCATTCCCCTTGCCCAACTGAGATGTCGCGCCATCCCGATCCTCGAATTTGAGAGCATTCGCCATTCGCCCCGATTGACCCGCCGGCTGGGGTGTCCTGCCTCGAATCACAGCAGACTCGAGTCTCGCATCCCGCCAGCCACCAAAATCGTACGTCCTGCATTCGACCCTCTCTCTGGCGACGAGAAAGGCGGAGGGCTGTTTTTTCGGTGCCCATCACGTTAGCTTTTGCCACATTGTGCCAACAGCAAGGCAAGCAGCAGCCTTTGCTGGCTGGATGTCTGGTGGGTGTGGGCTAGAGCTCCAGCGGGCTGTCAGCGCCTCTTGCCAGCAGCTTGGGTGCAGGCGGCCACTGAAACGCGGGTCCCTCCAGCGAAGACACAGCGGGTCCGCAGCAAGGCTGGAGGACGGCATCCTTGTCTGCTCGGCTAAGGTCCCGCCTTGACCAGCACTAAAACTCAAAATCCGAATCTCGTGGAGCCACAGCCATGGACCTCAAACCACGTTATCGCCCTCACAATGCTGCAATGCCCGACGACGGCCGCACCAACATCAACGGTGACGAGCGCAGCGACCGCCGCCTGAGGCATGACAGAGGCATGAGTTCGGCGCGTAGATCCCCATCGCCCCCGCTCCCCTTGGCCGCCGATTTGACCCAACGCCCTCGCGAGAGCCGCCGGAAGCCGACCAGGGCGAGCTCCCTCACGCGGCCCGGCATCACCACCACGACCGCCCCCGACTCGAGGCCCGGGGACCTCGACCGGCCTCATCCACCGCCCGACCCCCAGCGACACCAGCGCCACAAGTCGCGGGGCCGGAGTCGAGATCGCCCGCGCCGTCCCGAGAGGCCGCGCTCCCGCGCTCCCCGCGGCGACCCTCGCGACCCTCGCGACCTGCCTGACCATCCACCCTCCCTCGACCCCCGTCCCGACCGCTCGCGCCAGGAACAGCATCCCCGGGACAAGGAACGCCATCAATCCGCCGCCAGAGACCCTGCGCATCGCACAACGGGCTCGCCGCCCCCGTCATCCTCTAAACGCCCGCGGAGCCCCGGCCCTCCGCCATTCACAGACCTGGATCCGTCGGCGAAGAGACCTCGCCACGACGACCACAGCCCCCATCGTCCTGATCAATCCTACCAAGACCAGCAGCAGCACACCCAACACCCCGACCAGCGGCGAGGAGGCCGTCGGGACGAGGGACCTCGGCGCCCAGATTCGCCCTTTGGCCGCCGACGCTCGCTGTCGCCCGAACGCGACCCCCGACGCGACAAGCGATCCAAGAAGAAAAAGAAGAAGAATAAGAATCGTCGCGGTCGATCGAGATCCCCAGGCCCGAGAGGTAGAGACGGGGGCCCACCGCCCCGCGACCCGCGTGACCAAGCCCGACCACCTGGCCCCTATCCGCGAAGGGACTCTCCCCTAGGCAGAGGCGGCTACTCGCGCTCACCACCACCCCCGGGGTCGCGCCGGCCATCATTTTCCCGTGGCCGCTCTCCATTCTCTCCTAGACGAGCAGGTGGCGGAGGCGAGCGACCCCCGACGTCGTCTTCGTTCGACGCCCAGTCCCGTGATCGAAACACGCCTGACAGAGACCACCACAATCACCCCGACGCGCAGCGCAGGCACCACCATCAGGGCGAGGCCCGGTCTCCACCGCCGCCGCCGCGCGAGCGGGAGCGTGATCGGGAACGCGAGCCTAGGGGCAAAAAGGGCAGGAATCGTGAAGAGCGTTCCTCCCGCAAGTCTCAGCCGCAGGTCTCAGGCGCTAACAGTATAGAGGTCAACATGTCGGCCAGAGGTGGAGGGTACCGGGGCGGCCACAACTCGGGCGGCGGGTATCCTATGAAAGGTTCCTACAGTCAGGGGATGCCGTCCCGCCACCAAGACCCGAGGCGGTTTTCTCACTCGTCGGGCCACGCCACTCCTAATTCCTCCTTCCATGGATCGCCACCACCACAGTCGCCCTACGGCGGGAGCCAGACTTGGGGCAATCACCAACAACCACAACAACAGCAGTATGCATCACCAAGGTAAGCCATCAGATATGCCTGCATTCAGCCCTTTCGCTTTCTCGTTCCAAGATTTTCATCCTGCTTTGGGGGGCCAGGGAGCCAAGATTGATTACTAACGTGGTGTGTTCAGCCAATACCCTCCTCAATACCCTCAAGGCGGAGGAGGCTACACCCCGACGGGTCCGCATGGCCAGTTCCATCAAGCACATTCCCCTTCGTACGGTCCGCCATCAGGACCAAGCCCGCAGTATTCCACGTACCCACAAGGCCCAGCGCGAGGCGGCTATAGGAATGGCCCTGGCGGGTTCCGTGGTGGGAACGCCTTCGGCAACACCGGGCGCGCCGGATATCGTGGCAATAACTTCAAGAGCACTCACTCAAATAGCAGCATGCACGGCGGCAGTGGCCACACGAGCCCTACGGCAGCATCCAACAATGATGATGTGGCCATGGAGTCGCACGTGGAGGCGAACGGGCCTCATGCGCAACAACCGGAAGCCGCAGAGGAAGACAATCCTTTCAGGCCGTCCAAGGACTTGCAGGTCGAGGATACCAGCCCGTCCGCACAGCCTACTGACGATCCACAACCGCTGCATCAGCAGCAGGAGGGGTCCCTGGAGCAACAACAGCAGGATCGAGGACAGGAGCCAGAACAAGAGCAACAGCGACAGCAAGACATGCCTCCCCCAACGACGAGACAGCCTCCAACTGGTCCGCAGAACACCAAGATCAAGTTTCAAATGAGGAGCTCCAAAGCACCGGCCACGATGCCCAAGCCCGAGATCTCGTCCAAGTTCAACGCCATCCCTCAACAGCAACAGCAACAGCAGCAACAGCAACAGCAGCTACAAAAGCAGCAGCAACAGCGCCCCGAGTCCTCCAAACACGATCGAGACCCCCCTCGAAATGCGCCGACAGAGCCCGCGGCGGCGAGGCCAAGACATGACCGTTGGCAACGGCCACCTCACGACGCTCCCCGACAGCCCCAGCAGCAGCAACAGCAGCAGCCACCACAGCCCCGATTCAGGATAGTCAAGAAGTTGATGAAGCGCCCTATTCGGAAAGACCCCTTGCCTGCTGAGCTGGCAACCTCCGAGTCGGTTTTCTATCGCAAGCCCGGAAACGAGTCGGTCGTTGGCTCGGGAACATACGGAAAGGTGTTCAAGGCCATCAACGTGTACACCAAGAACCTGGTGGCGCTGAAGAGGATCCGCATGGAGGGCGAGCGGGACGGATTCCCCGTGACTGCAGTGCGCGAGATCAAGCTGCTGCAGTCGCTCAAGCACATCAATATTGTACAGCTGCAGGAGGTCATGGTGGAGAAGAACGACTGCTTCATGGTGTTCGAGTACCTGTCGCACGACTTGACGGGCCTGCTGAACCACCCAAGCTTCAAGCTAGACGCGGCGCAGAAGAAGCACCTGGCCAAGCAGATGTTCGAGGGGCTCGACTACCTGCACCGCCGCGGAGTGTTGCACCGAGACATCAAGGCGGCCAACATCCTGGTCAGCAACGACGGAGTTCTTAAGCTCGCCGACTTTGGACTGGCTCGCTTCTACGCGAAGCGTCACCAGCTCGATTACACAAACCGCGTCATCACCATCTGGTACCGCTCGCCCGAGTTGCTCCTGGGCGAGACCCAGTACGGCCCCGCCGTCGATATCTGGAGCGCCGCTTGCGTCATGGTCGAGATCCTGACGCGTTACGCCATCTTCCCGGGCGAGGGCGGCGAGATCAGTCAGCTCGACAAGATCTGGGCTGTCTTGGGCACGCCCAACCGATCCGAATGGCCGGGGCTTGTCGACATGCCCTGGTTCGAGCTGCTGCGCCCTTCTTTCCGCCGTCCAAACACCTTTGCAAAGCTATATTGTGAGCGCCTCACCCCCGCCGCCTTCACGCTTCTCGAGGCCATGTTCCGTTTCGACCCGACCAGGAGACCGTCAGCCGCCGAGGTCCTGGAGCACCCGTACTTTGCCAAGGAGGAGCCGACTCCAAGGCAGGCTGTCGAGTAAGCAATTTTTTTTCTGTTTTCCCCAACAGATATCCAATACACTTTTCAAAAAACGTGCTAACCCCTTCCGCCTACGTCCAACAGACTTGCCGCTATCGACGGCGACTGGCACGAGTTCGAGTCGAAGCAGCTCCGTCGCAAAAACGAACAGAAGGAGAAAGAAGCAAGAAGGGCCGCAAAGGAGAGGGAGAGGGAGAGTGCCAACGGCGGAGATTCGTCGACAGCCGCGGGCAAAGACAATGGCGACAATAGGAAGCGCCCCCACGAATCGGCGACCCACGACCAGCGCCAGCGCGATCCCAAGAGGCAGCACGTGGACGAACGCCCAGCGCAACAGCCGGAGCGGAAGCAACGGTCGAGCGATTCGACTCAAGCGGAGAAACAGGAACGGCAGCAATCGGGAGAGGCCGATGTGGCCGGCCCAGCAAAAGTTGCTGCCGCTGCCGCTGCCGCATCAAACCCGGAACCGGTGCCGGAGGATTCAGCTGTAGCAGTTGTGAGCGCGACAGCAGGCGATCCTTGAACCGCTGCTGCAGTGCCCGGCTGGCGTAACTGGCGTGTGGGTTGGACTTTTTGTTGCCGACATGCCCCGAATGAAGACTTTTCTTGCGTATCTATACCATGGTTGGGCAAATGGGGAGAGGGTTACTTTTCTTCTTCCTTTTCTGGTGTTGCCCACAGTTAATATGTGTGCGGTTGATCAGGTCGCCACTGCGCTGTCCTCGTTAGACCTACCCTTGGAGCAGTGAAGCAAAAGCATTATGGGTAGGACCAGGTGGTCGACGAACAAAAAAATGAAGGAAAAAAAAAAGATACGGACGGAGGTGTCGAGAGGGGAGCAAAAGGGTAGAAAACGGCTTCGGGTAGCTGAGCTCGGTTTAGGAGCGTCTTGCATGTTGTACCATAATACACCAGCGGAGAGACACTTTTTTTTTTTTTTTTTTCATTTATTTATCATTATTGACGATATCATCATCTAGCTTGACGTTCAGGGCCATGCCAGGGGGGAGAGCAGCATCTAGCTGAGGCGCTGGGAATGAACTCGCGTCCTGGTATTTCCTCTGAGGTTCTTACCTAGCTCGCTCCCATTTCTAGGCTAGATATTAGATGTGCATTTTACCACACGTTCTAGTTCATCGACGACATTTCAGGCAATCACAAGAGCAGGGCAAGCAACGGAGAGGCGACTTAGCTTAGCACTCTCGAACAGCCACGGGCAAGAAGCAAACATGCCACGTATGATTGTGACGATTGGCTTGAGAAATACAAATGAGAGCGAGTGGTCATAGGTCATCTAGGTCTAGGGAGACACTCTAGTTAAGATACGTGTAGAAGACCTCTTCATGAAACACACAAGCAGTCCTTGAGGATGTACCCTGGCCCCAGAGTTGAGAATAAGAGAGAACAAGTAAATAGAAGACAAAGGAAATTTCGATCGAGTCTGTCTCGTTCTACCTAGGTAGTTTGTATCCTTTAGTCATCTTGCCAACAAAACAAATGAAAATCTTGCTTGAAACGCCGGTAAAAAAAAAAAAAAAAAAAAAAAAGACAAACGAACAAAATGGGGTATGATGTGTTGCGTTGCGTTTACGCCCAAAAACCAAAAGGGAAAAAAAGAAGCATAAAAACAAACCAAAAGCCAAGAGACGCCCGCTTCTTTCGAAAAAGATAAACAAATAAAAGCAAAAAAAAAAAAAAAAAAAAAAAAAAAGATAAAGAGTGCCCTCTCCCACTGTGCCGCCAAAGACGACAAGCGTGGGATGGAATAGTACATTCGAATCGAAAAACCCCCCTCCCGTTTATTTTTTTTTTTCCTTTCGTGGCGTCGTAGTAATACAGGTCGGGCTGTCGGCTGTGGCTTGGCCAGACATGCAGGAATTAGTGTGGTGTGGTTGGACGTGGGTTGCGCCAAGGGGAGGCTGTGCCGTAAGTTGTAGTAAATGGGTGGGTGTTGGGTTGTGGAGGAGGCGTGGAGGCCTTCGCATAAGCCGACTCAGCTCAGCTTCAGCTTTTCTCGTCACGGGGGAGCAATCCTACAGCTGGTAGAATCACCCCACTTTCAGGAACAGGTCGTCCCCGCGCCGGGTAGGCGTCAGCTTGGGCTCCCAGCCGGGAGTCGCCGGCAGGCGCAGGTGGTCCTTGCTCGGTGGCACCTCGACAGTTGTTGCTCCGAGATGCTGCTGTGACTGCTGCGGCTGCTCGCGCTTCCACTGGGACCGGGCTCCCATGAACTCGCCCTCGTCTGCGGCGGCGTCCAGGCTCAGGCACACCGCCTTCTCGACCCCGACCCGCTTGGCGAGCAGCGCGCTGCCCACGCTGCCGACCGTGTTGAAGCTGTCTGGGGACTTGGGGTGGCTGTGGCTGCTGCTGCCGCTCCTGCTGCTGGTGTAAGGGCTGCTGCTGCCGTCGTCGCTGTAGGGGTTGCCGTAGTCGGCTGCTGCTGGTGATTTCCGCCCCGCCAGGTCACGGCTGCTAAAAGGGCCGCCGTAGTTGGTCCCGACGGCGCTGGCGCCCTGCTGCTGCGCACGCGGGCCGCTGCCAGTCAAGCTGCGTCCCAATGCCTGGCCCGCCACGGGGGACTTCGCAGGCTCGGGTATGGCGCCTAGAGTTAGGCTCGGCTGGCCGGATGGCGATCGTTGCAATTTTGCCTGTTGTTGCTGGTGCAGCTGACGCTGCTCCGGCGTCATGCTCCTGCGCACATCCCTGCGCGGGATCGCGGGGTAGGCGACAGGCGAGACGCCCGGGGATACGGGAGAGTTCTTCTTCTCCGGGGTTGCTGACGGCAGTTGCGCGACGGCCCCCGGCTGGCTCGAGAGATCGTTGTTCATGGCCAGCATCTTGGCGTAGGCCGATTTGGGAAACGGCGGCATCGGAGGGACCGGGTTCTCAGGATCAGAAAACTTCGGCTGTGGCGGGGTGAAGGGGGAGTAGACGCTGGAGCTCGCGCTCAGCTCCTCCTTGTTATGTCCCTTGGTGCCCTGGTCGAGGTTGATGGGCGACCCCAGCCTCTGTGGCACGTTGAGCGGCGCAACTGCGGCCGACGCAACCTCGACACCATTGGCCCCCTCCGACCGCGGGGCGTTGCCGCCCTTGAGCGTCGACCGGCGCCTCCAGTTGCCCCATTTGTCGGCCACGTAGTACGTCGTCGCCGAGTGAGGGTCGCCAGGTGGCGGCCGCCAGATCTGCGCCCCGTCCGCCTCGGCCTCTTCCTCTCCGTCCTCGGCGAACTCGGTCACGTCGCTATCCCTGCTCGGCGGGATGGCGAGCGTGAGCGTAGGCCTGATACTCCCGGACGGGGAGCCCGTCCACCCTCGCGAAAACTGCCCCTGCTCGTGTTGCGGTGGAGTGAACTGCAGCGACTCCCGCTTTGCCGTTGCTGCTGCTGCCGGGATCGCGGCAGACGCGTAGATTGGCCCTGCCGGCTGGAAGCGGCCGGCGACGATGTCCGGGGAGAGCGCCATCCCAATATTTCCCTCCGCTCGAGGCCGAGCGCCGCCCACGATGGTCTCGTACGGCCTCGGCGCCCACGCGTCATCAGTGCCGCCTCCTACGCCCATGGGCCTCGAGATCTGCATGCTCTGCGGCCGCGAGCCATTCTGGCTATTGCCCTTCTTGCTGCCCCCTCGGCTCCACGAGTCCCGGAGTCGTGCAAAGGCGCCGCCGGCGCCGCCACCGCCACCGCCGGGTCCGCCACGGCCGCCGTAGAACGACGACCTAGCCGCGTTCTCGCCGTTCTGCAGCCGGTCCCGTCTCCGCCGCCTAGCGAGAAACGCCAGCGCCATCAGCAGAAACGCACCGGCCACGGCGCCGACCGTGATACCAGCAACCTGGCCCCCACTCAGCCTGGCCGTCCCTGAGGTCTGGTTGGGTGCCGCCACGGGGGTCGCCGAGGTGTTCGGCGGGACCGGGGTGTTCGTGATCGTCTGCGAGGTATAGGAACTCGGGTTCGAGGCTTCCTTGCTCGAAGTTTGCCTAGGCGCTGTTATTAAGGTGGTTGGAAGGGACGAGGAGCCGGTGCTTGAAGTTCGTGTTGTCGTCAGAGAAGTGGGGGAAGCCCTCGGGGAGGTCACTGAGGAGCTCGCTGAGGAGGTTGCCGATGTTGAGGATGTGGTCGAGGGAGTCGCCGAAGAAGAGGTCGAAGAGGTCGTCGAAAATGCTGTCGAAGAAGAGGTCGAAGAGGTCGTCGAAAATGCTGTCGAAGAAGTCGTTGAAGGACCCCTCGAGGAAGTTCTCGAAGAAGCCCTCGAGGAAGTTCTCGAAGAAGCCCTCGAGGAAACCCTCGAAGAAGTTCTCGAAGAAGTCCTCGAGGAATCTGTTGAGGAAGCCGTCGGAGTAAACGTGCGTGTCTGCGCAACCGTGGTTGCCACGATGACCCTCTGCGTCGGCACAGCAAAGCCAGCTACCGTGTGGCATATCGAGTACGCCCCGGTCATTGAAGCCGCTGGGATGATTGTTAGCATCTGCCGCCCGTTGGGAGGACAGGACTGTACTTACGTGGCACTTGATCAACCGCGCAACGGCCAACGTTCATCTCGGCCGCCATGCACTGGACCGCGCCCTCACCGAACGTAGCCCCGGTCGAGCCGTACCTGAAGCATAGGCACTCGAGGGACGGGTTGGCGCCGCACGCATCTAAGAACCTGTTGTTCTCTATGAAAGCCTGGTAGCAGCCCTTCGCGCAGGTGGGCACAAAGGTGTTCGCCGCCGCCGCCTCTGGAGCGGCCGCTGAGGCATCCGCCGCGCGGGCGAAAGTCGGCGCTGAGGCCCATAGCGAGAGGATGAGACTGAGGATATCAGGCCTAATCGCCACGGAGCTAGGAGACATCTTGACGCGACTTCCATGTCGTCCCCTCTCCAGCATGTGCGGTGTCGGTTGCTTGCCCCACTGTTCGTTCGTCGTTCGATGTAGACTCGGTGGTATCGTAGGTTGGTGACAGCTGTGTTTTCGTGTTAGGTCCCGAGCAAAGCAAGATTCATGACGAGGAAAGGAGATCGTGAGGAAGAACGAAGGCGACGACGAGGGGCTGTTGGCCCGTTCAAGAGGCAGGGTGGATGGGGCCCAGCAACAGTAATCCAGCCCGGAATGGCCCATGACCACATGGCTGGGCGTGTCCGAGGCTGAATAAGAGGGAGCCTGCAGGTTGGGCGACTTACGAGGGGGCTGAGCAGCTGCGCTGCTGCGCTGCGCTGGAAAACCACAAGAGGCGGCCGCTCACCTCCCGCCATCGCATGGCCCAAGAAATCGCTGTGTCTCTGCTCCCTCGCAGCTGGGAGAATGAGGAATCAATCAATCGGGGTGAGACAGGACGTGGGCGAATCCGACGAGGGATTCGAGGAGAGTCACAAGCCCAACTAGCTTGCCAGGCAGCCAACGTAATATCGGGAGAAGATGGTAGACATCAAGAGTAGGGATACACCCACACTATCAGACTGTGGTATGGGGTGTCGGTATATCGAAGAAAGAAGGGATGACAGAAAGATAGACCGACAAGGGAGGACAGAAAGGACAAAAGGGAAGAATACAGGTCTAGGAGAGGATGACGCCAGGAACAGGAACGCGGAGAAGCATATCGACAGAAAGGAAACAGGTCCCCGGCGTCCTGACCGCCCATCGGCCGGGCGCGCATCGCTTCGAAGGGCCTTCGTCCGTCCGAGGAACCTTTCAAACACCTTACCTGACATAGGTACATTCCCACATGTATTCCCAGAATACTTTCATGCTGTCACCTTGGACGGCCCCAGTGCAGGCATCCCCCAGATGTGGTGCCGGCGCCCCAGTTTTTCTTTTTGGGCCCCCTTCGCGCCCGCCCGCCCACTTGGGTACAACAAACACAAAAAAACGACAGGACAAGGGTGCGCCGTTGCGACAGCGCGGCTTGCATGGGGAAGGGGCTGAGTCTGTCTTTTTCCCGATCTAGCTCCCCGAGTACAAGATGGGTGTGTGTTTCGTGGCAAGGTGGACGGCTTGTGACGCTTCCGGTTGGGTGCGTTTTGTTGCGTCATGCAGGCAGAGCGACGGACAGCAATTGGAGGTGACGAAGAGAGAGAAGGAGAAAAAAAAAAAAGCGCTCTGGATCAGATCTGCATACGCAGGACCCCAGCTCCCGCCGTGGTTGGCCCTTGTCCCGCAGGTGGGGCCCTGCTATTTCGGTGCTCAGCCGCCCACCCAAGGGGGCGCGGCAGGCGCAACCCTGGCCCACAGGAGGGGACGCACCCTCAGCTGTCAGTTCGAGACGGGCAGCCAATGGGGGCCGCTCGTTTGCTGACGACGACCAGATGTTTGCGGGTTTTTGTCTGGATGAGGCTCCTCCCCGTGCTCAGCCGCCCCTCAGCAGTCCCCATTTTCGGCTCTCGGGTAACGTCAAACAAAAGCTGTGGCCACTTTACGCGCTTACAGTTTACAAAAGACGGACAAGGGCGCCTAATTTTGGGCGGTAAGGCGACCAAAAAGGTACAAACACACCCCACCCCACCCCCGATTGTGTTTGCCGTGTTATTCAAGCGCCCAAACTGCCCCCAACACTCCCAGTTGTGTTGTCCTGCCCCGGACCCTCTTCGGCGCGTATGTGTACCCCTTGAGAGCTGCGCTTCCCGCCCAGGCTTCCTCGCCACCCACGACCAGTCAGAGTGCCGATGGATGGAGTCATCATGTCCGTTTTATCGCTACTATGTGGAATCACGTGCGTGAGTAGACGGCTAGGAAGGTGTGGGAGGTAGACCAACGTCGGCCAGCTACCAACGACCAACGAATCAACGTCCAGCTTCCAATCGTCTCGGACAAGACGTGATCCGTTGGAATCCGTCCAACACCGTCCCCCAACTTCCGGTCCGGACATGCGGACTCGACACAGGGGCAAAAGAGTAACGAACCAATCCGAGTTCTTTGGCCCCCAAGAGGTTCTTCCCACGAAACACGCCGCGCGGGGGACTCTGCACGCTCTGCTAGCTTCCGCCACTTCCAGAAGACTCGGCTGGCCGGACTCGGCGTTTCGGGTCCCGTCAATCACAGACCGACGTCGATCACAAACACCGTGCAGCCCCTAACCTCAACCTCAACCTAATGGGCCTCACGATCCCTCGTAGAATGTTTTGATCCACAGGCTGTCCCGTCGAGGGCTCTGGTTTGGATATGGCGCCATTGGCGACATCTGGGTATGCATCTCGACATGGAACTTGAAACCGGCCTTGCGGCAGGGCGTCTCCGATAACCACCTGCAGCTGCAGATCCGCTACCATCCAGTGACCGTAGTCGGATGCAATGTGGCAATGTCGTATGCACGCCGAAAGGGCTCTATCACGCGTTTCCAATACCTTTTGCCGTGCTCTAGAGCGCTAATCGAGGGCGCTAAGACTATCCCGATACGTTTCTTTTCGTTGCAGACTTGGGTTGTTCCTGTTTCTACATAAACCTGACTCCTTGACACTCCCAAAAGGTTACTCGCGTCATTTTGCTGCAGGAACCCATCTTGACACAAGAACGGGCGCTAACCCCGACACCTCTTGAAATCCAACCAAGGGTCCCACGGCATTCAAATCAGGTCCAGTCATCTGGTAGTTAAACTGGGGTGTCTGGTTTGCAAGTATGGGGTTTGTTTTGCTGTATTGTGGTATAAGTCTGAATGCACCCATGGTATCATAGCGTTCAGTTTGTTACTACTACGCCCACTCCGATGCATCCGAAAAAAAAAAAAAAAAATCCTCCCAAGCATCGCACCAACTATCAACAAAATACTAGCTACGGCCTGCACGTCGCCATCATTGTCATCAGAGCAAAATGTGTCCTGCCAAGTAGATGGCTGTAGCCGCCATCAGGGGCCTGCTGCTCGATCCGCGACGTGCACAATGTGACGACCCCTGAAATAAATCACGACGACGCCTCCTGTTCGGCGGGTGTGTAGTCCGACTTGGCACGGCTCGACTTGATGACCTTCTGAACCTGCTTCTCCGCCTCGTCCCAGTCGTCCGTCGACAGCTGGATCAGGTCGATGTTGTAGTACTCGGCAATCGAAGAGAGCGCGCTAAAGCTCTTGCGGTCGTGCACGAAGGTGATGCTGACTCCCACGCGGCCGAAACGGCCCGTTCGGCCGATACGATGCAGGTACGTCTCCGCGTCGGGCGTCCCATCACCCGGTCCCTTCATGGGCACGTCGTAGTTGACCACCAGGGAAACGCTCGCCACATCGATACCTCGGGCCAGCACGTTGGTGGTGATGAGCACCTTGGACCTGCCTGAGCGGAAGTCGTCCAGAATCCCGTCTCGGCTCGCACCCTCGAAAGCACCGTGTAGTACAGAGACCTTGTGGCCGTCTGCCTCCATCCGCTTCTGGATTCCACTCGCACTCTCACGAGTCTGAACGGAGTCAGTTAGTCGACAGAATCCCCACGTTTTTCCGAGCTCACACATCTAGCATCACAGTAGATGGATATCAAGTTGCCATACCTTGACGAAAATGACCGACGAGCCGATTGACATCAGGCCATAAAGCTGGCAGAGGATGCCGTACTTGTCGCTGTTCGAGGGGCAGTCCACGTACATCTGAGAGATACCGCGGACCGTCAACTGCTCCTGACGCAGCCTCATTTGATTGGCCTTGGGCGCAAACTTCTCCGCGTAGCTCTTGACACGGTCGGGGAAGGTGGCCGAAAATAGCAGGGTCTGCACGGTCTTGGGGATCAAGCTGAGGGTCGCGGGTTAGTTCAGTTGTAAAGCGCGAGACTGGTGTGGCCGCAAAGACCTACTTCTTCACTCTGATGCAATGCTCTCCCATGCCCTGCTGATCGAGCATGTTGTCGGCCTCGTCCACCACAAGAAGCTTGAGTTGAGACACATCGAATTGGCGGCGGCGGATGAGGTCCATCACTGTGCCAGGCGTTCCAACCACGACATTCGCCTGGACACCCGTCTCCCGCGATATAGAGCCGGGAATCGCGGCCTCGACGTTGAGGTTGGTGCAGAACTGGCCGATGGACTGGATGACGCTCTTGATCTGGCGGGCAAGCTCACGACTCGGAGCCAAGCACAGGGCCTGAGGCTGAGTGGGCTTATCGTAATCGACGCGGGATAGGATGGTGACGACGAAGGCGCCTGTCTTGCCAGTGCCAGACTGCGACTGGGCAATCATATTGCGCGGAGGGTTGCTCAGCATCAGCGGCAGAGCACGCGCCTGAATCTTGGACGGCTTCCTGAAGTTCATAGCCAGGAGGCCGTTGATGATGGGCTCGGGACTAAAGCGCGCGTATTGGTTTGGTTAGACTGAACAAGCAGAAAGGCGTCCGGGGCCCCGCACAATCTGCGCAAGTCACGTACAGTCCAAGATCGGCGAAGCTGCTGATGGACGACAGCGGACTGTCGGTGTCGGGGTCGCCCAGCTGGACTTCGACATCGTAGCTGGATTCGAGGAGACCGCTATGCTCTCCGTCGCCGGCGCCGTCGGTTTGAGGAATGGTTGAAGACTCGGCCGCCGACTCTGCGACAGCCGGCGCGGGCGCGGCGTCGGCAGCCCCCTCCGGCTTTGTGATACGGCTGGCAAGGTCTGCCATGCTTGCGGGCTGCGCTGTATACTAAGATGCGGAAGTGTTAAAGCTCTGGTCTAAGGTGCGGTGGGAAGGTGCCCTATGAGTGACGTCGGAGGTTGTCGATAGACGTCCAGACACTAGCAAGGCAGTTCAAGGGTAGGTGCAGGAAGGCGCCAGTGCAGGGTGCTCGAGGAAGGGGACCGAAGCTCAGCTCCATGGGGACGTCATTTTTCATAGACGAGAATGGAACCGAAAGCGAATTGAAGATACAAAGGGTGTTCTCACCTGGTCGGAATGCTCTTTCTTGGTTACAGCTCCGGATGCGGCTGCAGCTGCTCGCAGGACCGACTTTTTTTTTTTCTTTCTTTTTTCTTTTGTTCCGCTACTTGCTATCTTCGTCCACCACTTCCCGAAACACGACAGGGAAGCCTCGAGGGCGCGCCCAGCTGCCTCCAAGTTACAATGCCCCGCACTAGAGCTGTCCTGACTGGGTGGAGGTGGGGTTGGCGCTGGTGTCTCCGTGTGGGGATTTGTGGCGGGTGTTTGGAGTGGCTGACCAGCTTCCAGTGTGGCCGCTAGCTTGCTGAGCCACGAACACGGACCGCCCGGCGCGCTTGACCCAACGGCGGCGGGTGCAGCTGAAGGGGATAAACTCTGCTGGACACAATTGGGCTGGCGACGGGTACCAACATCAATGCGCCAACGCCTCTCTTCATCAACCACCTGCATAGGAAAACCCAGGCGTTGAGCTGCGATCGAGCGCGCCCGCGTGCGTTGTTTTGAGTGCGTGCGCCCTCGGGAATTTGCGCCGGTATCCGGCCGTCACCCCCCTCGCAGCGCTCCTCTTCCCCAGCTCGTTTGTTCTCCTGCAGGAGGCTATGCAGGCTGGGGGCCCACCACCTGCTCAAAACGTACACGACCCTTTGGCCACGCCTTGGCCCATTGGAGGGGTTGTTGACGACGACGGCCGACGCATTCCCCGAGCGGGCTTACATTTCGCCCCCGGCCGGACCTGGCTTCCTCTTGCGCCGATTTTCCCTCTCGCAAAGTCGTGACGGAACTTGAGCCTTCCAGTCTCCCCCGCCCCTGGATTCGATGTCCCGAGACTTTAGCAACGGTGCCGGTGCATGATCCCCGTCCCCAGGAACCGAACGTTCGCCCACAATGACCGCCGTGGAAACTGCACCAACCTTCGGCGCAGAGCTCAAGGTGCGCGGCCCGTACTCGAACTCCTGCCTTCACTCCCCGGGCAACGCAGCCGCGACAATCGCATCTTGCTGACAGCTTGCGGTGCAGGATGGCTTCAAACCTGCCAGCGCATGGGTCGCTGGCGGCATCGCTTGGATCGACGACCTACAGCAGTTTTACCGAGAACGGGCGGCCATAGAAAAGGAGTACAGCGCAAGGCTAACTGCACTGGCAAAGAAATATTTTGAAAAGAAGGCCAAGAAGTCGTCAAGCCTGAGTGTCGGCGAGAATCCTGTAATGACCCCTGGGTCTCTTGAGAGGTAATGCCCCCTTCTCCTCCTCTCTGACCTCTTTGCGCTCCGGCGACAGATCTGGCAGTCACTAACAACTCGTCCGTCTCTTCCGCGACACAGCGCCTCTATCACCACATGGACGACCCAACTGAACACAGTCGAAGCCCGAGCAAACGAGCATAACCAATACAGCAACGACCTGATCAACAAGGTTGCCACGCCGCTCCAGGGTGTGGCCACCAAGTTCGAGGAGCTCCGCAAGCGCCATGCCGACTTCGCCGATAAGCTCGAGAAGGAAAGGGATGCGTCTTACTCGGAGCTGCGCAAGGTCAAGGGCAAGTACGACAGCGTCTGCCAGGAGGTGGAGAGCAGGCGCAAGAAGACCGAGTCGGCGTTCGACAAGGCCAAGGCGCAGAGCAACTACCAGCAGCAGATCCTGGAGATGAACAACTTCAAGAACAGCTACTTGATTGCCATCAACGTCACCAACAAGCAGAAGGAGAAGTACTACCACGAATACGTGCCCGAGGTCATGGACAGCCTACAGGACCTCTCCGAGTTCAAGACTATGAGGATAAACGAGCTGTGGACCCTGGCTTCGAAGCTCGAATCCGAACTACTGAAATCCAGCGGTGAGCTGATAGAGCGCCAGACGCAAGAGATCGCCCGAAATCAGCCGCACCTCGATTCTTTGATGTACATGCGCCACAACGTCGGCTCGTGGCAGGAGCCTCCCGACAAGGTTTTCGAGCCGAGCCCGGTCTGGCACGACGACGACGCCATGGTGATTGACGAGCCAGCAAAGGTTTACTTGCGCAACGTCTTGAACAAGTCCAAGAGCCAGCTGGGTGACTTGCGCAGAGAAGTGGATAAGAAACGGCGCGAGGTTGAGGGACACAAGAGGGTCAAGCAACGGATCAGGGAGGGCACGGAGCAGAAGGATGAGGTCGCGGTGGTCACAATGATATTCGCCATGCAAGAGGATCTTCATCAGGTCGAGCGAAAAAGGACAACAGCCGAAGTTGAAACGTCGACTATCACGTCGGCGGTCGGCGACGTGACGCTAGGGGCCAAGAACCACAACTTCAAGGCGCAGACCTTCAAGATCCCGACCAACTGCGACCTCTGCGGCGAGAGGATATGGGGTCTGTCGGCCAAGGGGTTCGACTGTCGGGACTGCGGCTACACGTGTCACAGCAAGTGTGAAATGAAGGTTCCTGCCGAGTGTCCGGGAGAGCAGAGCAAGGAGGAGCGCAAGAAGCTGAAGCAGGAGAGGCAGGAGGCTGCGAACAAGCTTCTGAAGCCTAGCAGCGGAAACCATGCCAAAACGGCGTCGGTAGACAACGCGGCGGAGCTGCCGGCATTGACGCGCACAAACACGATGAACTCGCTAAGCTCGGGATACGCGGCCAGTGCTCGCCGCTCAGTATCGGGCGCCAGGTCTCCGGCACCCGACGACACGCCGGCGACCGAGCTTTCGGCAGCCCCCACGACGCCGGCACCCGCGCCCAAGCCGGCAAACACGCTACGCAAGAACCGGGTCATCGCCCCGCCGCCTGCCGCCTACATCAGCGAGCTGCCCGGGAGTACCGTGCCCAACGGGTCCGGCGGCGGCGCTGCCAAGGCGCCAGAGCAGAAAGGCAAGATGCTCTATGCCTTTGAGGCCAACGGAGAAGGCGAGCTCACGGTGGCGGAAGGGCGGGATATTGTGGTGCTTGAGCCAGACAGTAAGTCTCGTCCATTTTCACCCTGATAGATACGAGAAAGAGTTCACTAATAACGAGTCTTTGCGTAGCCGGATCTGGATGGATCAAGGTGCGGGCGGGATACAAGGAGGGGCTGGTGCCAACTTCATACGTGGAACTGGGGCCGGCCCCGTCGGCGGCGCCAGCTATTCTGCCGCAAAACACGGGGCAATCTGCAAGGCCCTCTTCGATATACTCTAACAGCGGCTCCTCGATCGGAGGGCCGGGAGGCGCGCCGTCGGTCAAAAAGAAGGGTCCGGCGGTGGCGCCCCGGCGAGGGGCAAAGAAGATCAGGTACGCCGAGGTGCTGTACGAATACACGGCGCAGAACGATACGGAGCACAGCATCGTCGAGGGCGAGCGGCTCGTGCTAATCAAGGAGGACCCCGGGGACGGATGGGCCGAGGTCGAGAAGGGCGGCCTGACCAAGAGCGTTCCAGCCAGCTACATCCAGCTGGTGTAGATATTTGCATGTACATTGGGATTCATCTGGCTTGTCTTTTTTTTTTCTTTGCGGCGGCCTCTCAGCTGGCCGCTTCGGTTGTGTTGTGTATTTGTGTGCGTTTATCCATTCAACGAGGTAGTTGCATTCATGCGGTGTCTGGCATAGGAACATTTTGATACTATATATACAGCCAAAAGCCGTCAAGGGCAGTCATTTCCGGATTGTGTCTCATGAAGCCTAAAGTGTCAAGAGGAACGGACCCATATACCATTTTGGCCGTCTCACTCGCCCATCTCCTTCGGCAGGGGTTGGATATCCATAGCACGCAGGTTATCAAGTTGGGACGAGTGATGCGTTCATATCAACATTGGTAGCACGTTATTAGGTTGGGGCGAGTGATGCGCTCATAGCGAGTTACACATGTATTAATCGGCGGTGTCAAATGGCATCACAGGGCAGCCAGTCTGTGGGGGGTTCTCCCAAGGAAGGTTCACAACGTCGCAGCACAGCCAGAGCTTCAAATGTCCCTGCATCCCCGAAAATGGCATCGGTCCCCGTTTTCGACTCCACGGACGGCGGGCGCGGGATGCCGGATTGGTTCCCAGTCGAGAATGAATTGAACGGGTCTTGGCACAGAAACGTGGGACCTAGGTCGTTGCAGAAATGAAAGCATGGGATCTGGCCAATTGGACGGATCTGCATGAACCCATCCTTTCGTTTCTGTGCGTGCGTGCGGCTGTCGTGTCTGTCGTTACGTCCCATCCCGAAAAAAAAAACTTGATTTTTCTTTTTATCTTGTCTGTTCTCCGTGGATCCTTTGTCACTTCGGCACAAAGTGTTCCCTTGTGCATGCATATTGGAACGACGCAAGCCCAGAATTCCATGCGCTGGCAGGTTGATCGATTCCGATCGCCAAATGGGCGCAACATTCTGAAACGGGGATTTGCATTGAAGGGAAAGAAATCAGAATAAAACTGGGGATTCTGCCGGGTTTCTCCCCCAAGATCTGCGGCGCGACGGGCAGCAGCAGCGACACCGACGCCCGCAGGTTTGGTCCAAGACCGAGGGAGAATCGGCTGGTTTTTGCAAGGTATGGAAATGGAATTTTCGGTGTGGTCTCTTGTCTTTGCCACGGCGGGAAGGGAGGGCAGTTCTAGGGGAGCCGAGAGGTCGGTCAAAGAAAAAAAAAAAAAAGAAAAGGGGGAGGCCACTTGGACGGGCGCGGCAACGACTCGCCCAGACTCCAGACAATAATACCGTAGGGTGAAGAAGGTTACTAACCGGCAGTCCACCGTCTCATGCCGGCGCTACCAAGGTGCCAATCTCAGGCAACTCCTCTCTCCGGCCGGGCGGTGGGAGTCGGCTGGCTGGGCGTGACGTTTCCATTTTGCCTCGGCCAGAGAGCCACTCGTCTTGGACTTGTCTGGGCTTCTGGTCTGGACGATGGCTGTGCTCTTGGCGGGCAAGCCCTTTTTGCGTCTAGTGCGGGTCCGTTGTCCGTTGTCCGTTGTGCGCACGTGTGTAGCGCCTAAAAAAACGAACACCGTTCATTCAACTGCTTTATTTCAACGCTGGGCGTGGCGGGGGGCCTAGAAAGGGGGCGGGCGGGAAATGGGCAACAATGAAAGATGGACATCGAACTCTGCAAAAAGAAGATGGCGGTTTTGCTTGGCCCCCCATCTGCCATCGAACGGCGTGGTATTCACATTTCGCATGTGCCAGGTTCGGCTTCTGGGTGGTGCAGGGTCGCACTCTCTCAATGCAGCAAAGAAAGGGACAAAAGTCGCTCTTCACTGGCGAGATTTGATTAAAATTAGCTTCCACAGTGCAGGACGGCGGGGTGTCGCGGCGGCGGCTCGCACTGTCATGCGAGGTGACTGGCCGCCGTCTCGACGATCGCTGCCAGTGCCAGTTCAGAGTGTCGGGGTACCTGCGGTGCCAGTGCGGGCTGCAGCCAAGCAGGAGGTACCTACCCGCTGGTCTTGGAGGTCTTGGAAGGTGTGGGCGACCCACCAATGCCGCGCCTTGGTCGGGGTGCCTCCCGTCTGAATCGATACGAGCCCAAAGTTGGCTGCGCGCTGTTTGGATGGCCGCTTCCTGCACCACGCCTTGCTTTGCTGGAAGTCTTGGCTGGGGATTCAAAACTCGCGTCGTCCAACTCGGTTTCCCACCCCCTTCTCCCTTTCCTTCCCAGGCGCACCCTTTTTAACCCTCAGCTGCTACTTGCTACTTGCTTCGTCCCACGCCCTGTCGACTCGCTCGTTTATGTCGACTTTTTCTCTCCCAACTAACTCTTCTTTTTACAATACTCATTTTTTTGTAATCACTCTTGTTTCTTGAAACAACCCACGCTCTTTCGAGATCCAGATCGCGATCGCTCTCCCCCGCCGTTTCCTTATTCCCACCCTTCGCTTTTGGCACTTTTGATTTCCGCCTTGGCTACCCGTCCATATAGCAACCATGAAGTCGGCAGTGCTTTCAGCCCTCATCGGGGCGGCCTCGCTGGCCTCGGCCTCGCTGGCCTCGGCCTCGCCCGCCGTTGAGAAGCGTCAGAACGCCAAGGTCCCCCACATCGTGGTCCGTGGCAACGCCTTCTTCGCCGGCAACGACCGCTTCTTCGTGCGCGGTATCGACTACCAGCCCGGCGGCTCGTCGGAGAACAAGGACCCCCTCGCCGACACCAAGATCTGCCTGCGCGACCTGGAGAAGTTCAAGAAGCTGGGCGTCAACACGGTCCGCGTCTACTCGACCGACAACTCCAAGGACCACAAGGCGTGCATGGACGCCTACGCCGCCGCCGGCATCTATCTGCTGCTCGACATCAACAACCCCAAGTACTCCATCAACCGTGACAAGCCCGACCCGTCGTACAACGCCGAGTACCTGCAGAGCGTCTTCGCCTACATTGACGAGTTCGCCCGCTACGACAACACCATGGCCTTCTTCTCGGCCAACGAGGTCGTCCACGGCTCGGCCAACACGTCGCTGGCCGCCCGCCACGTCAAGGCCACCACCCGTGACATCAAGAGCTACATGGCCAAGCGCGGCCTGCGCCAGGTCCCTGTCGGCTACTCTGCCGCTGACGTCTCGGAGAACCGCCTGCAGCAGGCCGAGTACTTCAACTGCGGCACTGACGACGCCCGCAGCGACTTCTTCGCTTTCGTAAGCATTGGTTTCCCGCATTGTTCGCCCACACCATGGCAAAGTGCTGACATATTCCCCAACAGAACGACTACTCGTGGTGCACGTCCGACTTCAAGACGTCGGGCTGGAACAAGAAGGTTGAGACCTTCAAGGACTATGGCATGCCCATCTTCCTGTCCGAGTACGGCTGCAACGAGAACAAGCGTGACTTTGGCGAGGTCAAGGCCCTGATGAGCCCCGAGATGACCCACGTCTACTCTGGCGGTCTCATGTACGAGTACACGTACGAGGCCAACAAGTTCGGCATCGTCAAGATCAACGGCGACAATGTCGAGGAGATGGAGGAGTTCGCGGCCTTCCAGAAGGCCATGAAGGAGAACCCGGCCCCCACTGGCATGGCCGGCGCCCAGTCGACGCAGAAGACCAGCAAGTGCCCTGCCAAGGACCAGTTCTGGCACATCGAGACCGAGTCGCTGCCCGCCTTCCCTAAGGATGCCCAGAAGTATCTGGACAACGGTGCCGGCAAGGGCCCTGGCCTGAACGGCCGCGGCTCGCAGAACTCGGGCCCCCCGAAGGTCGAGGAGGCTCAGCCTGGCTCTGGTCTCGGTGGTCCCGCTAACGATAAGAACGACAAGACGGGCAACAGCTCGAGCGCCGGTGCCTCGACTGGCGTCTCCTTCTTCATGGCCGCCTCGGCCCTGGCCGTCTCGGTCGGTGCCCTATTCCTGTAAACGGATGCGAGCGATATGGGAATGAGAGGGGGTGATTGGGTCTACCACCCCTGGAACAAGCACGACGATCAAGGATACCCGAAACGAACTTTTCTGGAGTGGAACAAAACCCGTGGCTTTTGAAATGTCATCAAGAGTCATCCGAGCTGGCCCGTACCCCTATCCCCATGGCGCGGGAGGCGTTTGTGTATAAAGCAATTTTTTTTTGTCGTTTGGATCTCATCAGCAGCACTCGCGTTCTCCGCAAGGAGGCGAGAGGCAAAGGAACAAGATTCTGCTTTTCTTCCACGTTTTGTTTTCTGGCGCATTGCATTATCACGTCGTTTTTATAACAAGACAAACTTTAATGCTCCGTGGTTTTTCTTGGTGACGAATTGGCTGCGGCAACCCATGTTTTTTTGAAGCAACGGCTACCCGCGTGATTATCGGACCGGACTTGGGATGTTAGACTTAGCGACAAAATAGAGGCTGTCACCTCTCCCCTGCAGACGGGAACGAGACTCCGCTTGTCTCGTGCATCAGTGCGTATTAGGGTAAGACGGTTCTTTATGACTGAGCAATGACCTTTTTTTATTTTTCTTATAGTAGATGGTAAACAAGCATGAGATGTTGGTTTGAACAGACAGCTGCACTTAATCCCACGTGGCTTTCTTTGGGCATCGAAAAACCTTCTCCCGCCGCATGATCTTGACGGGCTAGCAATAAACCCGCTTTTCCCATCGTGTCACTTTCACGACGTGCTATGTAGCCCTCACCTACCGTCCGGTTCACTCTAGTTACCCTAGATGCCGACAAAGGGATAATACAACAGGAGGGGGCTGGGGGATTATTGGCACTGCTCTGGGTTATGTTTTTGACGCGAAATGAATGCCGGATGGAATCGTCGACTCTGGCGAGCCGTAGTCGGCGTGAGCCAAGGAGCCGTCCCAGGCGATGGCGCAGCTCACGGGGCTCGAAAGAAACAAAATGTCCCAGCACCCTAGGTCCCAGATGGTTTTTTGTCGTCGTCGTCACCATGCGTGGCTGGGCCCTCGGCGCCATGTTTTTCTTTTGTCCTTGGGCGCCGAAAGTCCTCGCCGAACACTCGGCGTGGCCACCGTCCTCGCTCGGCGGAGGAGCGTGGCCAAGACAGGATACGAGGCTCATTTTTTGTTCTTTGTTGGTAGGTGCCCAGCGTAAGTCTAGTAGAACAAGTTCTCGCCAAGTCGAGATGTTCTCGGCCGCAAAAAGGAAGCGCGTTCGCCTTGACTAGACACCTACCGGACCGGGCTCGTGGCAGCCATACGCTCTCGGGTTCGTACCGTGAGTCGTTCCAGCATGTATCCTGCTCACCGCGAGAGCTTGTAGACATTCATAACTGCTCCTTACTAAGCGAGGATAAAATTATGGCTTTTTTTTTTCCCAATATAGGATGCGTCAAAGACACATTTCGCTTTGTCATAGCATGCTCACAGGATAGCTCCAAAACCCTTCCAGCTCAGATATGCAAGTTTATTAGATGCTGTGACTAACGCTAGACCAAGGAAACCTCCTCACCCTCACCACCCACCGACCCCAAATGCGGAAGAAGCCAAAACGCCAGCGACGACGACCAGCCCCGACGACGACAGGCCCAGCAGCCGCGGCCCCACGCACCCAAGGCCGAGCCACCAGACCAGCCGCCGCCGCCCACCGCGCAAGGGGCCGGACGCCGCCGCGCTGTCCTAGGCGGCCACCCCCGGCAGGTCCGAGCGGCGGAGGTAAGCAGCCACGACGGCGCCCTTGTCGCCCCAGGAGCCCGGGTTGTTGAACTGGCTGGCCGTGACGGCGCCGTCGTCGAACACCAGGTTGGTGGTGGACTTGGAGCTCAGCGAGTACCAGAACGTGGAGCGCGAGCGCTCGGCGTAGGCCATGTTGAGCTGGCAGATAGATCCGGTCCGCTCGCACTGCGGGTCCTGCCACGCGTTGTCGCTCATGCGGTTGAAGAAGGTCCAGAGCGCCGAGCCGTGCACCACCATCTGCGAGCTGCCGCTCATGTGGTGGCCCCACTGTGAGATGTGTGTTAGTGGTTGTCTCCTTGTCTTCTGCCCATTTGTATGGAGGGTTTACTCACGGCACGATAACACTGGTCGTTGTCGCCGGCGTTCTGGGCTGCGCAGTTGGAGAAGGTCGGGTCGCCAAACCTCGCATCGGCGCTAGAGATGGCGGGAAAAGGTCAGCCGTCGCGAATTATGCATGATTTCAGGGAGCGGAAAGGTGGTTGCCATATCAAAAAAAAAAAAAAAAGACTCACGTCCACGGTCCAGGGGCTCGCCGCGGCGTCCCTTGCCCCTGCCAGTAGGGCGCCTCTGTCTGCTCGAGGCTGGCGTACACGTTTGACGCGTTGACGTACGAGTACTGGTACAGGACGCAATGCTCAAACGACGTGCCGACCAGCCACGTCCCGCCCTGCGCCCCGCTGCTCTCGACCAGCACGCCGCGGCCGACGGCGATGTTCTGCGCCGGCAGGTTCGGGTCGAGCCCGTGGTCGGCGACCCAGCCCCAGACGCCCTCGAAGTACGCCGACGCCGTCTTGCCGACGTGCAGCAGCGCGAACGCGGCCTTGCAGCCGGCCGGGTCGGCACCCCCGCACTTTGTGCTGATCTGGGTGTCGACGGAGCCTCCCGCGCGGTAGACGCAGTTCCACATGGCCACGTCGCCGGGTTTGTCGCCCGCCATGTTGACCTGGGCCAGGATGGCTCCAGGGAGCACGTCGGCGGCCGAGATGAGCATGTCGCTCACCTGCGCCACGCCCTTCTCGCCGGGGCGGCCGACCATGACGACGGGCTGCGGGCTGGCGGCGTCGGCGAAGCGCGAGCCGGACCCCGAGATGGTGCTGAGGACCTCGCCGACGATGCGCGAGCCGGGAGGGACGTAGATGGTCTCCTTGGTCAGGTAGATGCCCTGCGGGAAGAAGACGATCTTGCAGCCGGCGTACTTCTTCAGGATGGCGTTGATTGCAGGGCCGTCGTCGTGGACGTCTGGTTTATGTAACGTATCAATAAGTAAGCAGGGCTAAATCACAACTTGGGGGGAAAGGAGGTGCCACGCACTGTCGCCGACCACGCTGAACTCCGGGTCGCCCTTGACGCTGACAAACTGGTCTAGGCCGTACTTCTCGTACTGCGGGATCGGCATGGTGAAGTACTTGCCGCCGGAGACCAGGGCGGCGGGCCGGCGGATGGGGTAGGAGGCCCCCTGCTGGTAGTTCTGCGGGTTCGCGTTGCCCATGACCCAGGTCTCGCCCTCGGGCACGGAGCCGGAGCGTAGCGTGCGGCCGTCTCCCGAGGCCACGACGGCGACGGCGTCGTCGCCGACGCGCAGGTTGTCGAGCACGACGGAGCCCTGGCCGTTGCCGCTGACGTGGGCGTTGACGGCGGCGCGGCACGAGCTCACGGACGAGTCGACGAGCGACAGGGTCCCCGCGCTGTTCTGGGCGCCCATGTCGACGCCGTACTGGCAGTTGCTAAAGGATACGTCCTGCACCACGGCCACGAAGACGTGCCCCACCGAGATGCCCACGGTGCACCGGTCAAACTTGAGGCCCTTGAACTGGTACTGCTGCGAGTTGAGGCGGATGCCGATGGCGCCGCCTTCGAAGACCGAGTCGGAGATTATGATGCCGGAGCCGCCCTCCTTCATCGTCATCCCGATGTGGTTTGAAAAGTTGGGCATGACGACGTGGACGTTGGTGAAGCTGGTGCCCTGCGAGACGGACCAGTCGATGGCGACGGCGGACCCGTCGGCGGCGATCTCGGTGGTGTCGACCTTGAAGTTCCGCAGGGCCATGTAGAAGTTCTTGGTCGGGCTGCCCTCGCCCTGCCACCGGTCGTAGCCGTTGATGACGGGCTGCGAGCCGAGCTCCGGGTCCGCGATCAGGGTTGGCGGGTCCAGGGGGTCGCCGACCAGGAACGTGTTGACGTACATCTGGATGGGCTTCTTGATGCGGTAGCGGCCTGGCGGGATGTAGACGTATGCCGGGCGCGTCGTCACCGTGTTCCCCTCCCTCGACCACGCGCTGAGGGCAAAGTTGAAGCCCTCGGACGCGTCCCTGGCGCCCGTGTTGTCGGCGCCATACTGCACCACGGTCCGGTAGTACTGGAAGGTCGAGTCGGTGCTGTAGGGGGTCGTCCCGTTGTGGCCGATCTGGGCCCTCCACCAGGCGGATGGGTTGCTCGCCACGGGGCCGGAGCACTGCTGCTGCCGCACCTCGACGACCTTGGCGTCGTCGGGGAGGGCAAGGCTGACTGCCGTTCTTGTGCCGGCCAGGAGGGCGCTGGCGATGATGAGACCGGTCCTCATGGTTGGAGATATAGGGGATATCTATCCCGCACAAGAACACGGGGCGCGCAAAAGCTGCAGCTCGCAGGTGTAGTAGTGATTGAAAGCATGGGACGGCATCGCCAGATATCCTTTATATAATGCGACCACGCCTTTCCCCTAGGAAAAAAAAAAAAAAAAAAAAAAGTATTTGATGGCCAAGGATCTAGAACTAGCCCCAAACCCTACAGACCCCAGCGGGGCGCATCTGCGACTGCGATCGGTTCATTGCAGGATGGTGCATATAGGCGCAACCATCCCCTCATCCTCGTCGCGGATGGCGACGGGCCGGAGAGAAAAGAGACCTGAGGCGTGCGAATCATTTGGCTAGAAAATACGACCTTTGGCTCCTGGGCGCTGTCAGCTCGCTGGATTGGGGACAAGGCGCTGACTGTGCACCCCCCACACCCCACTCCAGGCAGAAGCCAATTTAAAGCGGTGCTGATCCCTGGCCAAGGAGAAAAAAAAAAAAATCCAGAGAAAATTCATGTGGACGAAAACTGCCTCCGGAACCAGTTGACCGCCTGGTCCTCCGCTTTGAGGCCCAGCTCCGCCTGCCGGGGGTCGGCCGGGTTGCCGCGGACGGCGAAGCCGTGCGTGGCCCCCTCGTAGACGACCACCTCGTGCATCTCCCCGCCCTCGCCGTCTTTAGCCGCACCCAGCACCCTCTGGAGCGTCACCATCTTCTCGCGGCCCATGAAGGAGTCGTTCTCGCCGTTGGCCACGCTGAGCGGCACCCGCACCCTCTCCAGCGCGTCGGGGATTTTGACCATAGACGGGTGCGCCGTGAAGCCGCAGTCGACCAGCGGCCTGCCGTCGGGCTTGTACTCGGCGCCGCACAGGTCGATGGTGTGCTTCCCGCCCCAGCAGAAGCCCACGGCGCCGACCTTGCCGTTGGGCGGTGCCGCCGGGTCGCCGCCGCCCGAGGAGCGGCGGAGGGCCTCGAAGAAGGCGTGGATGCGCGGCGTGGTGACGGAGCCGCGGATGCGGATCAGGCGCGGCACGAAGACGGCGAGCAGCTTCAGGACAAGCCACGGCTTCAGCGTCAGCGCCGCCCACCAGGACGGGCTGGGTGTCTCGACCTGGTCCAGGAGCGAGAGGCTGTATGCCGGCGGGGCGGCGCCTGTGTTTCGGTAGGTCAGCTCGTTGCTGCAAACTGCTTTTGCCAGTTGGAGCGGTGAGTGAATGATGATGTTTTTGGGGACACACCGTCCATGAAGTCCGGGAGGTAGACCACAAAGGGGCCCCTCCGGGCATACGAGTCGGCCAGCGCTCTCGTGTTGAGAAGCTCCCAGCCAAAGATGTCCGGGACGATGACCACCAGGCCCAGCGGCTCGGCCTGGCTGTTCGGGTCGGGGCGGGCGACATAGGTCGGCAGGCCGTGGATCGTCTCCACCGTCCCCGTCGGCTTGGCATCGCCCCGGAGAGTGCCTTTGAAGCAATCCTGGCAGAAGCCGCCTGGCGCCATCTCAGTTGGAGGATTTGCTTTTTTTTTTTTTTATGGGGGCTATAGGAGTGTTGTTCACCCGACTGGGTCAGGATTGTTTAAACTTGGAGAATCAAGGGAGAATGTTTCGGGGTATTCGGCTCCTTTTTAGTTGCACCGTATGTGCTCGGGGTGCGCAGACGGGGTTCGTTACATTCTTTGTGCCGCTGACCCGCATGTCGCCTGTGTCAGCCTCTCCCTCGGGCCCTCCAGGTTGTTCAATCGGTCCATTCTCCCACCCCAAAACATTCAGCCCCTCCAGTTCGGATAACTTGAAGCTACCGACGCCGCGTTACAAAACGGATTACCAAGACGGCGCCATGGTTTCTTGCATGTGGTCCCTGTATCACAAGCGTTCTCTTCCCCCAAGTGCTTGCATCTGTGCGCTACAATGTCACACTCGGAGACGGGCGTTTTTATTGGCTGGATGGGGAGACTAGCTGATCAAGTCGACAAGCGTGCGTGGTGATGCGGGTGGGGCCAGATTCGGCATAGTACAGCAGGTTATTGCAGCAGCCGAAGCGGGGTTCAAGCTGTTGTAGCTGACAGAAGGCACAGAAGAAATTTGATGCTGATAGCCATTTCCAGGGTTGGCGGCTTCAGGAGCCCATCAGCCAACCCAGGGGCAACAAAAGATCTCGGCAGCTAGCAATATACTCCAAGTTGGAGACCTGAGGCCAGAAAGCACCCAAAAAGGATAACATCCGCGAGGAGCAAACACCCCGCTGAGAAGATGGTTAGATTCTGCAAAGCCCCTCTGCTTGTCTGCATGCGCAGTCCCTGTCCGCTTGTGCATATGCATGCGTGCGTGAGATAAATCCTCTTCAAACACGGAAATAACAAAAATAGGTCCACGCCGACGCCTCCAATTTTGCCTCGGGGGTCACCAAGGATGAGGCTTATCAGCAAGTCCTCGAGCAGGCCGAGGCCCTATTTGACGGCCAGAGGAACTGGGTAAGGGCTGTTTCGTTCCTATATTCTGGGCACCATGGCAACTAACACGCAATGACAACTCAGGTCTGGTAAGACGAGAACTCGCACGCACCACCCACATCATATTTGACTACACCGTGCTGGCTGCTCACATAAACCCGTCAAACGAACTAGCAACCTTTCCAACGCCGCCGCTCTCCTGTGGCACGCCTACAAGTCCCTCCCGGCCCCGAGCAGCGACGTCAACTGGGCCGGCTTCTACACCCTGGACCCCAAGCCGGGCCCGGCCGGCCGGCCGCAGCTGATCCTGGGCCCGTTCCAGGGCAAGGTGGCGTGCCAGACCATCGCCTTCGGGCGCGGCGTGTGCGGCGCCGCCGCCGAGGCCCGGACCGCGCAGCTGGTGCCCGACGTCGACGCCTTCCCGGGCCACATCGCCTGCGACTCGGAGAGCCGGAGCGAGGTGGTCGTGCCCATCGTCGTCTCGGAGGATGGCAGCGGCAGCGGCGGCAGCGGCCAGGTGGTGGCCATCATCGACGTCGACTGCGCGTCGCCTGGCGGTTTCGACGACGTCGACCGGGTCTGGCTTGAGAAGCTGGCGGGACTTATCGCGAGGAGCTGCGACTGGTAGTTAGGTGGGGAGCTGGGTGGTTAGCTGGTATGGGTGGGTTTTGAATACTGCTAGAGGGGTAAAATATAGACGGGAGGACATAAAATGTTTGGTCGCCGTTTTCTCAAGTCTATACGTGTTCCCTCGACGGACCAAAAGCGCCGGGATAGACGCGGTCGGACTACCCCAATCCCTCGCACCTTCTTTCCTCGACAGCACGGCCAAGACTCCCCGAGAACCTTGCGCCGGTGAACGCGAGGAGGCACGACCAACTTCGACCCCACCGGATCTATCGCGACTTCCAGCCCAACACCCACCCCCAAGTGAACGAGCACCAGAGACACTTACAACTTCCCGTCTTTTTTTCCCTCCTCCATTCTAATATCTCCTCACCTCATCCATCACAACACCGACCAAACCCAATGGAGACCAATAACGAACCGCAGGTAGAAAGCGTGACGGATCGTCCCCGTCGGCGCCGCGGCAGGCCGCCCAAGTATGCTAACGAAGCCGAGAGGAAAGAGGCGCAGAGGCTCCAAGCGCGCCAACGCCGCCAACTCGAGGCGAAGAAGCGACGACAGGCCTCGCAGCAGCCAGTAGTAGCTCCCCAGCCCTCTCCAGAACCTCTGCTCACGGCAGAGCCGCCCTTCCGTCCGGTAGACGTGTCGTTCTTCCACTACACACCGCAGGCGCCGCCGCCATCTAGACCACCGTCGCCATCGCCGTCGCCGCCTACCGGCTTGGCGGGCAACTCACCATCCACCAGCTTGGCGGACAGCTTCGTCATCGTCAACGGGCTGCCCAGGTCGCCCTCACCGAACCCAGCTCGCCACTCGGCCAAATCGCCGTCCCACGAGTTCGATCTCTCCGTCGGTACGATTACCGGCGGACGGCCTGCTACCCTGCCGCGGGCGCCAGATCATGAAGTCACAGTCACGACGTCGCCCTGGAGCCGGCAGGATCACCAGTCGCAGAACCAGCACGCCCACCACATTTACAAAGTCCACCATGTCTACCACCACCACCACGATTGTCCATACCACAGTCCGGCTCAGCCGACTCAGCAGCAGCAGCTCCAGCAAGAGCTCCAGCAGGATCCCCAGCAGGCGCACGAGCAAGACCTTAAGCAGGACCCCCAACAGCAGGCGCACGAGCAAGATCTTGAGCAGGACCCCCAACAGCAGCCACCTCGGCAGCAGCCCGAGCAAGACTAGCGTCCCAAGGCAGCAACATATCGCCACTCAACCATGATTGCCAGGAGCAGTATGGCAGGCTACAGTGTATGCCATGTGTACGACGCACGAAAGAGAAGCAGAGCAAGAGCAAGAAAAAGCAATACGTCTTCATTGGGCTAGCCTATTCCCTCCTTAACGTTCTGACTATCAACTCCCTCCCCTCCTTCTCCTCGACTCCACGATGCACCTCGCGCACTCGGCGTCGGCGAAGCTGAGGAACAGCGGCACGACGGGCTCGCGGACCCGGCAGCCCTTGGTGCCGCACCACTCCCAGAGTGCCGCGGCCGAGGAGACGACCGTCTTGCACGACCTGCAGTAGTAGAGATGTGCGATCCAGTTGCACATCTCTCTCTTTTTTTTTTTGTTTCCTTTTCTTTTTTTTTTTTCGTCTTTGCTCTCCTCTCTGTGCTGCCAGGCAAAAACTCTTATTCCGTCCACGGGTTCTTGGTTGTGCTTGACTGATTTTTTTTAAGCACTGGGAAGGGAGCTTCTCGAGCTGGGAGAGTTTGACCAAAAGAACCGGGCAGATATTCAAAATTGACCGTTGGGTGGGTTCTTAGGGGTATGGTATTGGCCAGGTCCAAAAGATTCTCGGTTCTAATTCACGAGGTAGAACTGTGGCCACTCGATTTTTTGGGGAAAGCGGCTTGATATATGGGAAATTGCAAATAGCACGACTTGGCCGTGCATTCGAGACATCATCTAGATCCTGGGTGGCGTCCTCAAAGAAGAACAAAGGCAACTAAGGCACGTGGATTCCGTCGCAGCATTTACACTATGAATAGAAAACAAGACTTTTGCGAAGACAACCGTTGCTCTTTGTTCCAAGAAAAGACACTCGGTGCTCTCGGGGGCGCCCCGCTGGTGCTTGCGCATTCTAGCATCGCGATTTTCGCCAGACTCAACTAAAAACGACTATAGACTAAAGTACATAACTCCCTTTCCGGTTCCAGAACATCTCCTCGGCCTTTCGGTTTCCCAAGAATAAATGTCGCCCGAGCCAAAGGGCCAAAAATAGGCCTGGGCAGTCGCCACGTGCTCGCACCAGCAAGGGATTCTACCCTCTCGCTCCTTCTGGGACCTCACCTAGGAACTTCGCAACAAACCCTGATATTACACAGCGGTGACACGTGGGTTCACCCCATCACGTTCACACCCGGCCCTGCTCTCGATCGCGACGCGCCAAGCCGCCCACTACCACACAGTAAAGCGCCAGATCTAGCGCTTGCGCTGCTTCTTCTTACCACGGTCCTCCTCGTCATCGAGCCCGCTCTCGCGGTCTTTCCTCTTGGCTTTGCGCTCAAGCTCGTCCCAGCTCTCTCCCTCATCATCGTCTTCCTCGCTTCCTTCCTCGCTCGCGTCGTCGGATGCGTTGGAATCATACTCGGAGTCCTCTTCACTACTCTCTGAGGCCTCCTCAAGTTCTGACTCGCTGATCTCGAAGGCGCTCTCCTGGTCGTCCTCGTCGTCGTTATCCTCATCGTCCGAATCCGCCTGGAGGAACGACCAACCGCCATCGACGAAGAACTGGTGCGTGTCAGACGTCACCGTCTTCATGATGGTAGGCCAGTTGAGGTTGAGTGGACCCTCGGTATATGCTATATCCGACTGATCCAGGAACTCCTTGACATCCTCAAGAGACTCGACGGGAATTGTGTTGACGTGTGTTGGTGCCCGAGTGAAGTCCTTGAAAACAAACACAAGATCGAAATTCTTGAGACCGAATTGGACACGCTCCAGATGGGCAACCTCGATGTCTTCGAGAGTGACAACCAAGAAGGGCGGCTCGGTGATCTGGATGAGGCACTCGGTAGTGGGCTGGATGTAAACGTTGCTGCGGAACGGAACACCATTGAAGCCGAGCTCGCGCAGCGGCATGTCGACCTCGATGTTCTCCGAACGGCCCGCCTCGGCGATCTTCTCGGCGAAGGCCTTGAAAAGTCGGTCGAGATCGGCACGGCGGCGGCGCTCCTCCTGCTCCGCCTCGAACTCGTCCTCATCGCCATACCGGTACTTGCGCTTGCGGTTTCCAGTCTCGTCGAACTGGATATCGGTCGCTTCGCGGTAGAATTGCACATCCTTGGTCTTCTTCTTGTTCCCAATAAGGATGGGATCCTTGAGATGGATGTGGATGATGACGATGAGTTCGTGCTGGCAGGGCTGGAAGAACAAGTGCCGGACATTGGAGAAGAGGATGTCGACCCTCTGCTGGGCGGCCAAGGGTGACTGGTAACGGATGCCGTTTTGGTGGATCTCGACCTTGCCGGGGACACGCTTTCCCTCCATGGCAGGACGAATGAAGACATTGTCCAACACGGCCGGGCGGCGATCTGGAATTGGGAGTTACCACGGTTAGCCATCAACATCGCTGGTTGGGTGAGGGGTGGGGCACGTGAGAATCTCAGCACCGTAGACTTACTTCGAATCTCGACCAGCTTCTCCTGCTCAACGACATCTTCCATGTCTTTCTTTTCTTGCTCCTTCTTTGCTGACTCCTTCTTCATATTGGCGATCTGGTTGGCGATCTCGGTGTAGCGATCACCATCCAGTGACCGGAACGTCAGGCTGCGCACAAAGTGTGCGGTGGCGTCCTCGAAAGGCTGGTCATCCTTCCTGCCCACACCCTGGCCGGGCGAGAGGAAGTTGATACGGAGGAAGGACCACTCGCCCTCGTCGCTTTTGCTGGCGTTCTTGATGGTGTGGATGTGGAAGGGCACCGGCCGACCCATAACCGGCACAATGACAGTGGCATTTTTCTGATCGACGACAATCGAAAGGTCGCGGATCTTGGGAGGGAGCTGGTTGTCCCTCTTGTACGACTCGAAGCGCTTGAACTTCTTGACCTCGGTTCCGTTCTGGTCGTTCGTTGACTCGGCGAACCTGGCCAGGCCCTCCTTCTGTTTCTTCGTGGCGAGCTCCTTCTGGTGCTCTCGCCTCCGCTTCTCAGCATCCTCGTCCACCTGCGTGCTACGTTCGGAGCGGAGTCGGGTGCTTGTGATGTTCTTGGTAGCGACCGCGCCCACGCGGGCCTCCTTCTTCTCCTTCTTGGGCGCTGGCTGCGCCTCCTCGTCTTTGAAAAAGAAAGAGCTGGCGTCCGCATCGGTCGGGGCGTCGCCAGTGAAGACTACGGGCTCGGCAGTGGTGACGCGCACTGTGTCGATGATGACCAGTGAGTAGACCTTGCTGTTCTTGTCCTGCGGCGTTGGGTTCTCAATGTCGGAGAAACCAGAGGTGATGCAAAGCGTCATGCCATCCTTGAGGGAGCGAGAGTTCTTTGCATTCAAGATCATGGTCGGGTCGCGATGCTCGAGACCGATACCGCAGCCGATGTTCTTAAGGAAGTGCTTCTCGAGCTCGGGCTTCTTGCTCTTCACGTAAGCAAGGGCCTTCTGGTAGACCTCCTTTACGACGGCGCCGTCGCGGATCTCCTTAAGGATCAGCTGGTGGGTGGCGTGTAGGAGCTTGTAGTTGGACTCTTGCGACTTGTTCGGGTCGACCAGGAAGGTTCGTGCGATGGACGAGCAGTATGACCTATACCGCAGGCCCAAGGCAGAGATTATGATGCCCGGGTGGAGGTTATCGTTGTTCGGCTCGGTCGCCCATCGAAGATCGTACTTGCCGCCGCTCTGGACGTTGGGTCCCAGGATCCAGTCGAGCTGCTCCGGGTCAAAGTCACTAGGCAGCTTCTGCTTGTTAGGCAAGGTCACCGTCTTCCACCACTTGTCGTCGTCGAGCTTCTTCTCGACCTTCTCGGCCAAAGCGCTATGCTTGACCTTCTTCTCCTGGTCGAGGATGGCTGACATCTCGTCGAGGAAGAACGGGTGCATCAGGGCGACGCAGGCCTTGGAAGATGTGCGCATTGCCCTCAGCTCAGCCTCATCCTTTGTCGCGAAGGCAGCAGCGGAGAGGGCCTGCGCAATGTCAGACTCCTCCACATCCTTGCAGTTCTCGGCAAAGATCTTCTTCCACTCGTCGACGAACGGGCCTTTTGCGGTGTCCTTGGTGAGCACACCGACCTTGTTCTGCATATTCCATAATGACCCAAGTTGTTAGCTAGGCAACCTCGCGCGCACATTTGAGCGGGGACTCGGAGGGTGTGACTCACGCCGGCCTCTTTGATGGCGTCGGTAATCTTGACGAACGCCTTTGCATTCTCGGCGGCATCCTTTCCCCTGACAAGGACCTCGACGGGGAACCTGCCGCCTTTGATCTGGTCGAGGTGTTTCGCTGGAGTAAAGTCAGTGGGATGGTTTTTGGCGGAGCGTGTTGCTGGAGCGTTATTGGGATGTGCGCACCTTTCTTAGCGGTCGTGAGGATGTAGAGGGTGTCGATGGTGAAGAGCATGAGGGTGGTCGGGAACTCGTAGCCAAGCAGCCAGAACTGCACGGGAGTCGCAGAGTTAGCATTTCAAGAGTCGCAATAGCGGCGGCGATAGCATACGGGTCGCAGGATTGATGCGAGGCGTGGGATACTGACATGCATCGCATTGTTCTTGTGGTACTCGGGGCTCTCCTCGACCTTTCCCATCATGATGAGAATGGACGAGACGCCTCCGAAGAGCGCATCGCCCGATCGCTTGTCCGACTTCCAGGCATTGATGAAGTGGGAGACTCGCTCCTGGAAGAGTTTGCCGTCGATCTTGATTTCCGCCATGATTGCGGTCGCGCGAGTTGTGTTGCGACGGATGGCAGACGCGACCGACGACGAGGCTGGAAGCTGGTATATGAAGAACCAGAGGTCGCCTTTGATTTTGGGCCTGGCAAAATCTCGGGACCGGGCAGGCTTCCAGAACTCTCACACTTTCGCGTCACGTCACGCGTTGCTGCGGCAGTGGCATTAATTTGTATGGTCCGTGCGTTCTGGTGGGGCAGCTAGTGGGGCCTGTATCTGCACTTTGGATCCTGTGCTGCTTGCCAGCCTGAGGCAGAAACTTCAATATTTCGTCACTGCGCATGCAGATGCTGCAAGCCTTTGGAGCGCCTGGCGAACTGTAGAAATAAATTCATGTGCTTCAGCAACATTCACGACGGGACAATCCTATCCTTTCCCTCTTTTTCTTCTTTGTGTTGTCCCATCATCTAAGTCACCGCTACGCTTCTCCCGAGAACTAGATCTTGCAAACAAACCCGGCACGTATTTATTTCACTACCGCCAGTGCAGGCAAGTATCCGAGACCAAGATGCAACGTGAGAGAACAACGGCCAACGGCTCCCACATGAGGGCGGCCATCGTGGTGAGCACAGCAGGCGAAAGCGGCCAAACATAGCCCTGGGAGACCAGGAACGGATAATGCCGCAAATATGGATTGCTCAGCAAACACAACTCCAGGTCATGACGGAGCAATAGGGCGTATTGAACTCGCCCTTGGCCTCCCTCTTGGCCTCGGCAATATGCAAGGTGCAAGGTCGTGCTGCCTGCCTTAGTGGCCGCAGATGGCCGAGACCGCCCGACTCCGACAACAGTCGGCGCATCTGCCTACCGCCAGGGTCTGTCCCGTCGTTTCGGCAGGGCCATGCGCGTGCCATGAATAATACATGTGCCAGACCGAAACTTGCGATGACGGCGGCCTTGGGCCTGAATTAATAATCATCAAGGCCTGCGTGAGCGTGCCTTTGCAGGCTGTCATGGAGTCCAGCCAAGCCCCACCACCCACCCACGCGAGTCGGCGTCTGCCAGAGCGGGATAACTTTGCCCATTTAAACCCATTTTTTCCCTTCCCCTCCATGATTTTTTTCTGTCTGGCCCGAGGGGATGTTGTCCAGGAAGAGCCGATCGAATTATTCCGCCCGTCCATACCCTTAGCCTTTTCTTCCCGCTGGGTGTGTTATTCGGCGTTTGGATTCGCCCAGTCACGAGACGCAAGAATTGCGTGCGTTTGATGACGGAATCGAGTCTAAAGCAACAACCAACAACAAACGAGGCCTCTGATTCGACAATAGCTGTGCGCCGCCCGTGATCCGACAAGCAAAACGTGGGCGCGAAACGTGGGAGAGAGCGTGGGGTTTACAGCCTGTCTGTGGTTTTTATTGTGAATTATCCCACTTGACACCTCCCCGGTCCGGAAATCGTACTGCTTGCGTGGCGAGCGAGCCAGACTGGGGGCTGACTGTATCTACTATACATAGCTCGACTTGCCGAACAAAGCAGCTCTAGAATTGTGATCCGGGCCAGAAACCGCGCAGGCTCAGTCTCGGAATTTTCGGGGTTTTGAGGGTAGATCGCTTTCTCGGCGTCAAACTTTGATCTTTGTTGGCTTTCATCTGAAGCACCGCAGTCGAGTTGAAAGCAGGAAACCGCCATATTCGCTCATTGGCCTATCCCGCCCGTCCTGGCGCGCGTCTATACTGCAAACGCGCTTGATATCATTTGAGCGCGGGTGGCCTCCCGTTAGTGGCTGGCACCGGCACCTATCTCCGAGAGGCTCCTCGTGCTGCCCCGCGTTACACAGCGACAAACAGCTGCCAGCCCTACTGGCCTCCCGCACAAGCCAAGGTCATCGACCCGGTCATCCCAGCCATGGGTCTCCTGTAAGTCTTTTACTCTGTTTTTGAGTTGGAAAAAAAAATCCCTCAGGGACGACTTCTTCCGCTTTGTTCGCCCATAATGACTTACAACAACCGTATCAAAACAGCGCCCTCGGGACGGCCCTGGACTGGCCAGAGGCCAAGAAGCACGCCCACCAAGTGCGCGAATGGGGTATCAAGGTGCTTTTTACCGCTACTAACCCGCCCTTTCCAGGTTGCGAATAGTCACTCACTAACCACCCGAGTGCAGCAACTCCTGGAAATATGGAACAAGGCGAAGCACAAGGAGAAAGACGCCTTGCTCTGGGGAGATGAGGTTCGCCAGCCTCTTAGCCGTTGCCCCCTCCCCTTCGCACAGAAACTGACCTCCTCTCAAGGTCGAATACCTCGTCGTGGTTTACTCCAAGGACCAACCAGGCGTCAAGCTGTCTCTGAGGCAGGCCGACATCCTAGAAGCCCTGGCTGCCGATTCCAGCCTGGCAGCTCAGGGAGGATGCGTTCCCGCGCTTCAGGAGACAACTTGCTCCAAGTAAGTCGGTCTCATAAGCGGCTTATGCCAGGCAAAATTCTTTCACTGTCGTTGACATTAGCCGACACTCGCATTACGCAAAGTGATCAACCGTTGCCTGTCTTCCATCCCGAGTTTGGCCGCTTTATGCTCGAGGCCACGCCCGGGAAGCCGTGGGGTATTGGTTTCAAGGAGCTGCTGAACGTCGAGCCTGACATGAGGCGCAGGTAAGCAACGACCTTCGAACGTCTGCTTCTAGCTCGCAGCTAAACCGCTGGTATAGGCGCATTCTCGCCAAGGAGCATATGCGCCCCGACGAGTACCCCATCACATTGACCACCTTCCCGCTGCTCGGCAGCCCGGGAGGTTTCCTGGACCCCTACTACCCGCCCTCGGGTCCCAAGCTGCGGTCACAGTTTGTACCCGATGAGATAGCGAACCCGCATATTCGCTTCCCTACACTGGCGGCCAACATCAGGTCGCGTCGCGGCCGCAAGGTGCAGGTCAACGTGCCCGTCTTCCGCGATGAGAAGACGCCCTGGCCCTGGCGGGACCCCACCGTCAACCGCGATCTGCACAACTGGCCCGAGGACGAGGATGTGCGCTCGGGCGGCGCTGCTCCGGACAACTTCATCCACATGGACGCCATGGCCTTCGGCATGGGCAGCTGCTGCCTCCAGATAACCTTCCAGGCCAAGAATATCACCGAGGGCCGGACCATGTACGACCAGCTGAGCCCGCTGTGCCCTATATTGCTCGCCTTGACCGCGGCCACCCCGATCTACAAAGGCTTCCTTGCCGATACGGATGTGCGGTGGAACCAGATCAGCCGTGCCGTCGACGACCGGACTAAGGAGGAGATGGGCGAAGAGGTATGCCTTGTTTCATAGTCATCAGCATCAGTATCATTCGGCTGACAGTTTCCCCTCTTCCGCTGCTGGCAGCCCCTGAAGAACTACAGGTGGAGGATACCAAAGTCGCGATACGCGTCCAACTCGACCTACATCTCGACGGACCCGCGGATGCGGCCTGAGTACATGGATCCTGACCTGGTGGTGGATGAGGATATCAAGGCGCAGCTCATGGCGGGCGGCATGGACGACCGGCTAGCGACGCACTTTGCGCACCTCTTCATCCGGGACCCGATCGTCATCTTCGCTGAGGACCTGCTCGAGCTGGACTTGAGCAAGACGGACCATTTCGAGAACATCCAGTCGACCAACTGGCAGCACATGCGCTTCAAGCCCCCGCCCGCCGACAACAACATCGGCTGGCGCGTCGAGTTCCGCCCCATGGAGATCCAGATGACCGACTTCGAGAACGCGGCCTTTGCCGTCTTCATCGTGCTCGTCACCCGCGCCGTGCTCTCCTTCAACCTCAACTTCTACATCCCCATCGCCCGCGTCGACGAGAACATGGAGACGGCCCACGCCCGGGACGCCGTCCTGGAGCGCAAGTTCTACTTCCGCAAGGACCCCTTCCCGACCCGGGCCCCGGCCCCGCCCCGCGGCAGCACCGCCGCCTCCTCGGGCACCGCGACGCCGCAGCACCCCTTCAGCCGCTCGCCAACGCCGACGGGCCCCGTCGAGGACGAGTACCGGCTCATGACCATCAACGAGATCATCAACGGCACGGCGTCGTCCCACGATGACGACGACGAGTCCCCTCCCTTCCCGGGCCTAATCCCCATCGTCGAGAGCTACCTGGACTCGGTCAACGTCGACGTCGACACGCGCTGCCGCCTGGCCACGTACCTGGACCTGATCCGCCGCCGCGCCTCGGGCGAGCTCGCCACCACGGCCCGCTGGATCCGCGACTTTGTGGCCGCCCACCCAAAGTACGCCCGCGACAGCGTCGTGCCGCCCGAGATCGCGCACGACCTCGTCGCCACCGTGGTCGAGGTCGGCGAGCGCGAGTGCACCGGCCGCGGCTTCGCTGGCCTCGCTGGCCTCGCCGACGGGGTGGCACCGAGTCTCGACAAGCTGCTTGGCACCGCCCGGTGCGGTCCTGAGCGTCGCTGATCATCATTCCTTTGCCATCACTGCTGTCTTTTGTTGGTCTGTTACATCACCAGTCCAGCTCCTTTCGTTGGGGAGATTTCCGTTTACTTCCCCCACACCCATGGTGGCACCTTTGACAACGGATCATAGAATATATAGGATCGTTCACAGGCGAGGCTCTCTGATGAATTGCGGTTGGTTTTGTGACGAGTTTGCACTTCCAGCATGGAGGCATGCGAAGCCATAGTCGACATACAAGCTCCTAGACGGCACATACACGGCTCCATATGTTCCAAGACGGCGGTCTTGATGGTGAACAGACATCCAGGATGCCCCCTTCCATCTTGCCCGCTTTCGTGGGCTATATCTCTACAACTCTCAGGGATAATAAACGTTGGCTCTTTTGCGCGGAGCACACTGCAAAAAAACAACGTTGATGGTCCCTGAGAGGTGTACGAGCTAGAGATCGTAACTAGCGATCAGGCCCTCAGCCAGCCCGCCGGATTACTCTGCTGTCACTTGGCTAGCACCACAAGCACACTTGCAAAATGCCGACATCAATCCCGTCAACCAGGGAAAAGATTGACACCCGCTGAACCCCTTTCAGCGCATACACTCCCTGACGTGCGGATCCAGGGCCGAGAAGCAATCTCCAGGAACTCTATAGTCGCTCCCGCCACACACGCCCTCGGGGTCGAGTCAATCCACGACCGAACCTTTCCAGGTCGGATCGAGTCAACCGCCCCCTGACGGTTTCCATACCCTTAATGCGGGCAGGCCGATCCCAACCTTTGGACAGTAGAAGTTGAAGAGGGAAACTACGAGCCGCATAGACTTAAGCACGTGGAGAGGAATGAGATGTCAGACCACTTTACACAAATAAGCTTCCCCAATTAGGGGGACCCAACGTCCATTCTCCTCTTCCACTCCGCCTTCTTTTTTCTTTTTTTTTTCTTTTCCCTCTTTCCCAGAAGAGAAACCCCCCAACACCAAACAGCAGAAGGCAGGCATTCCCGGTGCGGAACTCATCGTCCGGAATGGCCCGCCTGTCGTCTGATGGGGTTTACATATGCGCACGACAGGTCGATCTCACTGGAGGAATAAGGGACGTGTGTCAGGAGCGTAGCGTTTTTGGGGGCCTCACGAGCGGGCGTGTCTGTTGGTCGGCCGAGAAAGCCTGGAATAGGCCGGGCCAGGCTTTTATTCCCGCAACAACTGACTGCGGCCACCAAAGTTCCAATCTTTGACGCGACGGCCCCCAACTCTATCTTTGTTTCCTCTTCTCCGGTCTCTCGATCAAAGATTCCCTAAACGGGCGATATATATGGTCCTGGTACCTCTTTTCTCCCCACCGCACACACAGACGCAACAGTGGAACTTTCCGTGCTCTGGGCCGTGGTAGCGCTTACCCCTTCATTCAACGAGGCCCGATATGCCATTACCATATGGGTATCCCTCTGGAGGATTATGTCCACCTGCCGGCCTCACGCTCCTTCGGAGACATGTAACACCACGCATGCGAGATGCGCGATGCACACAGGATCAAAGCGTCGAGTTCCAGCCGGGATCTGCCTGCTCGAGACACCCTGCATTGTGCGCATATATGTGTTCCATAACTTGGCGGTGACCGAAGCTGTTGCCGTTTGTATGGAGGCTTCTTGACTAGTTTGGGTATACCAATCGTTGCATAAGCATTCCCCAGATTACGATTATACTCTGTTGCTACTCGGTACACTTTTTTTCCCCCTTCTTTTCTTGGTTTTTGCTTGCCCTTGACCGAACAACCATCACGGCCCAGCGTGACCAACCCACCCAACCCACTCACCCCCTTACTCCGTCCATCTCGGCAGATGCCCCATCGTGCGTCGGGGCTTCTTTCTCGATCGTTCTAGAACGATTACAACATGCGAAACGCAACGCAGCGGGGGGCATGGGATCCTCTCCCAGGTAACATATAGTCGGCATTGAAGAGCTATATCAAGGGCGTCGGGGCTGATTATACCGTCGGGTGGGCCGGAAAGACTGCTGTCTCCAGCGGCTCGGAGATTGTACGTAGCATCTCGATGTCAAAGCACAGGTAAAAGGGCTGCCCGATGTGGCCGGCGCCATGGTATCTCGTCCGGGGGCTGGACCGAAGCGAGAAGAAACTAAGGTCCGTCCGTCTCGGCTCATGATGGGACGACGACGACATGCCCACATGGTGGAAACAACGGGGTCGCCGCCCTCTCTCTCTTCACAGGGCACTAGGTCTCGGGCGAGCGAACTGCAAACGCGTGGAGCGAGTAGATACCTATAAAAGGAAGGAGCAAAGGCAAAAAAAAAAAAAAAGTTGGTAAAATCCCGCCGATGGCAATCGAGATGGCCCAGACGCGAGTCACCACCACAACCCCTTCGTCGTCTCTTCTCCGCCGAAAGCCTGTCCACCCTGCAGGTATCCATCTCGGATTTTTTTTTTATCGCCCACACCCACACACACACCCACTTGACAAGAACGGTGAGCGAGCGGGACTTTGTCCCGCATCCCGTATCTCGATTGTCTCACCGAGGAGCCAAGGCGAGGGAAGCAGGAGGGGGGGCCGCCGAGAGAGGCGAAAACGGAGCTTCGATCCACTACTAGTCGGGCATCCTTTTTTTTTGTCGCTTCGCATTGCAGCACGACGCACGACTCTCGAGCATCGCCAACTCCGATTCCCCACAGCGATGCGGTTCGGTAGAGGAATCCTTGACGGCTTAAGCGAAACTGTGGGAAGGCTGGGCCGTCGGGAGACCCAGGCCAAGGGAACCCTATGGAAGGACCGTCGTTTCGAAACTTGTGGGAGCTGGTCGGCTAGCCTTACGGAGATTGCTCTGGAGTCAGTCGGCCTCGGGACAGTGAAAAAAGCAGTAGCAGAGACCACGCCGAAGACTTCGAGGATAGACTTGTTTGTGTCGTGTCAAGCTCGCTCTGAGCAATAAACACAATAGCATAACGCTCTTCCGGCCCGGAAATGCTGTTTTTCTCTATCGTCACCTTGACGGAACAGCAGCACAGGAAAGCAAACAGCATTAAACTCAAGACGCCCACCTTTTCCCGGCATGGCCGATCGGCGCACCACCCCGAAAGAGGGAGTCGCTCCCGTGCTGGCCGCCCGTGCGCCGCCGGGTGCCTGGGTTGGCGATGGCGAGCAACCGAGCGTTCAAACTTTCGAGATCCTGGGTTGGGCTGGGATGGAGTTCCATTTTTAAAAACTCCAAATCCCTTTTTGACGTCCAGAATCATCCATTTTTCCCCCATGGAACGTCGAAAAAAGATGATGACCCCCACCCCGCTCGCCCACCATCCCGTCAACCCACACGTCCACTAGATGCCGCATTTGGAAGTGAAAGGTCGAAGACGGGAGTTTGATCAACGGGAATAGAAGGCAGATTAAGGACGAGATGGTCATCGAGAAAAGAGAAACACGACGTGAAAACCGGGAAAGGGAGGAGAGCGAGAGAGAGACAGAAAGGAAGTGAGCAGCAGAGCGGAGCGAATCGGCCGCCACCGCAGACGCAAAGGTTACCGCATCGTTGCCTTGCCTGCACGACTCGATAGACTTCCCTCCGGGCTCGCGGAAGGGGATCCCGTGTGCCCCAGCGGGAGGGATCGGCCTTCTCTGTTTTCTGTGCAGGTAAAAATTCGACACACACACACCCGCAAGATAACGAGCGCCTTACTAGTATTATGCAGGCACGTAGCAGACAAGATGGAGAGCGGTAGGCACCTCGGACAGAAGCCCAGCCTGCCGCCTGCTCTCTGGCAGGCAAAAATGTGATATCTCTGCGCCTCCATTTCTGCAAGCGGTTTCTTTTGGTCTTCATACCTCAAAAATCGGGATGGGCGCCGCCTTGGCCGGCGGCGCCAGGTGGGCCGCGATAAAACGATAGCAGGCGCTGCAAATGCACGTCGACCAGAACGTCTGATGCATTGGCCCAACCTGGGAACTGTGGCGTGTGTCAGTCCAGGGGAAACAAAAAAAAAAAAAAAAAAAAAAAACATGGGACATCCGGTGGTGATCAACCGCCATCACGCACGAGGCGTGGGGGGCGTGTGGGTGGCCCAAGCCCCAGCCTTTTCTTCCAGCCAGCCTCGGCTGCGCAGGTTTGAATGGCGGTGTTGGCAAAGCCCGCGAGGGACGAATACGACCTGTCATTCCTTTCACGCTCCCGAGATCCCGACGTCTCCAGCGATCATCGGAAGTTCTCAAGGGGGGAAAAAAAAAAAAAAAAAACAAAGAGGCTGGGCGATCCAAAGTCCCGATATTTCATTCATTTTTTTGACCGACTTTTTTCCTCTTACGTGCCACGGCAACGATAAACACCGGGGAGGATCAAAAGTGAAAAAGCATCCGTCGACGTAAGACGTAACGGATGACCCTCCACCCCAAGGCCGGAACTTCCCAGAGCTAGGAGGGCTATCTTTGGTAGCAGCAGCGGCCATTTCCAACCGATACCACCTCAGCAAGGCTAAATGTGATGCGTACCGCAGCACGGTTCCTGGACAAAACACGTGAGGCTCCCTCGCTTGCTCGGCCGCATCTTGCCGGAGGGGTTGCGACGTGGTGTTGATTCCCTGGGCGTCGGCAGTGAGCCGAGGGAGGTATCTAGATCTGCTTCTCTTTTTATTTTCTCCCCCCTTTCTTGGTTATTTTGTTGAGTTTACGGGAAATCTTTTTCGTCATGTTCTCCGTATTAGATATCCCCATGCATAAAAGCCCGAAAGAGGTTCGCGGCGAACTATGGGATAGATGGACTATCTGCTCCGGACCCGCCCTCCCCCGAGGACCCAATCCCCGAGTTGGCGGAAGTTAACAGGTAAAATCGGCTCATTTTTCACTTGTCAAAACGCCACAGATTCCATCTCGTTCGGGTCATAGATTCGCATTGCGCTATTGCTTCCGAGGTATCGATGGGCATCTGGCGGCAACCTTGTTTTCGTCCACCCCTTTTATTTTCGTAACAAGATCTGGGAACAAACCCACACGCCCCTGTCTCTATTTGTTCCCGTCGCGCCTTCTCCTTCCCCCCCACGAGTTCTGTCCTGTCGTCTCAATGACAAAGAATAAAACATAGATTTTGTGCCGGGGTGGTAAATCGCTGCCTTGGCGACTTTGCCTACCTGGGGCTCGGCTCTGCCGATCTTTTTTTTTTTCGTCTCCTCCAGAGGGCAAGAAGAGCCGGAACGCCGAGGGGGAGTGTGATGAAAAGGCCAAGTCAGGCCGTTGTGTGTCGTAACCGTCGACCAGAGCAAAGATTGATCCCCTCCATGCCTCTTTGGGGTCGTCACCATCACACATCTGCAGGGCAACCGGGGCGCCCGGGGGGACCAACCCCCTACACTCCCCAATCGGAACACAGGAAGGAATCGAGCTAGTCCAACACTAGGTAGCCAGCGAGACGATTCCCTCAAGGAAGGAGGGCGGTGAGGGAGGGGAGTAGGTATTGCTCGATGGGGGTCAGCAATAGCCGCCCAAGCCGCCGCCATGGGATGGAGAGAGCACGGTCGATCGACTATCGAAGCCAGATCTGACCGGCCATGCGAGCCCTTATTTCCCTCTTGACCGTTTACGGCATGATGAAACCTATTTTCTGTCCTGTGGCGCACGCGCTCCCGAACTTCTACGTAATCCCCGCGTTAGCGAGTCTGGCCAGAATTGTCAGTCAAGGGGAGAGATAATGCTACCGAGCGGCGACGTCGAACGGCGAACTCCCCGCAAGGCACCCCCTTGCCCCTGGAGTCGGTGTCGTTTTTTTTTTTTCTTTCCAGCCGGGTCCCTTGTACCCGAGATGGGGCGGCTTAGCTTGTCCGGAGAGTGGGAAAACGAAGAAATAGAAAAAACAAAGATCCCGTGAAGGACCGATCACAATCTCAGGGTCCACGGGAACAACCTCGTTCTGTGCTTCTTGTATTCTGGGTGCATCCTTTCCGCGACCGACGAGCTTCGCGCTGGAGCCGCGAATCGCCCCTGAAATTTGGGCTTTTGAGGGCGGCATGAATGGTTGGTTTGCGGGCGGATGTGAAATCACAGGCAGGCCCAGGGGAGTGGGCGGGCTGCTCACCATCCGGCCCGTTTCCCATCGACGATTGATGGCTCGGCTCCTCCCACTCGGGGAAAGATTGAATGCGCCCGTACGGCCAGACAGGGTCACCCCATTTCAATGCGTGGAAAAGCCGGGGCAGCCGCGACGGCCCTTTCGGTCTGTTCTGTCGAGTTGCGGCGCTGTCGCCGAAGCACACCCTCAGGAGATGGAAGGGGGGGTGTTGGCTACGGTGCCCTACCACGTACCTGGGGAGGGAGAGAGAGAGACGCAGATACGGCAGGCCAGATGAGGGTGTGTGGTGTTAGTTGGCGTTAATGATAGTTGACTTGGCTTTCCTCGTCGTTGGGGCTCGGGGAATGCATATCGGATGGGGGTGATCCCCTGCTCGTCCAGTCAAAGATCGGCCCTGTTGTCGCATCCGAGCAAAGCGATCGCCCAGCCGTCATCTCCGCTCGAGGAGGGGTGGTGGTGGTGGTGTGGATTGGGTGGTGTCAGTGGTTGGGACAAGGGGGTGGCCGCCTGACGCTGGCCTCGTGGACTGGCGGGCATCACCCCCGAGCGGCAGGGAGCAAAAAAAAATTAATCTATCTGCGAAAATTGTAATCGCGATCACCGGACAGAGGCAGGGGACGGGCAGACGTCATAATCATCTTGGGACGACAAAAGTGATTTTTTTTTCTTTTTTTTTCTTTCCTTTGAGAAATGTGGGGGTTTGAGGTGCTGTGGAACGGGATCTGAATCTGAGCAACTGCCAGATTTAGATGCGGAAGGTACCGCTGCAAACCGTATCCATCCAACAGGATGATGGCAGGATGATGGCAGAAGCGAGCATTGACAACATCAAATGAGGCCCGTCTGGCGCTCGGGGGACGTCCCTGGGGCGGACAAGTCGGGAGGCGGGGGGTGTGACAATCAGAACGAAAAAGCATGTGCCATGCGCCATGTGCCGTTGCTGGCCACGATGCGGCGAGATGAAAAATCAATTGCCTTTGGGATTCGGTCAGGTTTCTGGGACGTTGACCGGTTTAGCCTGATTCATGGCGATGCAGTTGGCCGTGGTGAGGAATCCTTTGACTTTTTTTTTTTTCTTTCTTTCTTTTTCTCCCTGCACCGTCCACGTCCAATACGTGTCCCCTTGCTGCATGCATCTTCTGCGCATGGCGTTTCTTAGCATCGAGCAAGAGACGCATATCACAGCCCAGCGCTGCTGTAACGGCCTGACTCTTGAAGCATAGTACTTGCGACGGGCGCTGTGCTGGTTGGCCGACACGCGAGCCCGAGGCAAGCCTTATTCCCATCCCTTCATCGGTCGCTTACGGGAATAAGCCAGCAGGTGGCTTGCGCGACGGATCAGCGGTTGAGATCATGATCGGTTAGCCCAGGCTGGCCTAGCGACTGCAGCGGTCGCTGGGTGTGTTTCTGGCCTGCCCGCCTGACTGTCCGCCTGTCCATCTGCCTGGGCGTGCTGGGCCCGCCCTGCCCACCTGCTTCTAGCGTCGACATGTTAGCGCACGATCGACACGTTTCTCCTCCATCTTGGTTTCCCACAGACGCTACGAGACATGTGGTGGGACTCTCTGGAATTGGAGGGGCCTCGGCAGCCCAGCGGTGACAGGACGCGCGAGTCGGTCGCCAGCAACGTCGGGATCGAATCCGCGGCCTCTGACTGGCCCGTCCGGAAACCCCCAGACAAAGCGGAAATCCACTTGCCATCACGTCTTATTGACTTTTTTCCTTGCCTTGGCTTGCCTTGCCGCGGCCTCGATTCGACGTCCTGCACAATCACGAGCCGTGCTGCCTCTTGTATTGGCGGTCGGCCAGGTGCGGCACCATGGTTTGTAACCGGCGTTTCTGTGAACTTTGCTCCTCCCTCCACAAAGGTGCGGCACTAAAAAACCTGCCATCGAATGTGATACGTCATAAACCGGCGGCAGGCAAAGCAGGACCAGGGGTGGATGCAGAGACTGGCACGCTGGGGACAGCAGGAGGAGGCTGATCCTAGCGTCCATTTTAGTCCCCGTAGTGGTCGTTCAGGTTCACCAGGGAAGGGCGACATCGTACGATGGCAGGGCCCAGAAGAGCCGGAGAATTTCCCTTCTCAAGGAGGCCTGGCCTGGTGACGGATGGCCGGTGATGGTTATTGATGCGCCCACCTGCCACCGCCAGCATTCCTGGATCGAAGGATCCGCTCATGCTAGGCCCAATCGGCGACTCGCAGCTTTTCGGGGGATGGTGGTGGCCTGTAAGGTTCCCGGCCGCGCGGAGGTCAGCACCCAGTTGCCAGATAATCTCACTAGCCGGCCCGCCCGGGTCGATAGGACCGCTTCTCCATTCCCTCGTCCGTTGATGACCGCATCGAGCCTCGCTACTTTTTCATGTAAGGGAGGGGGGAGAGTGGAAAGGTCAAGTAACCCTCCCTTCGCTCCGCCCTCCCTTGCCGCGCCGGCGGTGTGCTTCCTATTCCAGAAGCCGCATCAGGGCAAGGCGGGTTTATTTTTAACAACGCTGCAAGGCAGCCAAGTCGCCCGCGGCAGCATGGCAGCATATTCCGCCCGTCCAGATCTGGCGGCCCCGATGGGCATCCCTTCTTGCTCGATGGCCCCCAATACGACAAAGCCATCACCCTTTGCGGAGGCAGGTTTTGCCCCGTCCTCTGCAAGGGAGCGGGCAGCGCTTATGGGAACCCGGAACGCTGGGAGAGGTGCCCACTTTTTGGGGAGCCAGTCATTGAAGTCATCGAAGGAGGGGAAGGGGGATGGATGGATGGCTGGCTGGCAGGTGGACGGGCGGCGGCAAGTTTGACAGGCCGTTGAGAAAAAAGGAAACGAGAGCTGGAAAAAAAAAAAAAAAAAAAAAAAACATGGCTGGCGGGGTGCTTCGCCGGGGCACACACGGCCAGGCTGAGGCTGGGGTTGATGATGATGACAGCACGCTGACTGACAAGCTCGATGCCAGCACAGGTCACCGATACTTGCTTTTTTTTCCCCTCCTTCCTTATGCAGCGCGCACACATGGGCGGCACCGACAACGGCAGTGCAGATGGAGGCGCTAGGGTCTGGTCCCATGGTTGAGCTCGATTGAACACGAGGCAACGCCAGATTTTTTTTCCATTTCCCCTGCGAACAAGGCAACCCGGCGGGAATCGATGGACGGGGCCGGGGACCACATTGGGCACCATTGATCGCTCGGTTCAAACCCCACCCCAGCCATTACCCACGCCCTGCCCTGTGCCTGGCTCAACCGGGCGACCGACGACCACCACCACCACGGACCGTCCACCGACCGCGGGCCTTAGTTCCCGCCGCCGTCTGCTCCTTTCACCGCATCTCCCTTCGTCCGTTGGCTGTTGTGCCAAACCAGACGACCAGGGGCCTGCATGGCCCGAGCGGAATGGAATGTTCTTTGACGGCGGGGAGCAGCAGGCGAGCCGGAAGAGCATGGTCAATGATCCCTCCCCTGGGGTTCTAACTAGGATGGCTTTACTCGTGGATAGGATGACCTAACGTTATGGTCATGGACTGCACAACGGCCAGGCCTCAATGACCCTGATGGATTGCACGGGTGAATAGGTCCAGGTGCACATGAGGAGATGTTGAATCCTGTAGCTTGACCGATCTACCGCGTGCAAATGCAAATAATGACACCACGAGTCATAGGCATAGACGAGGCATATCGCATCTCGATATGCAATGGTTTTGTGGACGGAACCACGGTCGGCCGAGTGGACGGCACAATGCGTGATGCAACGGCCACGGTATTGCCGTTTTGTATCATGATGGCGTGGACAGCTTCGTTTGATAGTGCTTCCTCCGCCTCCCCCTTGCACCCCACTGACTGCCCACTGGCCCCTTTTGGTAGCAGCCGAGTCAAATCTACGATACGCCGAAAGAAAAAAGAGATTCCAAAATACGCCCCCGGCCGGGGTATCATGTCATGGCCCCGGTCCGGCGAGGAATGCGACACGCAAGGGCAGGAAAGAAAAAGCCTAAAGGATTGAAGGGAACTGCAAAAAAAAAAAAATTGGAGCATCCAAAACGTGCCCACCACGGTAACCGGATGCTGTCCCCGACTCCCCACCGGCGATGGACCGTCACAGGCGGTGGGCGGCGAGAAGCGGAGAACTGGCTGGGGTCACTTTCCAAGACCGGTACCGAGCTACCCTAGATTTTATGTCTCTTTTATCTGGTCCAGATATCAATCAATCTTTTGCTTGATCCAACTGTGGATCCGTGCCTTGCCTTGCCCGGCCGCCGCCCTTCGACCTTGTTCATGCTCTAGAGGCTGGCAGGAAAATAAAACAACCAGTCATGAGGGGTAAACGGGATAAACCCGGCAAGCGAGCGTCGATTTTCCCGTTTCAACTGCAAGATAATCAAGATTGAGGGTTCGGATTGTTTGGCCCCTTGCAGCCAAATCGGCGAAATGGACCTTTTTTTGCATCTTGTTCGTTGGATGTGCGTGGCCCTCGGCTTGCAGTAGAGTTCGGCGGGGAGAAAATACCGTTTTCTGCCTTTTCTCCCTTTTCTCCCTCGCGGGAGGCTGGCTGCTTTCTGCGCGTGTCCGTCGGCCGAGGACAGGGCCAAGGCCGCACGAGGGAAATTGAAAAGAAGCATTGCAGACAGGCGTGTGCTCAGGCCTGGACCTGGTGAATTCGTAATAGAACCACGGTCCATTCAATGCTGGGACGCAAACGACTTTCCTTTCAGCTCTCTCAATGCTGCGGCTTGCGGTTGGTTGAGAATTTGAGATTCGCCAGCTCCGGCGTGAAATAGAAGATCAGGCAGGGGATCTCCGAGAGATCTCCATCTTCTGAACCGACATGCAACTCAAGCGCCGCCTGCTAGGTATCGGATCCGATCTTAGATGCCGATGGGGGATGCTAGGACCACCAACCGATCCTAGCGGGATGAACCGAAAAAAAAAAAAAGAAAAAAAAAAAGATCCATGAAATTGCGCACACTTAGCTCCCAAACTCAACCCCCAAAGAAGATGCTCTGGCCGGTCGGCATGCTCAGCCGCCTTTGCGTGACCAGGTGTCTCCCAAGCCTTGCAGAGAGGTTGCAGCACCTGCCTGCTGTGAGCGGGAGCTGCCTGCTGCTGTGCCGCGTGCGCGTCGGGCTTTACGTCGCGATCTTGTCCTCCCTCTGGGACAAGGAGAAAAAAGAAAAGAAAAAAAAGGGATCGGAGGACAAACGGGCTTGGTTGGCGGCGCACTTTCACATTTGCCTGTGTCACGCCGTTGCACTGGGTTGGGGGATAGTGCAGGTTGCCTCTCTCGAAAGCAGCTCCCGACTGTTGTTATACACCGTGCCACCTCGGTGTGAGGGGAAACGGAACGGGTGTTTTCTCTCCAAGCCTGCTTTTTTTTTTTTTTTTTTTTTTTTTTTTTTTTTTTACGTGATGCGTGCGCCCACTTGTGGCCTGCTCGCCCTCCTTCGCTGCCTGTACACCGCAGGTCCGTCCGTCCAAACACGTTGGGAAAGGAGGCGGGAAAACCAAGAGGCTCGAGGGAAAAGCATTGGGGGACAGGAGTGGAATCCTTCCCACCCCCGCATAATCTCATCAATGATCGGATCGAACGCAGTCCGGGCACGTCAGCAAGGAGGAGCAAGGAAAAAAAAAAAAAGGAAACCAAAAAGAAAGAAGCAATTATTGGACGCGACGGCGGTTTGCGGTGTGTCTGCAGTCACGCCACAAACTGACACCCAAGAAACACGACACACCGCCGAGGATGCCAGATTAGGCAAGCAGGTCGCTTTTTTGTCTTTTTTTTTCTCCATGCCCAGATCTCACTCGAATCGTGTGGGCAAGCGCAGGGCTCAGCCGCATCGCCGATTAGCGGGCGTGTGTTGCAGGAAAGCGGGCGTCGTCGGCGTCGGAAAAGGCGGGGAAATGCCGGCACCGCGAGGAAAAAAAGGGGGGGCCAGCGATGCAAGCAAGGACGATCCCTGGAGGCAACAAAAAAGAAAGCTCAATGGGCGGTATGGGCGGTGGACCCCACGGCGGCCAAACAACGGCCAACCTTGGGACGTTTTGCCCTCGGGCCGGTTGGCATTGATCTCACCGGTTCGTGCGATCTACCTTCCCCTTTCGAAACGGGTTGGCCACGCGTTTGGAGTGAGGTTTCCTTTTCCGGCCGGCCCAGAGGGAGAGAGAGAGAGTGTGTGTGTGCATTGCTGGAGGCGTCATGCTCGACGGAGAACCCATCCCACTTATCCACCCGCCCTTCGTCTTTCTGTCACCCCGCCATCCGAACGGCTCTTCTGTGTCCCCCGGGCTGCATTGCCTAACCCTGGTCATTACAGGCGTGCGTCACCTCGAGATGTGATTGAATTGGTAGAGTCAAAGAGTTCAATGGGGAGGCGCGGGAATGGCTGTCCCCGCGGGCCCCTTGCTGTTCAAAACAGAGCCAAGTCGAATACGGGGAGCTGCTTGGAACGGGCAGGGTCTATCGGTGGCGGGGGTGCATGCTTTTTTCCTTTCTCTTTCTTTTTGTACTTCTGGGTGAATCCTTGGAAGTAGAGCGAACAACAGGGCAGGCATGGGTGGGAGAGGCACGCTGCCATGCACACATAATGGAGACAAGAGAAAGGGACATTTCGAAAGAAATAAAAAGAAGCGATTGGGTGGAGGGAGCCGGCCAGGCAGCGCGGCAAGCAGATCGCGAGATCCCGATCACGAAAAAAAAAAAAAAAAAGTGGATTATTGTTTGATTTGTACGGGATGGACGGGGCAGCCCGTCACACATCAGAGATAGAGATGTTTCCTTCCTGCCCGATCCCGTCTCGCCCCCTTGCCTGCGCTAGGCGTGCGACGTCGAGGATTTTTTTTACTGTTTTTCGACTCGTGAACAAAGCATGGCTTGGTGCTGTTCTCTCTTTTGGGGGCCCACGGCAGCTCCAAAACTTCCCGGTCTTGTGTGTCGAACTGACATGGACACGGACGGAGGCGGTAGGTGCGGGTGGTGGCCCTGCCCCGTACCGCATCAGCAAGTAAGTTTTGCTTGGGTAGCACTGCGGATGGGCGATCTGGGATGGGGGAGCCCCGTCGTGGAGGGAATCTGGTCGCCCAATCGCGTCAAGGGAACAAATCTCGGTCGCCGCTCGTCCGTTTTCATCGGCCCGCCCCGATCTCATCGCCATTCAAACCGCATACCCCTAGTCGGCCTGCCCGTGTTTCTTCTTTTTGTTCTTTCGTCTAGCTGCCCTCGTCGATTGCCAGGAAGCATGTCAGCACGTACCATCCTCTCGAGTTGTTTCCCGTTTCAATCCCTCGTGCGTGTGGATGTGCCAGCACGGGAATATGAGGACGAAAAAAAAAAGTCGCAGTCTGGTCTGGTGTGACGCAAGCCATAGTCACTTGTTACTGTGTGCGGGATTACTCCCTCCATCCATCCCTTTGCCCCCCACTCTCCTTTCCCGGCTGTTTGTTGGTTATGTGATGCTCAGAGTTCGAGGTTGAAAATGGGTCGCTGTAAATTGCCAAGTTTATGTGAGCGTGCATCACTTGCCTGTGTGGCAGTGGCAGCGGCAGCGTTTCGACGCGCCCGGCGACAAAACCTCCCCTCCCAATCAGGGGATCAGCGTTTCGATCATCGCCCGCAGGGTGTCTGTCCATTCTCGACCTCGTATTACCCTTTGTGGGATTTTCGTGCCTATGCACGGCCATGAATCTCCGTCGTGGAAGGACGTGATATTACGGAGCAGGTATGTGCGGTGGGCATTGTGAACCCTGGGGCTGCTGGGTGTGCCACGGGTGCTTGGTCCTGGTGTTGCTTTCGCTCGGCACAAGCAAAAATTCAAATGCAGGAGGAAGTAGCATCAATCAGGGATCCCGTTTCGTTGGCTCCCTGGTTGCCTTGGTTCACGATTTGCGGACGCTTTTGCCGCATCGGGAACACAATCGGCCTGGGGGCGCCTCGCAGCCACAGTCTCTGTGCCTATCAGGCGAGCACTGCATTGCCAGGAGCTAGCACAAAGGTGCGTGCTAGAATCTTTGGAATACGTCGGCGCGAAAGAGGGAGCCAAACAGATTCCGGCGTGCCTCGTGTCGCCCACGCACCGTCCTTCTCTTGAAACTCAACCTTTTCTTCTTCTTCCCTGCCACTCGCTGCCAGGCCGCGCGGGATGGAATGGAACGGACCCGGACCAGAGGGAAACGACGAAAACCACTGAGATTGATCTGGGGCAAGATTTGGCGGGGCGGTCCATGGCCTTGTGCATCCAATCGCCTGCCTCTTCGGCAGAAGGGAGGGGGACACGTTCCAATCTTGCAGGCATTGGGGTGCGTGGCAGGTTGCTGCTAAATTCAGCACACACGCGCGCGCGCGCGCACTGGCACTCACACACCACAAGTCGCAACCGCCACGCCCAAAAACGACCGTCTGCATCCCAACTGGGGACCTGGTCCTGCGCCCTTTTATTCTCTGGGCCCATCGGATCTGTCCTTTAATGTTGGTGCGACCCATCGGACCGGACCAAGTGGGCCCCAGCATGTCCCATCTGGGCCCACCATGGATCACCACCTGAACCTGTGGCCACTTGAGAGGCTGGCAATCCATGCCTGCCTCCTCCCTTTTTGTTGACAGTCGGTCGGTACCAGATTTGCCGCCCGCGCCGTCCGCTGGAGGGAGGGAGAGAGAGGGCCCTGTCGTTGGACATGGAGGGCACCTGACCTGAAGGGCGGGCGGGCCGTGCATCTGCACACCCACCCCCGAGGATTGCAAGCCATGTTGCGTCCGCCATCTGCGAAAACGATCGATGATCGCCTTGTTTCAATACTTGCTTCGGTTGGATGCCATCCATTTTTGCACAAGGAACCCCCCTGCCAACCCCATCTGTGTCTTATCTCGACGGAGGCCGAGACGAACCGATCCAGCACGAAAAGATGGTCTGAGGACCAGGCGCACATGTCCACCGATTTATTGGAATAGATCAAAAAGGACGCGAATAAATTAGAGAAGACGACGAGAAAAAAAAAAAAAAACCGCGCAATTGGAAAGGTGACCAGGCCAGCGGGCTGGAATCTGCAATCGACTCAAAAAGCGGGGACGCATGGAGACTCGTGCTGGCCGCTTTTTAGCTTTAGCTTTGCTACATACCTGCTCCGTAGAGTTAGGTTCGTAACGGTCTCGGTCATTCCCGCGCAGCCATGTCTTCCCTGGCACGCGCGTCCCTCTTTGACAGCGGCAGTGGGCTGACCAACGCCGTTGGGGGACGGGGAGAGAGAGAGGGTCGGGGGAGACCGGAAATTTTATTCCCTTGGGCCAGCCTGACATCCATCCACAAATTGTGTGTGTAACGCTCTCTCGGGCCGGGCAGGGGGTGCGAGGAACGAGATTGACGTTGCTTCTCCTCCAAGAGAGACGTTGGATGGCAGCCTGCCGTTTCGCCTGGCCCTGGCCTGTCCGCCCTGTCCTGCCCTGTGCTTCTTCTCTGCCGGCTGCATCTGCCTCTTGCGCTCCCTCTCTTTTTATCCCTCTCCCTTCGTTTGTGTTTCCGGGGGGTCGCGCCGCGTCAGGACCCTGGGGTGTTTTGAGCGATGGATGGTGTGGCTGCTTGGTTGAAGGAAGGAAATTCCCCGATCGGCCGGCCATGTGGGTTTCCTGGACCCAGGTCGCATTCGCCCACTTATCTTTGGTGATCTCGCAGGAAACATTGCCCCAATGGACTCAATTTGATGCCTTGACGTGCGGTACTTGGCCAGTGCTACGCCAAAAAGGGACATGGACACGCCCCGATCCCCCTCGATTTCCAGCATCGCGACTGGCTGCAAAAGCCTCACGGTCGTCCCACAGCGGCCTTCGGTGAGTCGTCACTTTTTTTTTTTTTTTTTTTTTTTTTTCCTTCTTCTTCTTCTTCTTCTTCTTTGCTTTTGTCACTATTATGGGTTTGAGTCGTTTTCATAAGCGATATCGAAACAGGCTGTACCAGCATGGTGTGTTTGGGTCTGCCATCTCAACATGAACGCTTCAGATTTCATAAGCACAAAAAAATGATGCAAAATAAGGAAGAAAAAAAAAAATGACGCCAGGACACAAAACTTTCAATCTCCGCTTCCGGAGAGCATGCGCTAGACCCAAACAGGCAATGATCTCCACAAGATCGGGTGAGACTGACTGCATTGCATGGCCTTCATTCCGCTGCCACCACCACACAAAACCAAAGCGCAATTCATCGATCTTGGCTGAGCCGGGCCAGAAAGTGGTGCCATTTTCACCCTTCTCGAGCGCAAGCGCACACTGAAGAACGCACTAGGAGATCGCAAACCCTGCTTGGGACTTTTGCAACGCCCTCGTCAGCCAGCCTTTCTGGGGTCGGCCTCGTTTTTCTGTTTGGCCCGTTCCCGTTTTTCCCACGATGCGGCAAGGGCCTGCACCGGGAGCCCATCCCCGAGTGAATAAAAAAAAAATACACCAGGAAAAAGCAAGCGTGTGGACGAGTTCCAGGTCTGCCACGCTCACACGCCCCTCATGTAGAGCCAATCGCCAGCAACGCGCCCATGCTGCATGGTCCGTGGTCCTAGACAGAGCATCCCGATTTGCGAGCAGATGCTACCCTTAGCGTTGTCGCTCTGAGGGCAAATCTGGGATCGTGAGCGAGCTGGGGGCGAGGAAACAACGAAAATCGGGCGGTTGATACCTTGTAGTCTATCTTGCAGCATCTTGGAAACCCGCCCCACCTGTCACCCTGTCCCCCCTTTTTTTTCGTCGCCTCTCTCCTCTCCTCGTCAGATCTTGCAGTTCCCGTGAACCAGTCGGGAAGCGATGCGGATGGGGGAGGGGGCATCATGCTGCCCAACCAACACGCAAACATGTCACAAGGCGAATCCCCGATCCAGTTTCCCCGAAGGGATACACCACAGCGTGCATTGTGGCCTGGACACCTGGGCGCTTGGAGGAGTGTGCTCTTTGTCTCAACGATCGTCCCGGTACAAGGGAGGGGGCGCCTTTTGGGCTTGCGCTTGCTGCTGGCTGCAGTGACTCAGCAGCAGCAGCGAGTGGGCTGGAACGACAAGGCGGGCGCCGTACCAACAGGGCCTGGCTGGCTGGCTGGTTGGTGGACCAGGGCTTGTGTACAACGTACATGACGGTCACAGCACACGGCAACGGAGGGAGACGGAGAGCGAAGCAAAGTGAGTGTGTGAGGAGGGGTTTGTCAGGCGCATGCATGCAAGCAAGGCTTCTCGGAGCCTGGTCCGACGTGACCCGGCAGGCAACACAGCCTACCTGGAATAAGCAAGCAACACCAGGGGTCACCATCAAGTCGTTCACTCCTCCGGGGAACCGGCCAAAGGGAGCAAGCACGTAGAAAAAGCAAAGAAGGCAAGGCAGGACACATGCGCTCCACGCGCGTGTGGCGGCGGCGGCGGAGAGAAGGAAAGGGATGGATGGGCGCATGGACAGACGGGTGGGAGGCCTGCCTTCACGCGGGCCTTGAAGAAGCCGCCGGGACTGCGTGCGCGCTGCATGTCCCTTTGGCCTTCCGTGGACTGGTGCCTGTTTGGCATGCAACCAAAGGGAGGTACGCAACATCTTTCTTCATTCCGGGGATACACTGACGAGACGGAGGACGCATGACAGACAGGTCTGCGCAACCCGCAACTGGGCAAAATGGGCGCGGGTGGTTGGCTGGCATGGATGTCTACGAAGACCGGCGCCAACAAAGAGGAGAAAAAAAAAAAAAAGTCGACACCACCACAAATAAAATAAGCAGATAAAATACAATAAAACCAAAAGGCCAATCTCTGCTCGTGTATCTCCCAGATCTGTGCTGCCCTTGGCTGGGCCACACTAGCACGTTGCGCTGTGCCCCCTCAAGGGCCCTTGTTTCTGTTGGAGCGAGAGAAGAAGGCAGGCGCTGTGTGGAAAGTCTGGTAGATGAGGCCACACACACAAACACACACCCCCACCCATCACCATCCACCACACACCGAACGGTGCACACACCAAGAGGCCAATGGAGATCGAAATGCCCGCCCGTCCGGCCGCCAATCTTGGGTCTGGTTGGTGGCCTGGCTGTGTGGTGGTTGTGGTTGCGTCGCTGCGCCGTCCGATGCGATCAGGTCGTGCTCCCTCGAAGAGGGAAATACGTAAAAAAAGCAGCGGCCGGCCTGCGGGACAAGGACAGGGCCACAAGGGGTGGTGGGCGGGGATTGGGCATGGTGACGCTGTGTGTGCGTGTGTGTGCGTGTGTTGTGCTGGACTGTCCCGTTATGTATTGTACTATCGAGAAGAGGATGGGCGGAGGATGGCAACCATGCCGACTGCGGTTTAATCAACTGCACAGGACGCCATCACAGTTGATCGACGACACCAAAAGTCTCTTTCTCGACGCGACGGAAGGAAGGCGGGCGTGCATGGTACAGCGTCGTGTCGGAGGGCGGCAGCAGTCTCTCTTTTTCTTTCCTTTTCCCAAATATCCAATCGCAGTTTTGCTCCGCAGGCCCACGCAGACTCGGTGCAAGGCACAAGAGGCTGTCTCTTTTTTCCCTGTCTTCTCTCACATTTCTCGTTCTGCGTCTTGTCAGTAGGCCCGCCAGGCACACGCCCCTCCCCCTTGGAGTCCCACGCCTATCGATCCAGGCTGGGCTTCATCTGGTGCACGGGAATCTGGCTGTGCCCCAAGGACGCAGGCTACCTAGCCTCCAGCCAGACAGCGCCTGGGTGACCTGGGGTTTCCTGCTTGGTCGCACCGAGATGCATGCACAGCCGGGCCTTGTCCCTGTGTCCTGTGCCTGTCTCCTCCCTCTGCCTCTTCTCCCACTGCAAAGGCGCCGCAACCCACATGTCCACAGGTTTCCACCTGCGCCCTCTGTTGCATGCCCACGCCCCTCCCCCTTGTCCCATATCCCCCTGCCCTTGCCCTTGCTCGCTCCCCACCCACGGCCTCCCCTGCCCGGTCCTGGATGTTCCCACTGGAAGTGCCAACCCTTGCCCCGGACAATATCGAGCTCGACTCGAACCAGTTCCCAGCACCCGCTCCACAGCTCCTGTTTTTCGGGACCCGGCCTTACTCTTTTCTGGCGGGCTGCTCTCCTATCTCGGCCGCGGGTTCGTTCATATTATTGGCGTCGCCCATTTTCTGCCGTCATTGTGCTTGGGGTTTCCGTGCCTTGCCCTTTCCCATCTCTTCTGTTTTATATCCTTTTTATTTTATTTTATTTTTGATTTAATTCTTCGACCACCTTCTGGCCTTCCTCTTCACCTGGCCTGCTCGCCTCTGCTCTTTCCTGGTCCTCCACCCGAACCGCCGCCACCAAGCTAACCGGGCTGCTTGTCTTTCGCACCACTCCCGCACATCGCACAAGGAAGCTAGCTACTAGGCCAGCTCTGTGTCGTTTGTGCAGCGTATACGTGCTTCTTCTGTGCCGCATTCCAGCATCGAGCGTCTCCTGTCTCGCCTTTCTTTTCCTTCTCCCTCTCGACTGTTGGCCGGGGACACTTGTAGAAATCGAGGCTACTGCGAATCCCAACGCAAGCGCAGCGCCGCCGCCCGAGGCGAGAGCAGTAATTCAAGGGGGGAAAAAGAAAAGAAAAAAAGAAAGTGATCGGCGAGCAGGAAATCTGCCAGCACACCTGAGGAGGCGGACTTGCTTGCGGGGAGACGGCTCTTTTCACCGAGCCTCGTTTCCGCTAGCCTGCGTTGGAGGAACTTCGCCAGCAGCAGCAACCCGCACACCCCGAGCTCCCACCACGTTGCGACCGATGCGGTCTCGCCCTGGCGCCGTCGACTCGCGGGCCTACTAGCCAATTCGGCTTTTCGCAGAAACGTACACCTCCAGACAGCCACCAGAAACCCACACGCTGCACGCACGCACACCACGGCCAGCGACTCGCATTCCTGCCCCAAACTCGGCCCTCGCGTGGGTTCCCTGCTCCAGTGCCGCGTGCTCGCCGCCCAGGACCCACTTGCCACAAGCTGCCGACGGCTGCGAAGATTGAATACGAAGGGCAGCTTCTTTTTTTGCTCCTTTGGTGCCTGGCCCAAAGTCTCGGCATCGGCAGCAGCATCAAGATCCAAAGCGGTGACAGAGCAAAAACAAAAAACCAAGGGACCGAAACGACCCTACCCAGACAGACACCGCCCCGCCCGCTTCACCCCGTTCGGCGAGCGACCAGCAGCAAACGAAGGCACGCCTCCCGTTCATCTAGATCAAATTTGCTCCCGCACCACCCGCCCGCCCATCGCACGCTCGCGACCGGAACAGGGAGGGCGTCTGCGACTAGATTCACCATAGCGCCTGCTAGCGCCGTGCCTGCTGGGCTTGCCGTCCCGCCACCACACTGCCAGTCGTCTGATCGGATCTGCCTAATCAAAATCGACAGACAGCCCGACTTTCTTATTCTCCTTGTTCTCGCCCTGGACCCCTACACCGGGCCAGGCCCACGCTCCCAGCTGCTGTGACGAGCGCCAATCTCGGGGCGAGCCCTGACGAATCCCGCTGCCCTGGTCTGCGTCCTCGGGAGAAAGAAAAAAGAAGAAAAAAAAAAAAAAAGGACATCCCAATCCCCAGTCCCCTCCCCGATTTTTTTTTTTTTAATCAGCCCTGGGCCAAGCACAGCACCGCTCGCTCGGTTGCATTTTACCCACCCCCTAGACAAATAACAACCAACAGCACCCGCGCTTCCGTCACTGCCTGCTCCACATCCCCCATCTGCTGCCCTGGTACATATCTGCGACCTCCCCCCCTCCACACTCCGTCTCCCTTCGATCTGCGCCTTCCGTTTGGCTCGGTCGTCTCGTCTGTTCCACCCTGCAGCTGCGCTCTCACCACCTCGCATCGACTCGCCTCGGCTTGACCCGGTCCGCTGGCCCTCGATCGATCGTCTCGTCTCAACATCACCTCGAGACCTGCTCTGGACCTGGGACGGCCCATCGTGCCCTGAGTTTCACTTGACATTGTCGTCGTCACAGGGGCTGCCGTCGACAAACAGTAGTGCCAACGACGACGATAACACCGCCGCCACCATCACCAACATCCCGCTGGCGTCCTACGTGCATTCGACACTGCTCTCTCGCTCTCGGGGACAGCAGATGTGCTAGGAGCTAACGCCAAGGGTTGTGGGCGTTCGCCGAACTGAGACCGGTTATGGAAGCGGACGACTCTGGCTCAAGGCAAAGGTTCGTCGTGTTCTCTCCTATTAGGGCGTCTGGCTCTATCGTTGTACACGCGCGGCGAAGGCGGCGTGACCCCCACAGCGTAGCCATTGCGGTGTAGTGGGAGCACTCGGTCAGGACGAGCAAAGCACGCTGACATTAACTTGATCCTCTCTCCTCTCCAGCGGTCCGAATTCTGCTACTAGCGCCAGCGGGCACCCTGACTACTACGACCAGCGCCCGCGAGATTCTCACGACAGGCCCTACCGGCCAACATCGTCAGCCATGGCCACGGCTACTCTGATTAGCCCAAGCACACCCTACCACCCTCACCACTCACCTTACCCAGCATCAGCTCCGTCTTATCCTCCTCACTCCTCAATGTCAGCCATGATTTCTCCAGTCGAGTCCAACCGTCGCGCGTCAGACGACAGCGACGCCAACCACCGCACTTCTCTGCCCTCTATCAGGGACATCATTAACGGCAAGGGTCAAGGCGGTTCCTCTGGACCCCAGACTCTGCCATCTCCCTTCTCCAGCCAATCTAGTGGAGCGCCGCCTCCTCCACCACCGCGGTCCTACGCAGAGCCGCCCCCCACCCGCGAGAGGCCCCCTTCTCCTCCGAGGCCACTCCACCCCTCATCGGCCTATCCGCGCTCCGAGACGCTGCCCGCCTTTTCGGACGCGCCCCGTCCCCCGCCCGGCCCGCCACATGGACCACCACAGCTCAGCATCTACCCCGGGGCCCCGCCAGCACCACCGGGCAAGCCCGACCCCGCGCACGATGTTGATCACAGGCAGCAACACCACCCCGAGGGGGGCCCGCCGCCCCATATGAACGGCCAGTACTCCCACCACGGGCCCCCGCCCCCGCCACCACACCCGTCCCAAGGGCCGCCGCCCCCGCCTCCGCACCCCCACGCGCAGCAGAGCCATTCGCCATACTCTAATGGCCCGCCAGTCCCACTCCCGCCGGGTCAGTTGCCTCTCGGCGCGTACCCTATGTCGCCGCGCCATCATGGCGGCCCGTCTGTGCACTCACCGTATGGCGCTCAGCGGCCACCGATGGGACCTGAAGAGGCTGAGTATGCGAGGCGCCGTGGCAAGTACGACCAGCTTCCAGGCCACCACTACGAGGTTTGGAATTACTCGGATGCGTTGGCAAAAGTTCGTAAAACTCGAGGATTTTTTTCACCTCCTCTGCGAGAAAGACCTTCGGTGACGTCCATGAAACTAACACCCGTCGGCCTACAGATCGGTAGCAGCTCTCGGCAGATTCTATCCTTCGCTGAGACGTACGGCAAGATCGCGCAGGAGGAACAGGGGCCTCCACCACCGGGGAGGTTGCCAACCGAGGCGGAAATCGCCGACATGGTTACCAACTGTGAGACGATCCACTACATGCTCGACATGGTCCGAGGCTCCGTCAGCCAGACCATCATGAACCAGCGCATGCGCGAGGGAAGCCGTGCCAGGGGCTTCCCCGAGGATGAGGACGTCAACATGTTCCACGATGGTATGAAGCAGGGCTATGGCGGCGGCGAGGTCAAGAAGCGACGTGGGGTACGTTGTCAAGTCTCAACCTAAATCATGTTTGTCCGTCTCTGCGGCAGCCTTTTGCTAACATTTGTCATGGAGCAGCGCGCCGCACCCCCAGGCCGATGCCACAGCTGCAACCGTATCGACACTCCCGAATGGAGGCGTGGTCCCGACGGCGCTAGGACGCTCTGCAACGCCTGCGGACTCCACTATGCGAAGCTGGAGCGAAAGAGGCAGATGGAGCAGCGAGGCCGTAACAAAAACGGCGACGAGCGCAGCTAGAGATGCCCCTGGCCGTGTCCTCGTCGCCAGTTATCCTACGATTATCGCAGCAAATCCCTACGAAGCTCTCTGAGCCGCCGAATCCTTGGATGTTCCCCCGCGACAGCATTTCGAGCCGCGCGTGTTGCTTCGTAAACCGACATACCTCGACTACAGTACCCTCTACCTAATTACGTTTCGAGCTGGACTTTTTTTTTTTTTTCACCTTTCTTTTCATCCTGCTTCCCGCACATGACTCCCCTAAGGGTTCATGAGTTTTGCTGTGGGAGAGGAGCAGCACACGTTCTCCTCCCCCGCACCCTGACGAAACAAAATCTTTCACTGCATTCGAGAGCGCGGCCTTTCTTAATTCATTGTGCGACCAAACCTCGCATGCTACGACGTCCCGAACCAAAGCGATCAGCATCCCAAAGCGAGAAGATATCCCCTTTTTTATTACTATTGCCCTTCGGACTTTTTTTTAATACCCTACATCGAACTGGGAGAGAGGGCGGGGCCATCGGCGGCTGCCGATTTAGTCCCTTTACAGAAGTAGCCCATCGCTTTATGAGCGCTGCTTTGTCACTGTCGTTATTCATTTCTGCTATCTCTCTTTTTAAGACCTCTTTTTCAATTTTTTTTTGTGCAGCCTGGAAATATGAAAGAGTCTTGTATATACCCCTGGGGAAATTACGGCTTCGGTTTACTCTTTAGTCCACACACAAGCATTGCGCGGCGTTGTTTTACACTTTTTT